>CM047427.1:47177284-47559784 GCA_026168455.1 Theocolax elegans
TTTGTAGTAAAATCTATTTTCCCTTCTTTTCTTGTAATATTTTTCATTTTCTCTTGATCTTGAACTTTCTTTGGCTCTTCTATCGAAATGATAATTTCGCCTTTTATCTGTCTCATAATATCCTTCTCTTTTTTTGAATGTTCTCTACAAACCTCTCTTGATCTTTTTGGTCTTTTGTAATTATTTCTTTTTCCTTCTTCTTAGCCTCAATATCTTTATTTCCTTTTTCGCTTGAACGTTTCTTTTCGCTTACTCCTATTTTATCTTTGTCTGAATCTTTTTTTTCCCCTTTTTCTACATATTTTTCTTTATTTTTACCATCAATAATTATTTTTTCGATCTCCTTCTGTTCTTTAACATTTTTTTCTTTAATAATTTCTTTATTCTGTGTTTCATTTTTTGTTTCACTCGAGCTGTTTCAATCGCTAGCATTGTCTCACTTGCACACATGTTTCATTGCTAATTCTACAGCTTCCATCATTTTCTATTTCATTGCTGCTATCTATCTTTTCATTTTCTTCTAATGTGTTTTTCTCGATTGTAACGCGTCACTGGAATAAAACAACTTTGTTTGAATCGTATATTTTTTCACAGTTTGCTGCTGTTTCAAAAAAGATGTTTCATCATCTGAAGAAATACTTTGTTCAGGAGAAGGACTACGTGACTGGGGGCGATGTTTTTCAAATTTTCGATCCTGGCTTTTTATTTTTTTTGACGACCTTGTCTCATTGAATTGCATAACGTAGTTATACAAGCTCTGTAATCAACAGTTGATAATTTCACTGATTTACTCTTATTACTTTGAATGTATCCTAAAACATGATAACGTATATTTTTATTATTACAGCAAGCATGCAAATGGATAAGTTAATCAAATAAATTATAATTGATTACTTTCTACTGTCACTAAAACTTCTTTCGGAATTGGTAATTTATCATCATTCTTTCCTTTCCCACTCAAAGCCATTTTTATTAAACTTTCTTTTCCTACGATGCCACGCAATAAAAACCGTGTCATCTCTTTTGGCTCTGTCTTGTTTATGGATTTAAAAAGAAAAAGATCATTTTCTAATCAATACACCGGTGCCAGGTAATATCTCAACCTAAAAAAAGTTAAATATTTGTTAATTTAAAATTTAATTCCTATAGTTAGAACCAATAATATTTAGATTCATATTTAAAATAAATATTAAAAAATAGTTATTAAATAATTAGCTATAATTATTATTAATTATTTTTAATACTAAAAGCAGTATTTTAACTAAAAATTAATACACTAATTCATTAATATATTTAAGTTTAATTACATTATTCAAATACTTACAAGGCGAGTACTTGACCTCAGGGAAATGGATCTTTACCAAACTCTAGGATATGAGTTCTACTATAAATATATGAAGAAAGCTCGAGTTCCGTATGTCAATGCCTTGTTTTACGGACTTTATAAGCAAATAACGATAAATTTCGCAAAAAATAGTCTTGACTTTGGTCGCTTATAACTCTGAAACATAAAGAGATATGAATTCAAACTCAAGTCAAGAAGAAAGCAGAGATCAATTAGACACAATTTAAAAAAAAGTAAGCTCAGATCGGTCAACTTAGCAAAATGACCGATTTGAGCTTACCTTTTTATAATTATGTCTACTTGATCTCAGCTTTTTTCTGGAATCGAGTTACAATTGCTATCTTTTTTTCGTTTCAGAGCAACCAAAATCAATACTTCTTTTTGCGAAATTTTTCGTTATTTGCTTATAAAGTCCGTAAAACAAGGCATTGGCATACGGAACTCCGGCTTTCTTCATGTTTCTATAGTAGAAATCATAACCTAGAGTTTCTTAAAGATCTGTTTTCCGGAGGCCAAGTACTCCCCTTGTTAGTAAAAAAATATTCTATTTACCATATTAGAATTATCACACGATTTGTGATAAATATTTTTTGCAGGACAGTTGGTATGTGTCGAGTCTTTCAGTAATGCATCAGGGTTCTCATTGCTAGTTTTTTTCATTTCATATGCATATTCTACCGATGTTACCAAGTGCTTTAAGAATTTTATTGAGTCTTCAGTAACTAAAATAAAGCAAATAAAAGTATTAACGCAATTTGAATTTTATGTCAGTTATTATGTAAATCTAATTTAAAAATTTGAATTATACTAATAAAAAATCTAATCTTAATAAAATTGAAAGAAGCTTACTGTCTATAAATATTTCAAATATTGTATCATTACTTGAGTTTCTATAATTTAATTAAAGATCTTACAATTATTGAAATAATGAATTACTTAATATTATTAATAATTTTCTATTATATATTTAGAAATATAAAGTTTACTGTATTATTTTATTTATAAGTGAATACTTTTTTCATTATTTTTTATATAGTTATAAATCAATCTTGAGTATATATAAATAGGATGAATTCAAAAATAGACATGTAACTGGATCCTTTTCTTTAAGTGCGATTTTATTAGCATCTAACGCTGGAGAAGTGATTAGATAATTTTTTCTTTTGAAATAATCGTTGGAATTGGTCATTTCTTGTCGGTACTTTATTGTCTTTATTTCATCTTCTTCGTCGAATATAGTGGAACAATTTAATAATTTTTTGTCCTAATCTCTCGCAGAATTAACCTTCCTACATTGTTGCTTCTTTTTTTGTTGGTTAGCATCTCTTAATTCAGCGACAACAGCAGTTTTTGGAGTTTCGTGCGGGACGTGTACTTCGCCCGTAGTCGTAACAACCAAAGATTCGAGCTATTTTTATCATCTTTAAAACAATTTAGCATGTATTAATTTATTTAACCTATCTTAGAAAACAGGCATACAATTTTCCTTATTAAATTTTGTTTTAAAATATGTAAGAAAGCGTACACTTCACTATTAATTTTATTTACAATTAAGACAAAGAATTGTGATTATTCGATAAATTCTTTGATTTAAATCAACACACCAGTTAAAATTTTGAACATACAAACAAATTTTCAACGCTGCAATAATTATAGTGATTAATTACATACTTACAATAAAGTTTTTAAAAATTTAATAAAATTATATAAATATCTACACACTTACCGCATTCTCTTAAAATTCTCGTGGAATAATATTTTCCTTTCCATTTAGCTTCCTGTTCACCATTCGATTTAAAAACGATTTCTTTTTCGCTTACAATGCTGTAAGTTTTATCTTTCCAAAAAACTAAGTAATAAATCGGCCTCTCCGAACTAAATCCTTTACTTTAGAATAAAACAGGCACATTGTACTTTGTGTCCACTATGGTTGGTGGAATTTCCCAGAGCACGGTCTTCTTAAAATAATTAAAGGCGTTTCGTCCTCGATCTCCAGCTTGAACTCCTCAGTAAGGAACTGGAGATTCTACCTTAGACGCCTGTCGCAAGATGATCTGCGACGCCAGCAAGATGTTCTGCGGCTGTATATATTAAAAGCGAACAAAATTATGAATACGTATATGATGGTACCATTTATCAATCTTTGTTAAATGAAGGTTATTTTGAAAATCAAAACAATATTACCTTTATGTGGAATACTGACGGCCTATCTTTGTTTAATTCATCTAAATTTAATGTTTGGCCATTGTATCTTGTTTTCAATGAATTACCTTATGCTGAAAGGTTTAAGCAACAAAATGTTATACTTGCAGGTTTATGGTTTGGATATTCTAAACCAGATCCAACTATGTATTTTTCTGTTTTTAAAGAAGAATTGTCAAAATTACGCAAAGGTATGGATTTCAAAATTAATAATTTTGAGTCATTGAAACGAATACGCGCGCAAATTATTTGCGGTACATGTGATCTACCAGCAAAGTCATTGTTTTTGAATTTAAAACAATTCAATGGTGACTATGGGTGTGCTGTTTGTAAAATTCGTACCGAAAGAGTGGATAATGAACAAACCTACGTTTTCACGAAACTTTAGAATTGAGATATTATGTAGAAACAGTTTTTTGAACATCATTTGTTATTGGTATACGCATTAACACTTTTAAATAGTTTAAGTATAAATGAAGAGAATATTGAGGAAGCCAGGCGCTCCTTAAAAGAGTATGTAAAAAGATTCGATATTATGTACGGTGCTAAGTACAGAACATGCAACATACATTTATTACTTCATTTACCTGCTGTAGTAAAAAAACTATGACCACTTTGGACTACATCGTGCGCTCCTTTCGAAAATTTAAATGGAGTATTGAAAAGTTTTGTACATGGAACTAAGCATGCGCAATTACAAATTTATTCTGTCTTTTCAATTTATATAAATTTTACATATTTAAAAGAAAATTATTTAAATCGTAATAGTAAAATTTATATATGTTTTGTAAACAGTTAAATAAATCCGGCACTCACGAACGTAAACTTACCACAATAAAAGAAAATATATATGCAGTTGGTAAATTATTTAAATGTAAAACTATTACAAATTGTATACAAGAAGCTTTATTATCTGAAGTAGACAAAGCGAAATGTTTAGAATTTAAAAAACTTGTTAAAGATGGTACTTATTATGAAGCTGAGCCCCGTTGTGCTAAAAAAAAACAAATTCAAGTTGTTGTATATATTATAAAAATAACGACAAACAGATAGGTTTAATTCAAACTTTTGTAAGATATTGTGACTGCGATGTATTTTGCGATAATTGTACTGTTTATGCCATTCTTAATGTGTGTGAAAATCAGCCGGCATTTTTTTGCACATTCGCCAACAGATATATACCAACAATTTTTTCAAATCTTGATGCTTTTTGCTTTAATATAATTGTAAACGACAATATGTACGTAGTATTATCTGTTAATACAAACGAAATAGAATAAAAAATAAAATATTAATCAAATAATTTCATAATTTATTAAGAAAAACGTTTTTCTTAAACAGTTACCTGCAAAATTCAAGTAAAATGCATGTAAATGATTCTTAAAGTACTTATACGAAGAATTCATGAAAAATGCATGAATATGTTGTGATACACTTATTTCATATGATGAACGTTAATAAAGATGTAGTTTTCATGAAGTTCGATCTATATTAAACGTGAAAATGCAGCATGAATGAGATAGAATCATTTCGATAGAAGAGCCAAAGAAAGTTCAAGATCAAGAGAAAATGAAAAATATTACAAGAAAAGAAGGGAAAATAGATTTTACTACAAAAGATCAAGATCAAGATCTTCCGAGAGAAGGAAAAGTCAAGGATAAACATAAAAAAAACATCATTATTGATTTCGTTAATTTTATTACTTACGTTATATAAAGTTATAATATGTTCTATTTTTTTAATAAATAAAAAGCATTTACATTGACGTAAAATTCATTTTTTAACAAGTTACATGCAAAATTCATGTAAAATGCATGTAAATGTTTCTTAAAGAACTTATATGAAGAATTCATGTAAAATACACTTATATCATATGATGTACGTTGATAAAGATGTAGTTTTCATGAAGTTCGATCTATATTAAACGTGAAAATGCAGCATGAATGAGATTAATTTTGTGTACATCTACACTACATTTACACCTCATCTACATCAACGGTACACGAAAACTACACCTTTATTGATGAACTATAGATGCAGAAATCAGTCATAAAACACATGTAGATTACATGCATCTGACCACATGTAGCATACATGTGTTTTACATGCATTGTACATGCAATCATTTTTTCACGGGAGAGCATACCGGGAATATAGCTAGACTTTGGTTACAATTTTTACAGCTGACGATGGATAGACTATACATTGACCACATCTAGACTTTCGCTAGATTTATTCGAGACTTTGTAAGTTGAAAATAAAGTCTAGGATAGGTGCGGTAGCTAGACTTTATCTAGATTTGGAAGATAGACTTTACCAAAACTAATCCTAGACTAAATTTTTTTACACGAGTAGATACATATTTAGATCTAAGGTAGACAGTCCTTATACTGACGGGACAAACTGGCAATTGTGGTCAAAACATTTATTACATTTTTATATAAAATTATCTTAGTAATATTTTTTTTTCTTCCTCATTAATATTTTCAATTTAACCCATTAAATCCCAGCACGATGAAATTTTACTCCTCCGTTTGCGCTTGAACAGTTTGATGGAAACGACAAAAAAATAATTCGGAAATAGTCATTCCTACTATTTTCGGGTGGGCTCTATAAAACGGAATGGTTTAAAATGTTGAAAAATTATATTTTCAATTAGTAACTAGCAAATTAAAATAAAAAATGTGTCTTTTTAAGAAATTTTTTTTTCAATTGAAAATTACTGAGAGAAGCAGTTTTAATTTTATTGTCGCAAATATGCACAAAAGTGCACAAACTATCATATCTTTTGAAATCCGTCGAGTTTTTTTATCTACGATTTTTTTCGCAAAATACCGGCCAAAAAACCGAAATTAAAAATTTGAATTTTTATTGTACCGATGTTTTTCATGTTTTTTCACAAATTTGTTTGCGTGTTCATTAAATTTTATTAAATTAAACTAAATTAAAATTAATTAATTTTCATTAAAAATGAAAATGTAATTAATTTTAATAAAATTGAACATTAATCGTATTGAATGCATGATTTTATTTATTTTAATGTAAATATTTTCATTGTAGTACATTAAATTTCATGACAATTTTTACAGTGTAGTTAATAGCAATTATTTGCATTTTTGTAAAAATCTAAGTAGAATCAAACAGTTTTCAAAAATAGTTATTAGTAGCTATAGTTATTTGCAATTATATGCAATTGTTCTCAAATTATATTATAACCCAAATTAATGCTAATATATGCTAATAATTACTAATAACTTTTATAATATTTGTCGAATATTGTTTATAATTTTGCAAGAAATGCTAACAACTGCAAATAACTATTTGGAACTGCAAATAACAGAAAATAATTGAAAACAACTGTTATAATTGTTGACAATACTTATTAGCGTCTCAAACCCAACTAAATATTTTAGTTATTTGCAAATTTTGCAATTATTTGCAAATACTATTTCCATTAGTTACTCAGATTTATTAAATATTTCTAATTGTTTCAGTAATAAATAAAACAAAAGGAGTATTTTAAAATCACAGAAATGTGTAGTAAAGTATATATAATCTATTATTTATTATATTTAATAACTAGTTTTACCTAGAAAATTTAAACTATATAAAAATAATTATAAAAATTAATCTATAATATGGAATATTGATATTTACCTAGCAGTTTATAGTTTTTAATAAAAAAACTATAAATAAGTTGGTTGATGTTCAGTTTTAAAAGACAGTACGTTATTGATTTATATTCTTATTTATTATTACTATAATCTGATAAAGTAGTGGATTTATTTAAGTTTGTAGCAAATAGTTTACAACTGCAACTATCATGAAATAATACCTATATAAAGTAACTGTTTCAAACTTCCTACAAAATTTAATATAACTTGCTAATCAAAGCATTTCATGTAACATTCGAAGATCTATTTGAAAACTGGCAGTAGAAATAACATCTTTACCGACAGATAAGCCGCATGGAATTAGACAATCTATTTTAAAATGCTTACAAAACAATAAATTACAATCAACTTATTTAAATTCTGAAATATACATGCCTGCTAGAAATATCACTATTCTAAATATGATAGTTTATCATTTTATGATGGCAACCCTATTTTAATATTATAAAGAGGTAGCGAGATTTACTTATGTACATTAAAAGTATTTACAAAACAATACATATTTTTTGAAGTTTTCATATACGCAGTTCTATATCAAATAGATCAAGCAAAAAGATTTTATTTTCAAAAAATTAAACTTAATGCCATTATAGTTTTGTAACGAAAATTAACAATTTTTATCGTTTAGTTTAATACATTTGTGTGTTCAAAACTTAGTAAAATTATAGCTTTGGGTCACTATAGCCATGATTTTTCAAGATTTTGCAAGTTAATATTTTTCAAGAGACATTTTTCAATAATGTCTCAGAACATTTTTTTCATGTGGGTAATGTTAATAATAAAATAAAAAATTCTTTTAAATAATATGGTCGACGAAAAGAAATGATTTTAGATGCAAGTTTACATATCATAAAATATATAATTGCACAATATCAACCAAGATAGGAATGAATATTTTCACAAACTACTTGATGAATGTAGTACATGATAACGTCTATGCTAAAAAAGAAGTCATGCGCGCGCAGGCACATTTATGTATATAAAAATATTGCAGAAAGATTAACTGTGTATCAGAAATCTTATAGTTCTACATAATTTAATGAATTTTTATATACTAATTAAATAAATGTTATTGTTTTTATAGACACGACCGCTACATGGCAAGGCCTTATATATTTTTTTGTTATCGCAAAATATGTGATATATTAAAATATACTACCTACACTGAGAAAAATGGTGAACATTACTATATTTTATGATAACAGTGGTATATACTCAATTGATGAAGATTTTTACATATATATTCAGCAAAAATTATAATTTCAATAATAAAACTTTACTACCATTTTCGTGTATAAATTCTTATTTATACGTTTAAAAATTACTATATTTATGATAAAATTAAATGATTTACAATTTTTACTATATTATATAAGAATTTTTACTACGTAACATAACAAATTTTCCCTATAACAACTTTTACTATATAATATAGTAAATTTCTTATAAGTTACGTTGCTATAAAATGTAGTAAAATTTGATATTGAAAGAAACAAAATTCTTCACTGATGAAAAAGGGAATCAACGTCGCGAGTACGTAACTTCAAATACTTTAAACTTGAAACTTTTGATACTTATGATTAATAAATCGTGATTCCATATCATTTTGTTAATCTAACGATATTCAATTTGATTTTATTCTTTGGGGATCGTACATATACATATTACACGTTAATGTTAAACAAACATACCGCTATTGTTTTGACATGTGATATCTGCCAAATGTATAACGAATATGTATATTATAAGCGTGTGGATACTTTCTTTTTTCTACCTCAACACTCATGTAGCTTATGTGTAGATATTATAAATATTTAGTGTATCTGAGATGTTTATAGAGTGCACTCCATAAATATCTCAGGTACACTAAATATATTACAATATCTACATGGAAGCTACACATAGGCGACACGTACAAAATGTAGAAATTTTCATAATGTACATGTAGGCTACATGTACCTGAATACATGTAGTGTACATGTTTATAACATGTGTGACACATGACATCATTTTTTCACGGGAATTAATAGATCGCTGCGTCTTTTGATCTCGTACACTGCAGCATTTTCTTGCACAGCCCCTACTTAAAAAATTCGCTCCTTCTCCGATTGCGCGTATCTGGAAAAAAGCAAAACACAAAGTATCGAAATATTTTTTTTTATACTTAAAAAAGTAAGAAAATGTGTAAGATATCGGAAAAGAATTGTAAAATACAAAATAGACTTATCTCCAATGTGTAGTATATAATAGAAAATAGAATATTTAGTTGTCGTCTTTATCTTGTCGTCAGAAAAATAACTATGTTGAATATTAAAACTTATTACAATAAAAGTATGTCTCATTCTTCTAATATAATATAGTAATTGCATCGATGCGAAGTCAAACACAATGAAGTTGTATAAACATATACTTGCATCTTTATTAGTTTAACGTTTGACTTCGCATCGATGCAACTTCAGTGTGACGGACTATGAGAATTTGTTTGCGCTGCCGCTGCGGATGCTAATAAAGTCTTTGTCGGAGTTAACGCATCAGATCTAAATTATGAAGATGATTGATACCAGATTACTCAGATAAGTCGTTAAAAATATGAAAGTCTTTCAGATTTAATAATACGACTTGGTTATAGGTCTCATAACCTATTAACCTTAAATTATCTGTATCGAAAATTTTCTTACTACCATAAATTCTTTTCCGTTGTTTTAAATATAAAAAAAAATATTTCGATACTTTGTGTTTTGCTTTTTTATTTCCAGATACCCGCAATCAGACTATCCTAAAAGAAGAAAGTAATCAATTATAATTTATTTACGAAAAAATAATTATTGAGAGTAAAAGTAAAGAAAAATATGTAGAAAAGGGGGAAAAAAAGATTCAGACAAAGATAAAATAGGATTAATCGAAAAGAAACGTTCAAGCGAAAAAGGAAATAAAGATATTGAGGCTAAGAAGAAGGAAAAAGAAATAATTACAAAAGACCAAAAAGATCAAGAGAGGTTTGTAGAGAACATTCAAAAAAAAGAGAAGGATATTATGAGACAGATAAAATTATCATTTCGATAGAAGAGCCAAAGAAAGTTCAAGATCAAGAGAAAATGAAAAATATTACAAGAAAAGAAGAGAAAATAGATTTTACTACAAAAGATCAAGATCAAGATCTTACGAGAGAAGGAAAAGTCAAGGATAAATATAAAAAAAACATCATTATTGATTTCGTAAATGTTATTACTTACGTTATATAAAGTTATAATATGTTCCATTCTTTTTCTTTTATTCTATATTTTTGTGCCCTCTTTTTCCTGGCACTTCCTACCGTTTATCCCCTGGGGACTTTAACGGTGTCCACCTACCACCTATGTGTAGGTGCTTTAGCCCTCCCTTAAAAACCCCACCATCTCGCATTCGTCCGGGGTTATGCCCGTGGATGAGGGAAACCTGTGAAGCAGGGAAAACCTCACCCGAGATACCCGCAATCAGACTATCCTAAAAGAAGAAAGTAATCAATTATAATTTATTTACGAAAAAATAATTATTGAGAGTAAAAGTAAAGAAAAATATGTAGAAAAGGGGGAAAAAAAGATTCAGACAAAGATAAAATAGGATTAATCGAAAAGAAACGTTCAAGCGAAAAAGGAAATAAAGATATTGAGGCTAAGAAGAAGGAAAAAGAAATAATTACAAAAGACCAAAAAGATCAAGAGAGGTTTGTAGAGAACATTCAAAAAAAAGAGAAGGATATTATGAGACAGATAAAATTATCATTTCGATAGAAGAGCCAAAGAAAGTTCAAGATCAAGAGAAAATGAAAAATATTACAAGAAAAGAAGAGAAAATAGATTTTACTACAAAAGATCAAGATCAAGATCTTACGAGAGAAGGAAAAGTCAAGGATAAATATAAAAAAAACATCATTATTGATTTCGTAAATGTTATTACTTACGTTATATAAAGTTATAATATGTTCCATTCTTTTTCTTTTATTCTATATTTTTGTGCCCTCTTTTTCCTGGCACTTCCTACCGTTTATCCCCTGGGGACTTTAACGGTGTCCACCTACCACCTATGTGTAGGTGCTTTAGCCCTCCCTTAAAAACCCCACCATCTCGCATTCGTCCGGGGTTATGCCCGTGGATGAGGGAAACCTGTGAAGCAGGGAAAACCTCACCCGAGATACCCGCAATCAGACTATCCTAAAAGAAGAAAGTAATCAATTATAATTTATTTACGAAAAAATAATTATTGAGAGTAAAAGTAAAGAAAAATATGTAGAAAAGGGGGAAAAAGATGCAGACAAAGTTAAAATAGAAGGATTAATCGAAAAGAAACCTTCAAGCGAAGAAGGAAGAAAAGATTTAAAAAGAGAAGGATATTATGAGACACATAAAAGGCGAAAGTATCATTTCGATAGAAAAGCCAAAGAAAGATCAAAATCAAGAGAAAATGCTAAATATCGAAAAAAACATCATTATTGATTTCGTAAATGTTATTACTTACGTTATATAAAGTTATAATATGTTCTATTTTCTTAAGAAATTAAAAGCATTGACATTGACGTAAAATTCATTTTTTAACAAGTTACATGCAAAATTTATGTAAAATGCATGTAAATGTTTCTTAAAGAACTTATATGAAGAATTCATGTAAAATACAGTTATTTCATATGATGTACGTTAATAAAGATGTAGTTTTCATGAAGTTATATATATATATAACGTGAAAATGCAGCATGAATGAGATTAATTTTGTGTACATCTACACTACATTTACACCTCATCTACATCAACGGTACACGAAAACTACACCTTTATTGATGAACTATAGATGCAGAAATCGGTCATAAAATACATGTAGATTATATGCATCTGACCACATGTAGCATACATGTGTTTTACATGCATTCTACTCTCTTAACGAAAATTAGTGAAAATATCACTAATTGAAAAAGTGAAAACTTTTTTCACTATTGAATTACTTATTATTCATTTATTTCAATTAGATAAATTCTACATAATTCAAAATAGTGAATATTCACTAATGAAATATTGATTATTCACTAATTGAATTATTTAAATTACGCGCTCATAATAAAGTTTTATGATCACTATTTGAAATAGTGACATATGCTTACTTACGTATTATAGCGGGGGAATTCGACGAAATCATAAATGTTCACTATAAGGTTATGACGATCACATGCATTATAGCTACTTCCAAGAGATCGCAGTAATTTTGTTCATTTATAATAAATGAAATGTAAAATATATAAAAAAATTGTATTCATGTAAGTATAATCTATTTTTATTTCTTTTATAATCATTCTTACTATTGATTTTTTTTACTTTTATCAAGTATTCGTATACATTACGTATACATTACATATGCGTATATAAATCTGTTGGTACACAAATATTGGCTAATAAAATTTCAAATCATTTGATTATTCCAGATTATACAACGGATTATTATCTAGGAAGTAAAATGAGTGAACTTTTGAATCTAAAAGAGCCCACGGATTTTTCCAAATACTTAAAGAATTTAGTAAGCGATCCAAAAGCCGTAGAACAACTGATTGGTATAAGTTAATTTAAAATATTATATTGCTACTCTACACTTCTTTCTATATTTCTAATATTTAATTCTGTGTATCCATAAATATCATAGGCCCAGATTAAAATATATTATTTTGTTAGAAACAGACACTTGATTATACCCAAGTGCTTCCATAAATGCATTCATCGTTGAAATCTTTAAATTAAATTGACAAAGTAACCACTATTCAAAAATCATATTATCGTTCCTAACAAATCAATAAATTTTGATCCGAACCCATGGCAATGACATTTCTACAATAAACTAATCTCTGTAAAATTAATGGCAATGTTCCGCTTATTAAAATATGTTTCAAGAAGAATCTGGCTGTATATAATAGTTTTCATGCGTATATACAGTATATGTATATACAGTTTTTTAATTTTAAAAAAGTATTAATATATTCGTTAAAAAGACCGTCTGTATTGGCTGTATATTGACAAACACTATACTGCCAAATCGCGTGAATTTTTATTAATTTATAGCCGCGTTCTAAACTTTTTTTTATTTCATCAGACACCCATGTACCGGTAAAAATACGTTCTTCTTCCCGGTCGTGCGTACACTCTTGCTCATTTAGCATTTCTGTACACGTACGACACAATGGAAAAAGTAATCTTTCGTGCATTTTTACCGGTAACACGGGATGAAATAAATTTCGCGGAGGTAAAATGTCGCATTTTACTAAACCTTCGACATTATTGAAATTTTTAAAATCGGTACCTGCTAATTCGTTACAATTTTGACCAATATAAATTTTTGGATGACCTAGCGGGTATTTTCCGTACTTGTTAATGTACGGATACAGCGAACATACGTCTAAATATTTAATTTTTTCGCTGTCTTTCGTCTCGTACATAATTACGGTATTACCTGTACGACCACCGTAAAACGCATCCCTCGGTTCTATTTTAATCCCTTTTAAAAGAGGATGTGATTTTAAAAAGTTATTTAAATCGGTATTATCTGATAAATATTCTTTGAAATCACACCCCCACATTTCTATTACAATATATCCGAAGCTTTCAATGTTTTTAGTTTTTAAAACGGTTTTTTCGTAACGACTGTTAAAAGTCGAACCGTCTGTTAAAATTTTATCACGACTCGACGAAAAACAGCGAGGACACCCGTGGTAAAAACAACCGTGATATTCATAAACGGTACCCTTATGGTTTACGCTCGGTAAAAAACCATCAACTCGGAAACCTTCGGTTAAAATATATTCTCGAGCGCGTGCGGCGTGTATAATTTCGCGACCGATTTTTTTTTCTTCGCACAGAAGCCACGAAATAGCTTCTTGTGAATTTTGTCCCGTTTGCGCATAGCCAGTTGACGGTATTATACCTATTGTATCTTTTTTTAAAAAATTTTTACGGTATAATATCGAACAGGCTGAAGCTATCGTTACAGCTTCTTCAAATAGGCAAACGTTATATTTTTTAAATATTTCGCGAAAATTTATACACGCCTCTCGCAATATATTTACATCGTCTATACAATATTTTATTATTTCGTTGCGTAAATTATATACATTATTTTTGTCAATACTATTGTACCAATTATAGAAGGTTTGTCGATCTTCGTTCGACATCGTTTCGGGGGAAAAATATTTATCATCCGGAATCGAGCCTACATAATTTATATTTTCTTTTGTATTAAAAAGATGTGGAAAGTAGCCTTTCTTTACATCAACTGAAAGCCCAAATGCTTTGGGTAAATTTGCCAATTTCATTGGCATGTAATTGATACTATCAATAAATTTTGTATTTTTTAATTGCAATTTTATAATATTTCGACCGTTCATAATAACGGTTGGCGAAACATTTTCATTCAAATAAATTTTAGAAAAATCGATTAAATATTTTAAAATAAATTGAGAATCGAAAGCCCGTGCGTTATGCGCAATACAAATAATATCATTAAAATTCGTTTTTCTTCGAATGACTAAATTTAAGAAATCACGTATCGAATTATCACCTTCGAATACGTGTTGACGAACACCGCAAAACGAACACAAATTTTTCAAATCGGTTTTTTTACAATCGTCGCAACATAATTGTGCGACACATAAATTAACGCTATGTTTCAAAGATTTTTCTCCGTAAATTTCATCTTGACGGGTCTCAAAATCATAAAAAATAAATTGAATAGTCGGATGATAATTATTTTTCCTCCTTACACGCGTTTCTTGAATTGGTTCAATATTACATAATTTATTTATAGAATGTCTCGAACGACATCTACTACAATATTTTTCACCGCAAATGTGTAATTCTTTTCTTAAATCTACAATAAGGTTACATGTAGAACAATATTTTAAACTATCGCATACGCTTTTTACAGTTTTTTTTGATGCTTTGCAGCTTATCGAGCCGGGTCGCTTGTGCATTTGAAAACACGCGTCATTATAAAATACGCGCTTACAATCAATGCACGAAATTTCGTTTAATTTTTCACAATTTGAATCATTTAAACATTGAGTGCATTGTTTCGTACACTTGTGAGACAGAACGTTTTTGTATGCTACATTGCAATTTATGCAATATCGAAATTTTGACACGATACCTAATATATTTAAGATTAAATCAAAATGTTTATTATTAAAATTATACAATAAATAAATTGTTTTAATATTTATACTTTGTGACGCTGCACTGGGGATCAGGGTGCAGGTCAATTAGGGTCTACTATTTACTATAAACAAAACAAGTATTTATTATACTAAACAACTAAGTGAAAGGTGGGCGCCAGCCGCGTTAACTCGCGACGAATCTCGATAACACGCAGGTTATCGGTAAACACTTGGAGCCGTGCTCCACTGCTCGGATTCCGGTTCGCTGTAGGGGAGGGAAAGGGGAAGGATGGGACGGACGGGATGCTCGCACGCACCTCCTACGATACCCGGCGGTACCGTCAGCAGGGAAGTAACAGTTCACCAACCTTTTCGTCGTCTCCGGAACACCAGGTTGGGACGCTAATGCACTCTCTCTGTTTCTCTCTCGCTTTGCTCACTCGTACTCAGTTTCGTAGCTTCGAGACACCAAACACTATCGCGCTATCGGCAAGGAACTTGTCCGTTCAGGACGGCGGACCGTAGAGCTCTGACTCTCGGCGTGCTCGAGAGTCCCGTGTTCGTACCGCGCGCCTGCGTGTCGAGTGCCGCAGTGTTCAGGCTGTATCGTTACAAGTCAGATGTATGGCGTTTGTTGACCTGGTGCAGTGTACCTCTCGGCGATGCTGTAGGACTTCCTCCTGGGTAATTATTACATCGTTCCGTCTTGCTTATCTCAACTAATTGGTACGGCGTGAGTTTCAGGTACGAAGCTCACCCGCCGCTGCATTGCTGCCCGATGCCGCCTCGATCATCTCTCCACGACGACGACGTACCAGAACGACCGGTCCCAGGTCTTCAACTACTCCAGGTAATTCATTCAGTGTTGGGGTCACGCTAGTGTGCGTGTTCAGGTGTATAGTATTTTACAAGGTCTGCTGTACACGTTGTTTGTGTACAGCAACCTAACCTCTTTGTCCTATACTGTTCCTTGTACAGCTGTAGTAATTATATACAGCTGTACATATCTTCCCTTGTCTTGTGTCTTCTTGGCTATGGCAATTTATCCTCTTCCTTGCTCCTTACCCTATTGCTGTGTTTTTGTTCTTATAAACATCTCTTTTACAGCTGTATCTTGCTTGGCGTTGGAGGTTCTTCGGCTTCCTGCCTGGGTACCATCTCATCGCCCTGACTGCTGCACTGTAGAGTTGAGGAGTGTCCTCTAGGCTCATTCATCGACAGCCTCCCTTGATCCATCTATGCTGTTGAGTTAGACCCGAAGGAGCCCTCCTGATTTCTATGCTCGCCCAGGACTTCCTCGCCAGGATCACCTAGTGCTTCGGCTGCATGTGTGTGTTGCGCTTGGGGTGGGGTTATTAGACTGTGAGGGTAGGTAGGATGTAGCTGATGTGCGGGTAGGTAGCTAGGGAAGAGTATATGGGTAGGTAGTATAGCTAGGGACTCGTTTAGCTTATCCGGGTAGGTAGGTGTTTGTCATGGGTTCAGTCGCTCGCTCTTGACATGTGCAAAGCACATTGTCATAACTTTCGTCAGAAAAATATGATGTTCCGTCAAAAATCGGTTTTGCGCCTTTTCCAAAATTATTTTCTTCAAAAATTATTAATTTTATATTTATTTCAAGAAAATAATTTTGAAATAACCTAAATTCATCAGGACCACATCCGTTTTCTGGAACTTTTATTTTCGCAAGAGTGCACAAGTTTCGTGCACACTCTGTTTGTCGAAAACGCATGTGGTGAGAAATAGCCTTCCATTCGCTTCGCCATTCGGGAGTGTCTACTTTCCTCGAGTAGACTTCACCGCAAGCAAGAGCGCGGGGTAGACATAAATTATCTTTATTTTTTATTCTGAGAATTGATTTTTATGAAAATCAACCTCTTTGTTCTCAACACCCGAATTTCCCTTTCCAACGGGCATTTCAACGTAAACAACACTGATATTCAACGATTCATCAATTGAAAAATCGGTATTGCTTTGACAGCTCAAACACCTACCTACCCGGATAAGCTAAACGATCCCTAGCTATACTACCTCCCATATACTCTTCCCTAGCTACCTACCCGCACATCAGCTACATCCTACCTACCCTCACAGTCTATAACCCCACCCCAAGCGCACACACACATGCGCCGAAGCACTAGGTGTCCTGGCGAGGAAGTCCTGGGCGAGCATAGAAATCAGGAGGGCTCCTTCGGGTCTAACTCAACAGCATAGATGGATCAAGGGAGGCTGTCGATGAATGAGCCTAGAGGACACTCCTCAACTCTACAGTGCAGCAGTCAGGGCGATGAGATGGTACCCAGGCAGGAAGCCGAAGAACCTCCAACGCCAAGCAAGATACAGCTGTAAAAGAGATGTTTATAAGAACAAAACACAGCAATAGGGTAAGGAGCAAGGAAAGGATAAATTGCCATAGCCAAGAAGACACAAGACAAGGGAATATATGTACAGCTGTATATAATTACTACAGCTGTACAAGGAACAGTATAGGACAAAGAGGTTAGGTTGCTGTACACAAACAACGTGTACAGCAGACCTTGTAAAATACTATACACCTGAACACGCACACTAGCGTGACCCCAACACTGAATGAATTACCTGGAGTAGTTGAAGACCTGGGACCGGTCGTTCTGGTACGTCGTCGTCGTGGAGAGATGATCGAGGCGGCATCGGGCAGCAATGCAGCGGCGGGTGAGCTTCGTACCTGAAACTCACGCCGTACCAATTAGTTGAGATAAGCAAGACGGAACGATGTAATAATTACCCAGGAGGAAGTCCTACAGCATCGCCGAGAGGTACACTGCACCAGTCAACAAACGCCATACATCTGACTTGTAACGATACAGCCTGAACACTGCGGCACTCGACACGCAGGCGCGCGGTACGAACACGGGACTCTCGAGCACGCCGAGAGTCAGAGCTCTACGGTCCGCCGTCCTGAACGGACAAGTTCCTTGCCGATAGCGCGATAGTGTTTGGTGTCTCGAAGCTACGAAACTGAGTACGAGTGAGCAAAGCGAGAGAGAAAAGAGAGAGTGCATTAGCGTCCCAACCTGGTGTTCCGGAGACGACGAAAAGGTTGGTGAACTGTTACTTCCCTGCTGACGGTACCGCCGGGTATCGTAGGAGGTGCGTGCGAGCATCCCGTCCGTCCCATCCTTCCCCTTTCCCTCCCCTACAGCGAACCGAATCCGAGCAGTGGAGCACGGCTCCAAGTGTTTACCGATAACCTGCGTGTTATCGAGATTCGTCGCGAGTTAACGCGGCTGGCGCCCACCTTTCACTTAGTTGTTTAGTATAATAAATACTTGTTTTGTTTATAGTAAATAGTAGACCCTAATTGACCTGCACCCTGATCCCCAGTGCAGCGTCACAAGTATAATATTAAAACAATTTATTTATTGTATAATTTTAATAATAAACATTTTGATTTAATCTTAAATATATTAGGTATCGTGTCAAAATTTCGATATTGCATAAATTGCAATGTAGCATACAAAAACGTTCTGTCTCACAAGTGTACGAAACAATGCACTCAATGTTTAAATGATTCAAATTGTGAAAAATTAAACGAAATTTCGTGCATTGATTGTAAGCGCGTATTTTATAATGACGCGTGTTTTCAAATGCACAAGCGACCCGGCTCGATAAGCTGCAAAGCATCAAAAAAAACTGTAAAAAGCGTATGCGATAGTTTAAAATATTGTTCTACATGTAACCTTATTGTAGATTTAAGAAAAGAATTACACATTTGCGGTGAAAAATATTGTAGTAGATGTCGTTCGAGACATTCTATAAATAAATTATGTAATATTGAACCAATTCAAGAAACGCGTGTAAGGAGGAAAAATTATCATCCGACTACTCAATTTATTTTTTATGATTTGAGACCCGTCAAGATGAAATTTACGGAGAAAAATCTTTGAAACATAGCGTTAATTTATGTGTCGCACAATTATGTTGCGACGATTGTAAAAAAACCGATTTGAAAAATTTGTGTTCGTTTTGCGGTGTTCGTCAACACGTATTCGAAGGTGATAATTCGATACGTGATTTCTTAAATTTAGTCATTCGAAGAAAAACGAATTTTAATGATATTATTTGTATTGCGCATAACGCACGGGCTTTCGATTCTCAATTTATTTTAAAATATTTAATCGATTTTTCTAAAATTTATTTGAATGAAAATGTTTCGCCAACCGTTATTATGAACGGTCGAAATATTATAAAATTGCAATTAAAAAATACAAAATTTATTGATAGTATCAATTACATGCCAATGAAATTGGCAAATTTACCCAAAGCATTTGGGCTTTCAGTTGATGTAAAGAAAGGCTACTTTCCACATCTTTTAATACAAAAGAAAATATAAATTATGTAGGTTCGATTCCGGATGATAAATATTTTTCCCCCGAAACGATGTCGAACGAAGATCGACAAACCTTCTATAATTGGTACAATAGTATTGACAAAAATAATGTATATAATTTACGCAACGAAATAATAAAATATTGTATAGACGATGTAAATATATTGCGAGAGGCGTGTATAAATTTTCGCGAAATATTTAAAAAATATAACGTTTGCCCATTTGAAGAAGCTGTAACGATAGCTTCAGCCTGTTCGATATTATACCGTAAAAATTTTTTAAAAAAAGATACAATAGGTATAATACCGTCAACTGGCTATGCGCAAACGGGACAAAATTCACAAGAAGCTATTTCGTGGCTTCTGTGCGAAGAAAAAAAATCGGTCGCGAAATTATACACGCCGCACGCGCTCGAGAATATTTTTAACCGAAGGTTTCCGAGTTGATGGTTTTTTACCGAGCGTAAACCATAAGGGTACCGTTTATGAATATCACGGTTGTTTTTACCACGGGTGTCCTCGCTGTTTTTCGTCGAGTCGTGATAAAATTTTAACAGACGGTTCGACTTTTAACAGTCGTTACGAAAAAACCGTTTTAAAAACTAAAAACATTGAAAGCTTCGGATATATTGTAATAGAAATGTGGGGGTGTGATTTCAAAGATATTTATCAGATAATACCGATTTAAATAACTTTTTAAAATCACATCCTCTTTTAAAAGGGATTAAAATAGAACCGAGGGATGCGTTTTACGGTGGTCGTACAGGTAATACCGTAATTATGTACGAGACGAAAGACAGCGAAAAAATTAAATATTTAGACGTATGTTCGCTGTATCCGTACATTAACAAGTACGGAAAATACCCGCTAGGTCATCCAAAAATTTATATTGGTCAAAATTGTAACGAATTAGCAGGTACCGATTTTAAAAATTTCAATAATGTCGAAGGTTTAGTAAAATGCGACATTTTACCTCCGCGAAATTTATTTCATCCCGTGTTACCGGTAAAAATGCACGAAAGATTACTTTTTCCATTGTGTCGTACGTGTACAGAAATGCTAAATGAGCAAGAGTGTACGCACGACCGGGAAGAAGAACGTATTTTTACCGGTACATGGGTGTCTGATGAAATAAAAAAAAGTTTAGAACGCGGCTATAAATTAATAAAAATTCACGCGATTTGGCAGTATAGTGTTTGTCAATATACAGCCAATACAGACGGTCTTTTTAACGAATATATTACTTTTTTAAAATTAAAAAACTGTATATACATATACTGTATATACGCATGAAAACTATTATATACAGCCAGATTCTTCTTGAAACATATTTTAATAAGCGGAACATTGCCATTAATTTTACAGAGATTAGTTTATTGTAGAAATGTCATTGCCATGGGTTCGGATCAAAATTTATTGATTTGTTAGGAACGATAATATGATTTTTGAATAGTGGTTACTTTGTCAATTTAATTTAAAGATTTCAACGATGAATGCATTTATGGAAGCACTTGGGTATAATCAAGTGTCTGTTTCTAACAAAATAATATATTTTAATCTGGGCCTATGATATTTATGGATACACAGAATTAAATATTAGAAATATAGAAAGAAGTGTAGAGTAGCAATATAATATTTTAAATTAACTTATACCAATCAGTTGTTCTACGGCTTTTGGATCGCTTACTAAATTCTTTAAGTATTTGGAAAAATCCGTGGGCTCTTTTAGATTCAAAAGTTCACTCATTTTACTTCCTAGATAATAATCCGTTGTATAATCTGGAATAATCAAATGATTTGAAATTTTATTAGCCAATATTTGTGTACCAACAGATTTATATACGCATATGTAATGTATACGTAATGTATACGAATACTTGATAAAAGTAAAAAAAATCAATAGTAAGAATGATTATAAAAGAAATAAAAATAGATTATACTTACAAATCGCGTGAATTTTTATTAATTTATAGCCGCGTTCTAAACTTTTTTTTATTTCATCAGACACCCATGTACCGGTAAAATACGTTCTTCTTCCCGGTCGTGCGTACACTCTTGCTCATTTAGCATTTCTGTACACGTACGACACAATGGAAAAAGTAATCTTTCGTGCATTTTTACCGGTAACACGGGATGAAATAAATTTCGCGGAGGTAAAATGTCGCATTTTACTAAACCTTCGACATTATTGAAATTTTTAAAATCGGTACCTGCTAATTCGTTACAATTTTGACCAATATAAATTTTTGGATGACCTAGCGGGTATTTTCCGTACTTGTTAATGTACGGATACAGCGAACATACGTCTAAATATTTAATTTTTTCGCTGTCTTTCGTCTCGTACATAATTACGGTATTACCTGTACGACCACCGTAAAACGCATCCCTCGGTTCTATTTTAATCCCTTTTAAAAGAGGATGTGATTTTAAAAAGTTATTTAAATCGGTATTATCTGATAAATATTCTTTGAAATCACACCCCCACATTTCTATTACAATATATCCGAAGCTTTCAATGTTTTTAGTTTTTAAACGGTTTTTTTTCGTAACGACTGTTAAAAGTCGAACCGTCTGTTAAAATTTTATCACGACTCGACGAAAAACAGCGAGGACACCCGTGGTAAAAACAACCGTGATATTCATAAACGGTACCCTTATGGTTTACGCTCGGTAAAAAACCATCAACTCGGAAACCTTCGGTTAAAATATATTCTCGAGCGCGTGCGGCGTGTATAATTTCGCGACCGATTTTTTTTTCTTCGCACAGAAGCCACGAAATAGCTTCTTGTGAATTTTGTCCCGTTTGCGCATAGCCAGTTGACGGTATTATACCTATTGTATCTTTTTTTAAAAAATTTTTACGGTATAATATCGAACAGGCTGAAGCTATCGTTACAGCTTCTTCAAATAGGCAAACGTTATATTTTTTAAATATTTCGCGAAAATTTATACACGCCTCTCGCAATATATTTACATCGTCTATACAATATTTTATTATTTCGTTGCGTAAATTATATACATTATTTTTGTCAATACTATTGTACCAATTATAGAAGGTTTGTCGATCTTCGTTCGACATCGTTTCGGGGGAAAAATATTTATCATCCGGAATCGAGCCTACATAATTTATATTTTCTTTTGTATTAAAAAGATGTGGAAAGTAGCCTTTCTTTACATCAACTGAAAGCCCAAATGCTTTGGGTAAATTTGCCAATTTCATTGGCATGTAATTGATACTATCAATAAATTTTGTATTTTTTAATTGCAATTTTATAATATTTCGACCGTTCATAATAACGGTTGGCGAAACATTTTCATTCAAATAAATTTTAGAAAAATCGATTAAATATTTTAAAATAAATTGAGAATCGAAAGCCCGTGCGTTATGCGCAATACAAATAATATCATTAAAATTCGTTTTTCTTCGAATGACTAAATTTAAGAAATCACGTATCGAATTATCACCTTCGAATACGTGTTGACGAACACCGCAAAACGAACACAAATTTTTCAAATCGGTTTTTTTTACAATCGTCGCAACATAATTGTGCGACACATAAATTAACGCTATGTTTCAAAGATTTTTCTCCGTAAATTTCATCTTGACGGGTCTCAAAATCATAAAAAATAAATTGAATAGTCGGATGATAATTATTTTTCCTCCTTACACGCGTTTCTTGAATTGGTTCAATATTACATAATTTATTTATAGAATGTCTCGAACGACATCTACTACAATATTTTTCACCGCAAATGTGTAATTCTTTTCTTAAATCTACAATAAGGTTACATGTAGAACAATATTTTAAACTATCGCATACGCTTTTTACAGTTTTTTTTGATGCTTTGCAGCTTATCGAGCCGGGTCGCTTGTGCATTTGAAAACACGCGTCATTATAAAATACGCGCTTACAATCAATGCACGAAATTTCGTTTAATTTTTCACAATTTGAATCATTTAAACATTGAGTGCATTGTTTCGTACACTTGTGAGACAGAACGTTTTTGTATGCTACATTGCAATTTATGCAATATCGAAATTTTGACACGATACCTAATATATTTAAGATTAAATCAAAATGTTTATTATTAAAATTATACAATAAATAAATTGTTTTAATATTTATACTTTGTGACGCTGCACTGGGGATCAGGGTGCAGGTCAATTAGGGTCTACTATTTACTATAAACAAAACAAGTATTTATTATACTAAACAACTAAGTGAAAGGTGGGCGCCAGCCGCGTTAACTCGCGACGAATCTCGATAACACGCAGGTTATCGGTAAACACTTGGAGCCGTGCTCCACTGCTCGGATTCCGGTTCGCTGTAGGGGAGGGAAAGGGGAAGGATGGGACGGACGGGATGCTCGCACGCACCTCCTACGATACCCGGCGGTACCGTCAGCAGGGAAGTAACAGTTCACCAACCTTTTCGTCGTCTCCGGAACACCAGGTTGGGACGCTAATGCACTCTCTCTGTTTCTCTCTCGCTTTGCTCACTCGTACTCAGTTTCGTAGCTTCGAGACACCAAACACTATCGCGCTATCGGCAAGGAACTTGTCCGTTCAGGACGGCGGACCGTAGAGCTCTGACTCTCGGCGTGCTCGAGAGTCCCGTGTTCGTACCGCGCGCCTGCGTGTCGAGTGCCGCAGTGTTCAGGCTGTATCGTTACAAGTCAGATGTATGGCGTTTGTTGACCTGGTGCAGTGTACCTCTCGGCGATGCTGTAGGACTTCCTCCTGGGTAATTATTACATCGTTCCGTCTTGCTTATCTCAACTAATTGGTACGGCGTGAGTTTCAGGTACGAAGCTCACCCGCCGCTGCATTGCTGCCCGATGCCGCCTCGATCATCTCTCCACGACGACGACGTACCAGAACGACCGGTCCCAGGTCTTCAACTACTCCAGGTAATTCATTCAGTGTTGGGGTCACGCTAGTGTGCGTGTTCAGGTGTATAGTATTTTACAAGGTCTGCTGTACACGTTGTTTGTGTACAGCAACCTAACCTCTTTGTCCTATACTGTTCCTTGTACAGCTGTAGTAATTATATACAGCTGTACATATCTTCCCTTGTCTTGTGTCTTCTTGGCTATGGCAATTTATCCTCTTCCTTGCTCCTTACCCTATTGCTGTGTTTTTGTTCTTATAAACATCTCTTTTACAGCTGTATCTTGCTTGGCGTTGGAGGTTCTTCGGCTTCCTGCCTGGGTACCATCTCATCGCCCTGACTGCTGCACTGTAGAGTTGAGGAGTGTCCTCTAGGCTCATTCATCGACAGCCTCCCTTGATCCATCTATGCTGTTGAGTTAGACCCGAAGGAGCCCTCCTGATTTCTATGCTCGCCCAGGACTTCCTCGCCAGGATCACCTAGTGCTTCGGCTGCATGTGTGTGTTGCGCTTGGGGTGGGGTTATTAGACTGTGAGGGTAGGTAGGATGTAGCTGATGTGCGGGTAGGTAGCTAGGGAAGAGTATATGGGTAGGTAGTATAGCTAGGGACTCGTTTAGCTTATCCGGGTAGGTAGGTGTTTGTCATGGGTTCAGTCGCTCGCTCTTGACATGTGCAAAGCACATTGTCATAACTTTCGTCAGAAAAATATGATGTTCCGTCAAAAATCGGTTTTGCGCCTTTTCCAAAATTATTTTCTTCAAAAATTATTAATTTTATATTTATTTCAAGAAAATAATTTTGAAATAACCTAAATTCATCAGGACCACATCCGTTTTCTGGAACTTTTATTTTCGCAAGAGTGCACAAGTTTCGTGCACACTCTGTTTGTCGAAAACGCATGTGGTGAGAAATAGCCTTCCATTCGCTTCGCCATTCGGGAGTGTCTACTTTCCTCGAGTAGACTTCACCGCAAGCAAGAGCGCGGGGTAGACATAAATTATCTTTATTTTTTATTCTGAGAATTGATTTTTTATGAAAATCAACCTCTTTGTTCTCAACACCCGAATTTCCCTTTCCAACGGGCATTTCAACGTAAACAACACTGATATTCAACGATTCATCAATTGAAAAATCGGTATTGCTTTGACAGACCTTGCCAAACAATACCCATATTTCTTTTGATCGAAAATCTTGTACGCGTGTAAAACGCGACCCGGCACTTCCTAACGCAAATTTGTCGGAACTTAAAGTTATTCCGATCATATCACTGTTCGAGCGATCTTTTAATATATAACGAGTTATTTCATGAAACGCGTCTTCGACATATTTAACAGGATTTTCGTGTCCTGCATAATCTGTAATCTTAAATTTTATCTCGCGACCTAATGTACGAAAACGGGGCACGTATCGTTCGCTATTTGCCTGAAGATGTACACGTTGAAATTCAGCGGTACGGCCTCCACCTATTTGTTTTTCACACGAAGACGCTAAATAAAAATATAATATTATTATTACTATATAATTCGCTTACTAATTTTATAAAAATTTAAAAGTTATTATTTTAATTATTTTTCAACGCGATGCCGTAAAGAATCGAATGCTCGTAAAATTGAATCGGCTGTTGGCGGATATAAGTGAGGGGACAGCTCGTACTCCTCGCTTATCCATACCCCGACTCGCCAAGCCGTCGACAGATATTCTCGATTGTCGAAAAACAATCGTCTTCGAGCTTAAATATATTATTAAATTAATATTACTTTTAACCTATATAGGTTTACAATTATAGAATTATTTTAACACGTTTTATTATTTTCATTATTTTAATTTTTAATTTTCAATACAGATTATTGTAGTGTTGTATTGAACAAAAAGTGTTAAAATATTTCTATATCTATTGTAAAAAGTATAAAGTGTTACTCACCGATTTGCGATATCTGACCTAATGCGTAATCATTTAACGCATATTCTGATACTTTAGGAGTTTTGCAACATATCCATCCAGATCCAAGTGGCCTCTCGTCGCGACCCGATATCCTCCTTTTACGACTACAATTTGGGGCTGCTTGGACAACATAGTCGTCATCTTCATCGTCCGAGAGATTTCATTTCGGCTGGACATTTGAATTTCCATCCTCTCGATAGCTTGTTTGGAATTTCGCGCAAGCTTTTTGTCGATGCAAGCAGCCTCGCGCTCGAGTTGACTTAGCGTCCTCTGCCCTCGACTACGTATCTCCGCTATACGTTCTGCTTGACGAATGGTTGGTTCGGGTATTTCTCTCTGAACCGCTATGTCGCCTAACTGCCGACGTAAATCGAGGAATACAGCTGTCCTCCGTATCCGTTATAATTTCTAAAATTTATTTAGGATAATAATTAAAAAATTGTATAATTATTATTTGTATTTATATTTTAAAACCGAAATAACTACCTAATCTTTCGTAATGTTTAAAAAAATTCGTCCAATACATATGTTTCTAAGACCGCGAGAAATTAATATATCACCCGCGATCAACGTTGCAAACTCTTCGTCATGTAAAAAACATTTTATAAATTAAAATAAACTGTTCTACACTTAAAATTCGGATAATTTCGATCATACAATCGCGAGCCTGATTTAACGTCATGTGTGCTCCCTAAGAAAATAAAAAAAATCGCGATCGAACGTTTCCGTTAATGACGGTATAAAAAACCGATAAAATCCAATAATGCGAGATAAAATTAATATAAACTTATTAAAATTTTTCCTTCCATTGCGAACACTTGTTTTATTTAGCGTTGCGCGATTTCTATTTTTAATAATTATTTTAAACGTTCGTTTTTTGCAGTTTAAAATTTTTCCTGCGTTAATTTGCGAATGGTGTACTTTTTTTCAGTGTCACTTTTTTCAGTACATTCACAAATACACTTTCACAGTTTTATAATATATAGTTTTTATAATAGAACTCGAACACGAAATTATATTTTTATGTACGCGTTAAGGTTCTTTCGCGTCGAAAGCAAGATTTGGACTAACTACGATCTCCAATTTTCCTAGCAAATTAACTTTTTCTATGACAGACCTTGCCAAACAATTCCCATATTTCTTTTGATCGAAAATCTTGTACGCGTGTAAAACGCGACCCGGCACTTCCTAACGCAAATTTGTCGGAACTTAAAGTTATTCCGATCATATCACTGTTCGAGCGATCTTTTAATATATAACGAGTTATTTCATGAAACGCGTCTTCGACATATTTAACAGGATTTTCGTGTCCTGCATAATCTGTAATCTTAAATTTTATCTCGCGACCTAATGTACGAAAACGGGGCACGTATCGTTCGCTATTTGCCTGAAGATGTACACGTTGAAATTCAGCGGTACGGCCTCCACCTATTTGTTTTTCACACGAAGACGCTAAATAAAAATATAATATTATTATTACTATATTATTCGCTTACTAATTTTATAAAAATTTAAAAGTTATTATTTTACTTATTTTTCAACGCGATGCCGTAAAGAATCGAACGCTCGTAAAATTGAATCGGCTGTTGGCGGATATAAGTGAGGGGACAGCTCGTATTCCTCGCTTATCCATACCCCGACTCGCCAAGCCGTCGACAGATATTCTCGATTGTCGAAAAACATTCGTCTTCGAGCTTAAATATATATTATTAAATTAATATTACTTTTAAACCTATATATGTTTACAATTATAGAATTATTTTAACACGTTTTATTATTTTCATTATTTTAATTTTTAATTTTCAATACAGATTATTGTAGTGTTGTATTGAACAAAAAGTGTTAAAATATTTCTATATCTATTGTAAAAAGTAATAAAGTGTTACTCACCGATTTGCGATATCTGACCTAATGCGTAATCATTTAACGCATATTCTGATACTTTAGGAGTTTTGCAACATATCCATCCAGATCCAAGTGGCCTCTCGTCGCGACCCGATATCCTCCTTTTACGACTACAATT
Source organism: Theocolax elegans (assembly GCA_026168455.1). Taxonomy (NCBI): domain Eukaryota; kingdom Metazoa; phylum Arthropoda; class Insecta; order Hymenoptera; family Cerocephalidae; genus Theocolax; species Theocolax elegans. The sequence goes on from CM047427.1 coordinate 47,205,893, forward strand.
TGGGGCTGCTTGGACAACATAGTCGTCATCTTCATCGTCCGAGAGATTTTCATTTCGGCTGGACATTTGAATTTCCATCCTCTCGATAGCTTGTTTGGAATTTCGCGCAAGCTTTTTGTCGATGCAAGCAGCCTCGCGCTCGAGTTGACTTAGCGTCCTCTGCCCTCGACTACGTATCTCCGCTATACGTTCTGCTTGACGAATGGTTGGTTCGGGTATTTCTCTCTGAACCGCTATGTCGCCTAACTGCCGACGTAATCGAGGAATACAGCTGTCCTCCGTATCCGTTATAATTTCTAAAATTTATTTAGGATAAATAATTAAAAAATTGTATAATTATTATTTGTATTTATATTTTTAAAACCGAAATAACTACCTAATCTTTCGTAATGTTTAAAAAATTCGTCCAATAACATATGGTTTCTAAGACCGCGAGAAATTAATATATCACCCGCGATCAACGTTGCAAACTCTTCGTCATGTAAAAACATTTTATAAATTAAAATAAACTGTTCTACACTTAAAATTCGGATAATTTCGATCATACAATCGCGAGCCTGATTTAACGTCATGTTGCTCCCTAAGAAAATAAAAAAATCGCGATCGAACGTTTCCGTTAATGACGGTATAAAAACCGATAAAAATCCAATAATGCGAGATAAAATTAATATAAACTTATTATAAATTTTTCCTTCCATTGCGAACACTTGTTTTATTTAGCGTTGCGCGATTTCTATTTTTAATAATTATTTTAAACGTTCGTTTTTTGCAGTTTAAAATTTTTCCTTCGTTAATTTGCGAATGAGTGTACTTTTTCATTCAGTGTCACTTTTTTCAGTACATTCACAAATACACTTTCACAGTTTTATAATATATAGTTTTTATAATAAAACTCGAACACGAAATTATATTTTTATGTACGCGTTAAGGTTCTTTCGCGTCGAAAGCAAGATTTGGACTAACTACGATCTCCAATTTTTCCTAGCAAATTAACTTTTTCTATGACAACCCCACTCTTACTTTTTTTTTGTAAATTTCTAGACACAACGAAAAACCTCAAAGACGTTTAGAAAAATCTTTCGAAAAACGTTACCTACGATTGATTGAAAAAGAAGGAAACATAAATTTTTTGCGTTTCGCGTTACTTTACCAACGCCTTACAAATTTTCAATAATTGGCAGAATTTTACGATCAGGGTTTTCTTTTGAAATTTGTACGAACAAAAATTTTCTTTCGAGACATCGTCGTCTTTTGCCTTATGCATTTTCGTTCGAAACAAGTATCTTTACGCGTTTTCCTTCTCTTCTAAAATATGTAAAAGAACCTCTTTCTTAATACATGTGACTTTGAAGTTACTTGTACAAACCCGTAACCCTCTAAATAGACCCCCTCCTATTTTACGAGCGACCTTTGCGCGGAACCGGCCAGGGTTTAAAAGGGACACACCGTTCACCCTGAATGCAGTATTACAGCATCTTTTCTGTAAACTAGTTTTCCTATAATCGGTAAACTCGTCGAGACCTGTGCGACATAAAGTATTACAAAGATGACTCAAGCATTGTTAGAAACTGATTTTATTTTTACCGAAGACGAAACCTTCAAACAAATGGATAGTGAGAAAAAAGTGTCTGTGAATTTAGAAGATAAAAGACATACGCTGCATCGAAATTTACTCGAAACTTCGTACTCGCTAAATAAATCGGCTACAAAAATAATAAATGTCAGTGTACAAGTTTTTCATAATCAAGAAATGGAACCTGTTATTCAATTGTTAAATCAAACTCACTCGACAGGACTAGTAATCGATTCGGATACTTGGGTAGAACTACAAAATAAACTCGACGAAATATCGGAATATTTTAATAACGACAATGACTTATGCTTATAAAAGTCGAACAAGAATCTACATCAACGATTTGGAAATAATTTTTGCTACTTCGTATGGAGGAAAATCTATTATTTTGAATAAAACGTCAAAATTATCCAACGGAAACAAAACAGAAAAGAAGCGAAAATGTTTTCAACCAGCTATAGTTATGCAAAAATCAACTTTCGAAGGACTAAAGGATAGTATTTTTTGTGTGGAAGAACGGTATCGTCGACTCGAACGCTATATCAACGATATTGAAAAATGTAAAAATTTTATTTGCGATATTGTGAAAGAAAAAGTTACCGATTATAATTTAAATTCACGCGAAGGACGAAATTTCTTTAAAAGTTTTGTGATCGGTAATTATGACATAAAATCGAGAGTAAAAGATCGATTTAATTACGAAGAGTCTAAATTTTTCTTAGAATATTACTTTGATATTGTATACTTGGAGTTAACATGCTTTCATTCTAATTATATTTGTGATGAAATAATACGTATGTATTACAATGTATAATATATATTGCCTGTAATATCTCGTAAAATATTTAAATAAATCGGCACTTACCTCGTACATAATTTTGTATTTCGTATTTACTTACCTAACATTTTTCCTTCCTGCTACAACATGAAAATAAAAAGAAAATCTTCTCACGCGTTTATTCTATTTTCTTAAATACGCTCACCTTACGATAATTTATTGCTTCTCTTTCGTACTAACCGCAATACTTACTTTACCTATTAAGATAAATAGCTTCCCGGTAAACCAGAATCCTCCGGTCACCCTCGCCTCTATTGTCTGCACACCTGCACTTTTGGGTATACGACCTTTTCTCACGACGAGTCGACTTTTAACCTTTTTAAATACACCTACGACATTTATATTTTATAAAATAAGCTTACGTTCAAATTTTATTTCATTTCCGTTTGATTATTCAAACACGATGGGTCCAAACCAAAGTTCAGATCGAGTTCCTCTCATCGATAAAAAATCCAATACTAAGGATAACAGTAATCATCATTCAATGTCGTCGCAATGGAAAAAATATACGGAAAAAGTTTCAATAAATAATAAATCATTGCCACAGAAAGACGGTTACAAAAAATTGTAAATTTATATTTAATAAATAATAATAAACGGCCCTTTTTAGGGCCACCAATAATAAACGTAAATAACATATTCGTTCAATATCTAAAATTGTCACCTATCATTTCCTCTCTCTCTTACAAATGCATACTCTCTCACACACACACACCAACGTAGACGCTCTGGGTCAGCTATTATAACACGGCGTCAGAATACCCTAGCGCATCATCAGTATCTCTGCGTGAGTGCGAGAGAGAGAGGTAGAGGAAGAGAGCGTGGGTACGCGCAGTAGTGCTCTCTCTCTCTTACATGCGTCACTCTTCTTACTGCAAGAAACGCACTGCGCGCGCAACCCCTCTTGCTCTCTCTCTCTCACACATACACGCGCGGGCCTCCGGCCCCGCTGTAACGTCAGAACTCTCTCAGTACGAGAGAGAGACGCACTGCGCGCGCACTCCCTCTACCTCTCTCTCTCACACCCACGCACTGCATCGGGGCGTCTATGACGCCGGAGCAACCTCAGCACGAGAGAGACGCACTGCGCGCGCACTCCCTCTACCTCTCTCTCTCGCACCAATGTACTCCGACGGGGCCCGCTGTGACGTCACAGAGTCCGTTCCACCCTACCTATACATAAGTACGAGAGAGAGAGAGAGAGAGAGAGAGAGAGAGAGCTTCGCTCTCTCTCTTTCTCCCTCTTTCCCTCTCACTCCCTCTCTGGCACGCGCGGGCCCCCACCGTGACGTCACCACCGGGGTAGACACCCCATTGTCCACGCTAGACAACCCCATTGTACGTGCTAGACAACCCCATTGTTCCCCATTGTTCCCATTGTTCCCATTGTTCCCATTGTTCGCGCTAGACAATCCCATTGTTCCCATTGTTCGCGCCAGACACCATTATTGTTAGGCCACGCCCATGTCGGCGCGCTATAAGGTACCCTTACTACTTAGGTTTCAATAAAAACTAGAAGTAGTTAAAAAATGCAAGATAAAAATAATTTCTTGAACTTTCCGAAGTTTTTAATCAAAATGATATATTTCAATGGTTGGAAAAACTGTTACAAATTTTTAAAAAATTGAAATTTTGTGTAAAATCACCTACAATTTTTATGACATTTGATACAGAAACTTCTGAAAAATTCAAAGAATTAACTTTATTTTATTTGTATTTAATTTGGGTATAAGATTTTCTCTCACATTCTTCCATTCAGAAATATTTTATATAGTGATTTTTTCTTAAGTACTAGTCTATAAAATGTTTTCAAATTTTTACAGTATACAGCAATTTTTATGTTCTTTTATTATTACTTTCTTCAACATATTTGACCTATTAGTTCCAGATATATTGGCAATGAAAAGTTTAATAAAAAAAAATATATAATGCCTAATAACTGCGGTAATAGTAGCTTTTTTTATAAAAAAAAAAGAATAGACTTGGAAGATACCATAAAGAGTATTTTTTCCAAATTCAAGTGCTTTGTGCTTTTTATTCCCGAAAATATTGTACATACAAAGCAATTATTTTGGTTTTTATTTTTTAATTTAAACTAATCAATAGAATGACTTGAAATTTTACATTTTACAATCATTAATGTTTCTTTCACTGCCAATTTTTCAGTACTTTTGTCCGATTACTTTCAAAAAATTTCTCCTATTACAAAGCTCCCTCTATGAATGAACAATAAAAAACTATTCAAAATATTCAAAATAGTTTGTAAAGTGTAAACTTTGAAATTTTAAGTATTTTGATATATGCTTTCAAATGTATGTACAAATATGATTTTATTCTTATTTCTGCAGTTATCCTCCTCCGGAAGCTCTAGAAGCTATGGCTATTCAGTTAATCTCAGAATTTCCGCTATTAAAAAATAATGATAGCAGTGCGAAAGGTTATGTAAGTTTTCTCACTAAATTTGTATGTAACATAATTACAACAATACGCATCTGGGTTTATTTATATTTCTGACACATTACTGTTTTAGGAGCATTTTTATGATTCTAAAACTAGAAAGGGATTTTTTCAAACCCGCCTGGTAACCATGCGTGTCAATTTAGACAAATCGCTAAAAAAGTATAATAAATCAATAACAAATAAAAAATCTGTTCTTGAAGACAAGCCCAAACAATTGATCAGTAATATGACAAAGGACAAATTATTGGAAACGGTATATTCTAAATTAAATATTTTATTATAGTAATTTTTGTAAAAGAAATATGTATAGTTCTGGTAGAATTATATGGTTTTCTACATAGGCTTTGATAGTCATAAAATTAATCATATATTTGTATTTTTGGTGTGTGTTGAAGAAATTTATGATTACAAAATTTTTGTTCAAATATATCAAAATATTTATTATACTTCTATTTTTATATCTAAATAAATTTTTTTGTAGATAAACTTTTTGAAATTCACTTATCCTTCAAAAGAGAATAAGACGGAAATTGCTGAAGCGATGGAACAAACTTTTTCTGCTCGCAGAATATGGATAGAGGAAGAATCGCCAAGTATTGTTGCTTTAATTGAACAATATCCTCGCTTGATTGATTATAATGGCTTTTTAGTAAGCAGTAACTTGTACTTGAAATACCTCATATATTAAAAATATCTTTTTGAATTTATAAATATTAAATAATTTATTATTATACAATTTATTTTATGCTAACCACTAATTATTGCTATCACTCTATATATATAGATAGAAGCAGAGTTTGAATTGCTATTTCCTGAGAAAGAAAAAAATTTTATTTCGAAATTTCCCGCAACATTTGTTGCAAAAATAATTAAATACAGTGAAATTTGTAAATTATCTTTCATTGACAAATATAATAATATTGATGATGGTGAGTATTTATGATTATATTTTGCCTTTATAATTTATAAATGTAGATTTAATAATTTATTTATAATTTCAGTTAATTTAAAAGCTCTGCTTATTCTTGTCAATTTGCTTCCGACTTCTAATGCATGCAAGGCGAAGAGAGGAAGTAAAAATATAAAAAGTTCCAAAAAGACTGCTACTAACAAAACCGACCCTCGGACCTGTCTGTTAGAATTTATTTCTGTGAGTTTCAAATAATAATGCTCGCTTGCACTTGCCTATACTATCAAAAACGCAAATGTTCACGTATATACACATTATATTATATATAATAGATTTGTTCTTACAGGATGTTGAAAGCATTAAAAATTTTTCGGGAGAAAAGCGTAAAATGATGGATACACCTGTCCAACCATATATCATAGCCATCGAAGGACATGTGCGACAATTTAAAATTCAGGGAGACGGTTACGTACTTGAGAGAAAACAGTCAATGGAAATCATTCCGGCATTCGATCTACTTTTTAAATTATACTTCGTTTTTAATTTACAATTTCCTATTGTATTGAAAAATTTCTTTCTTTTTATTCAAAAATTTATTTATGAAATACCTTGTAATTGCTCAGAAATTGTAACTTCTTTAAATATTTCTTTAAATGTAGTGGAAAGAGTCTCAAACTTATACGATAGCAATGACGCTAGCCAATAATTATATAGTAGAATAATTGATCTTTCCAATGTTTTATAAATTTCTTATAAAATTAGTTAAAATTAAAACGCCATGTTTAAGAAATGTAACGATTTGTGCGATTCACAAATTTTATAGATTATACTACTCGAAATAGTTTCGAGAGTTATTGTTAAATAATTAGGTTTGGAAATACTGTTTTAAAATTTTCTATAATAGTTGATTAGAAAGTGCTAAATCATTTATAACTATATCGTTTTTTTTTATATTTTAATTCTTCTTGCTAAACTCCACCACATTTTATAAAAGTTTTATTTGCATAACGCAAGTGGTTAAACCAATAAAAGATTTAATAAAATTTATAGTATAATTTATTTCTATAATTAACTTATTTACGTATAGAATTTTGAGGCTAAAAATATTCGCTAATTCAAAAGTGAATATTCACTAATTAAATAACGAATATTCTATATTTTAAAAATGTTATTTCAGTAATTCAATTTATGAATAATCACTAATTTTAAAGTGACTATTCATTAATCTAATTAGTGAATAATCACTAATTTGAAAGTGACTATTCACTAATCTAAATAGTGAATATTCACTGATTCAATTGATGAACTCACTAATTTTAAATTTCCAGAATTTCAATAATTGAATTAGTGAATATTCACTATTTCTTAGTGACCGGGTTTCCACTAATCAAATTAATGGATAGTCACTAAGAATTAGTTGATTTTCACTAATTTTCGTTAAGAGAGTACATGCAATTATTTTTTCACGGGTATTCCTATAATCTTCAGTAAAATTGCTATACTGTATTTTAATGGAGACACAAACTCAATTTATACTAAATTATAGTATATGGTATTGTAAATTTTCGAATCATCAAATTTTACTATACCGTATATTTAATATGATATATATTGTATATTAAAGTACATAAAATTAATAATGTTATTGATATTGAAATATAACTCGATATAAAAAGCACAACTCACACTACTTCATTTAATATTTTTTTTTTATTTACTAGTTTTTGTGCCATTTTTCTGGTACTTCCTGCCGTCTGCAGGGTTACCACTTAGGGTTTTTCTGTCCTCTTTTATATAATGTAAATTAGGTCATACTGTGTGAGTGCAACAAAGAAAAAACACCTCTATTTGGCAACACTGGCCGTTTGTCCCCGCCTAGAGAACTTCAACGGCGTTTACCCACCACCTCTGTGTGGGTGCTTTTTCCCCACCTTTTTTAATCCCGAACCACCCGAGATGGCCCGGTACCTTCGAAATATTCTGTTTGTTAAAGTCACATTGCGTAGGCCATGACACCGAAACAGAACATTCAACACCTCCCGGTCGCGTTGTGGAATGTGAAAAAACACCTAACCGATCACGAAAGCCGCACGAGAATGGTCTCCCATTCAAGTACTAACCGCGCTCAGCGCTGCTTAACTTTCGCGATCGGCCGTGGTGTGTTTCCACCACTCCGCCACCGCGTCAGTCACTATACTTTGTTTAATATTTTAGGCTTAAGAAAAGAGAGGAAGAGAGGCATATATACACAAAAACTTCAACGAATGGGGATCATTTCGCCCAGGGAACAAACCGCCTACCAATGAGAAGACGATGTGACGTTTTTCCGCCCACCAATCAGAGCCACTCTTTAGCTTTTGAAATTCATGGAGGGGGCAGCTCACTATGTCGGTAATTTGTAATTCGATATGCGTTGATTAGATGGCGTTCATTGATAATTTTTACTTCAATAAATTGTTCAATTAAAATTTCTGTTGTGCGTAGATAATATCTTTTCATAAATCGATTTAAATATTGTTATAACGTATTTTAAAAATTACATTTAAAATTTATATTTAACCATATACTGAAAATTTTATTTGGAGTAATAATATGTAGTAAATATTTGAAATAAAAACTTGTTTATTTAACAAATAATTTACGTTTGATAAAAGTAATTTGACATGTTATTTCAAGTAATTAATGAAATGTAATTATCCAACTTAGATACTTAGAAGTGAATCAAATAATGTATATAAAAATAATTTTTGTAAAAATATAGATAATAATATTTTTTTGTACATCAAGGTGCGCGGTAGCGCAACCAACGCAAGTATAATGCGCGCTAGCACCTATATTAGACATCTAACTGCACCTGCGGTTTTTTTATTTTTGAATATTAATATATAATATGTTATTTACGTAACTTTTTATATCAGACATTATTTCTTTTTTAATATTTTTTTAGTTTATTAAGTTTTCGATAAATTATTTAGTAATACTTTCAATAAAACTACATGTAAATATCTGAGATGTCAAATTCTTTTACTCGGCTATGTATTTTTCGATATCTTTTTCGTCTCCTATATATATATGACTACTCGAAAAAGTTGAGACAGAGCTATAGGGGAAAACGAAAGAGTGAGTGAGACACGCGTGATCTAGTTATTTTTTCATTATTATCTTACACGGTCTTCAATCATCTAATTTGCCGAGAAGCGTGCGCGTAACAGAACCTGTCAGTGACAATTATTGGTTATGTTTAATGTTGATAATTTTAATTCTTGGTTTTGGACTACAGTTTTCACAGGTATAAATGCTTCACAGAAATGTTTATTAATTATTTGAATAAATTATTTTAGAGAAGTTAAAAATATAATTATTTGTTAATAAAATTATTTATTTAACAATTTAGATTTTGGAGCCCAGTCGTCAAACATATCAAGCAATATTGAAACAACAAATCACTTCTGCAAAAATGTTTAGGAAAATGCCTGAAATTTTACCAATACAGAAACACATTCATTTAATTACTAGTAGTATGGTACATTTACTAGACAATAGTTAGATTTAGGAGGACCTAGTGTCGAAGGAACAGAAAAATTTTTATCTACCAAAAAAATCAGGAGAAAAATAATGATTTTTTGCTGTGTTGTAAAATGTAACACCATAAATAATTGTTTATTTATACATAAAAACATTTTTCGTCCAGAAAATAAGTCATTTTAAACGTTTTTGAAAAAGTATGTATGTGTGTATGTATGTATGTAGTTAAGTTAATAGAATAACTCAGCCAATTTTGAACCCATTTGGCTCAAATTTTTATGATATCTTCTACATAAATAGAGAAGTAAACGTTGCTATTTTGGACCAAATTGGTCGAATAGATATTAAACAATAGCACTTTTTAACATGACGCTAAAACGTTTTTATACGACATTATATATATATAAAAAAAATTAAATAATCTAAAATATAGATATAGAAAATGTTTAAAAATAAATTTTTATGTACAATTAAATACTGGCAAGTTAAACGCATTAAAGTGTCAAAATAGTGCAAAAAAGACGTTTTTTCTACTTTATAAAGACCAATATTAATTGTAATTAAAGTATTTTGCGCTATAATATAATATAATATAAGTATTTATTTTTATTTAATTTATTTACTATTCAAAAAACTAATCTTACGTCTTTTATTAGACAACATTTAATCACTTAGAAATGTTTACGAAACAAGTTGTAGTTGCAAATATAAGATTTTGAATTTTTATGAAATACTTGACGATTTTATTTTGATTTCAGTACTTTCAATTGCAGTAACTTTTTGCGAATACTGTGATTATGGTTTGATCTTATTCTTAATAATTAAAGTTAAATATTAGGTTTACAATGTGGTTCAAAATACTTGTCAGTTATTCCGCTTCATTTCAGTGCTTTCTATTCAAACAACTTCTTAATAACAATTTATCTACTTTTTAATACCAAATTTTAAGTTGTTAAAAATTTGAAGTTTTTTTAAGTAGAAAAAAGATAGAAGCAAGAAATGAAAATATTTATTTTTTCAGTTAACAACTATCATTATACTTGTGTATTCTCACACCTTCGTGGAAGGTGTTATTTCAAAATACTCTCTATTCTATTAAATGATAAGTTTTTTAAATACTTAGAATGAAAATGTAATTTCTGTAAGAGAATAGATTATATTAAACAGTTTCTAAAAATATATATAAAAGTTTTCACTTAAAGCATCGTGAACAAATTGTTTAAGATCGCGTTATGTTTATAAAAACTTGTAATGTAGTAACTAAATAATCACAGTATGGGATTTCCTATATGGCAAGGCAGAAAGCTTTTCATTAAGATTATTAACCAACACATCAAAAAATCATTCTTTTTCTCCTGATTTTTTTAGTAGGTAAAAATTTTTCTGTAAAGTGTACCTACAGAAAATATAAATAGTATGTAAATACTATTATATTATAATAGGTAAAACTAGTAATACCTCGACACAACTAGAATATATGATGTAATATATGACAATGCGTTAAAATGTAAAACAAAGTATAAAATACTATGTCGATCTTTTCTTTCATTTAAAAGGTCACTTATTTAAACAACAATGTAATTTTAAATTTCTAAATTTTGTTCAATATTGTAAGGTATTTTGGTGCATTTAATTTAACATAATAAATTTAATTTTGTATTAGTCGAATATGGTTAAAATAATTTCAAAACAAAAAAGTATGTCTACGAGAAATAAAGTGATCGAAGGCATAAAGTGCAATTTTACTCCATTCGTAGAGGTTAATGAAGTAGAATATTTAGATGATCAGGGTAACGAACAGAATTATTTCTGTCTTTCAATCCAATTCATTAACAAGTAGAAAGTAAAAAAATTAACTATATAGGACCCAAAATATGTAAAACCTATACTCTTTTACATTCCAGGCACAATCGTTAAGTGCTTTAAAAAATAAACGACTGTAATATTTAAAAGTTACTATAAAAATAAATTTAGCGAAATGGGTAAAAAATTGACTGAATTTTTCGATTGACTTGTTTACATACATCATAGTACGTGCAAGCATAAATACATTTTCAAAAACAATTAGAAGGTAAACAAAAGTTTTTTTTTGTGATAAACATTTCTTACCTTTAAGATTTGTACGTATAATCGATATTTATTTAGATAAGGTCTAAAACCGCCTTATTTGTACATTTTACGCTTTTTTAATCATTTTTTTTCATTTATAAGGAAAAATATCAATGTGAGGAAGAAATGTTTAATAGAGAAAAGTTTTCATTTAATGTGATGAACATTTCTTAGATTTCAAATTTCTACGTGAAATCAATATTTATTTAGTTAATGTCTGAAAAGTTTCTTTTATTGTACATTTTAGGCTTCTCCAACTGTTTTTTTGTACTAAACTTTAAAATTATTCATCTAAGCATAAAGTGTTCTATACAAAAAAATTTCATCTTATTAAGATAAAGATTTTTTACATTTAAACTTTTACAGTGCAATTAATATTTGTCTTTATAAAGTAGAGAAAACGTTTTTTTTTGCACTATTTTGACACTTTAATGCGTTTAACTTGCCAGTATTTAATTGTACATAAAAATTTATTTTTAAACACATTCTATATCTATATTTTAGATTATTTAATTTTTTTTATATATATATAATGTCGTATAAAAACGTTTTAGCGTCATGTTAAAAAGTGCTACCGTTTAATATCTATTCGACTAATTTGGTCCAAAATAGCAACGTTTACTTCTCTATTTATGTAGAAGATATCATAAAAATTTGAGCCAAATGGGTTCAAAATTGGCTGAGTTATTCTATTAACTTAACTACATACATACTGTAACGGTAAGGTACTGTTTACCTCACCGTTTGACGAATTCGAGCAACACGAGCGAACAGTATCATAATGTTCGCATCGGTTCGAGCCGGCGAGATTCGGCTCGGCTCGGTTCGTCGTGGCTACACGGGCGGGATCAACTTCGCGCGCGAAAGATTCGCGCACGCACCTCATTAGAGAGGTAAGGGGGAGATTCGCGCGCACTGGAGAGAGTGATAGCCACCTTCTTACGTGACAGGTGTGATCCCCCCGCGTCCCGTGTTTAGCTTCGCCGTGCCGTGATTTGTGCCGTGCGTTTGTGTGCGTTTTGACTGCAGGCCGATCCTGCATTTGCAGTGAGTGGTGCAACACCGTGCATCTACCTGCAGCCACACAACCCCGGTGCACGGGCGAGCGGACAATCCGTCCGACACCGCAGCGAGAGTGAGAGAGAGAGAAAGCAACCGATCGGCTGGTCGTTGTTTACCAACGACTACAGCAGCATACAAAGTAAGTGGTACCACTTCACGCGATCGTGTTTTTATTCGCACTTAATCGTGTTTCTTTATACCAGTCCCGTTGACTGGATATATTATTTTAGTTCGCGATATTTTCTTCCCCTCTCTCTACAAGTCGGCCGTTTACCGACTTGTAATTCAAAGCGTAGACCTCGGCGACAATCAGATATTTTATTTCTTATCTTTCTTTATATTTATTTCAATAAATTCATATTATTATTAAAATTCAATCCGGTGTTCGATTAATTGAATTTAACCACGTACGATTCCTTCCGTAATCCTATGAGCTCGTATATTTCTGGTTGACAAGTGCTCGACGCGATATCCCTGTTTCGCGGTCAATTTCAGATTTGAATTTTACCTGGTTGTTATCTGAAACAGTAACTCGGTTTCAGACTAACACTTAACAGATTTGGTAGAGCGGACAGGTAACCGTCGCCGCATCGCGGGAAAAATATGTTTATTTAAATACGGTAAGTTTAACCGTACCGCTGAGCAGCCGCGATATTAAATAAACATCCGCGCGGCAACCAACTGTTACAATACATACACACATACATACTTTTTCAAAAACGTTTAAAATGACTTATTTTCTGGACGAAAAATGTTTTTATGTATAAATAAACAATTATTTATGGTGTTACATTTTACAACACAGCAAAAAATCATTATTTTTCTCCTGATTTTTTCATTATAAGGAAAAATATCAATGTGAGGAATGAAATGTTTAATAGAGAAAAGTTTTTCATTTAATGTGATGAACATTTCTTAGATTTCAATTTCTACGTGAAATCAATATTTAGTTTAGTTAATGTCTGAAAGTTCTTTTATTGTCATTTTAGGCTTCTCCAACTGTTTTTTTGTACTAAAACTTTAAAATTATTCATCTAAGCATAAAGTGTCTATACAAAAAATTTCATCTTATTAAGATAAAGATTTTTTACATTTAAACTTTTACAGTGCAATTAATATTGTCTTCTAAAGTAGAGGAAAACGTTTTTTTTTGCACTATTTTGACACTTTAATTGCGTTTAACTTGCCCGTATTAATTGTACATAAAAATTTATTTTTAAACACATTCTATATCTATATTTTAGATTATTTAATTTTTTTTATATATATATAATGTCGTATAAAAACGTTTTAGCGTCATGTTAAAAAGTGCTACCGTTTAATATCTATTCGACTAATTTGGTCCAAAATAGCAACGTTTACTTCTCTATTTATGTAGAAGATATCATAAAAATTTGAGCCAAATGGGTTCAAAATTGGCTGAGTTATTCTATTAACTTAACTACATACATACTGTAACGGTAAGGTACTGTTTACCTCACCGTTTGACGAATTCGAGCAACACGAGCGAACAGTATCATAATGTTCGCATCGGTTCGAGCCGGCGAGATTCGGCTCGGCTCGGTTCGTCGTGGCTACACGGGCGGGATCAACTTCGCGCGCGAAAGATTCGCGCACGCACCTCATTAGAGAGGTAAGGGGGAGATTCGCGCGCACTGGAGAGAGTGATAGCCACCTTCTTACGTGACAGGTGTGATCCCCCCGCGTCCCGTGTTTAGCTTCGCCGTGCCGTGATTTGTGCCGTGCGTTTGTGTGCGTTTTGACTGCAGGCCGATCCTGCATTTGCAGTGAGTGGTGCAACACCGTGCATCTACCTGCAGCCACACAACCCCGGTGCACGGGCGAGCGGACAATCCGTCCGACACCGCAGCGAGAGTGAGAGAGAGAGAAAGCAACCGATCGGCTGGTCGTTGTTTACCAACGACTACAGCAGCATACAAAGTAAGTGGTACCACTTCACGCGATCGTGTTTTTATTCGCACTTAATCGTGTTTCTTTATACCAGTCCCGTTGACTGGATATATTATTTTAGTTCGCGATATTTTCTTCCCCTCTCTCTACAAGTCGGCCGTTTACCGACTTGTAATTCAAAGCGTAGACCTCGGCGACAATCAGATATTTTATTTCTTATCTTTCTTTATATTTATTTCAATAAATTCATATTATTATTAAAATTCAATCCGGTGTTCGATTAATTGAATTTAACCACGTACGATTCCTTCCGTAATCCTATGAGCTCGTATATTTCTGGTTGACAAGTGCTCGACGCGATATCCCTGTTTCGCGGTCAATTTCAGATTTGAATTTTACCTGGTTGTTATCTGAAACAGTAACTCGGTTTCAGACTAACACTTAACAGATTTGGTAGAGCGGACAGGTAACCGTCGCCGCATCGCGGGAAAAATATGTTTATTTAAATACGGTAAGTTTAACCGTACCGCTGAGCAGCCGCGATATTAAAATAAACATCCGCGCGGCAACCAAACTGTTACAATACATACACACATACATACTTTTTCAAAAACGTTTAAAATGACTTATTTTCTGGACGAAAAATGTTTTTATGTATAAATAAACAATTATTTATGGTGTTACATTTTACAACACAGCAAAAAATCATTATTTTTCTCCTGATTTTTTTGGTAGATAAAAATTTTCTGTTCCTTTGACACTAGGTCCTCCTAAATCTATTAAAATTAATATGAAATTGCTGCAATATATTACTAAATATATATTTGTTTAAAAATATATTTATTCCATTAAAATTAATACCATTAAAATAATTTCTAACTGGGCTTTTTGAAATGTCTACAAATATGTTTTTATTATCTCTGTAACTGTTTGTGAATGTAGCATTGAGAATAGACTGAGAAATGATAGATAATGAAAGTTAAGCGGCATTGACCGCGGTTAATAAGTGGATGGGTGGATAACTAACATAAACAGAAAAATGTGTAATACTTTTTTTTATTTATTTTATGTTTTTTTGACAATTTTATTTGTTTTTACCTAATTTTTTTTAGAGAATTATCTAAAAAAATTTATTTTATTTATTTTTTAGAGAAATCAGTACTGAATCAGTGTGAATTTTTTAAACAGGGTATTGATTTGACACTGATTCTGAATTAATTGAATACTGAATTTTTAAGGGAACATTGCCCTTTTTCAATTAAATAATTTCAAAACTGATACAGTACTGATTCCATAATGATACAACATTGATTCATTACTGATTTTGTAATAATTCAGTAAGAAATCAGTTTTGCGTTTTGGTGAGAACTTACTACTGAGTCAGTATTTATTTTGATCAATATCAGTAGCTATTATTTATTAATTCCATAATGATTTCATCACAGAATCAATACTGAATCAATAGGAACTTTTTCAACGGGGTAGTAAATGTACCATACTACTAGTAATTAAATGAATGTGTTTCTGTATTGGTAAAATTTCAGGCATTTTCCTAAACATTTTTGCAGAAGTGATTTGTTGTTTCAATATTGCTTGATATGTTTGACGACTGGGCTCCAAAATCTAAATTGTTAAATAAATAATTTTATTAACAAATAATTATATTTTTAACTTCTCTAAAATAATTTATTCAAATAATTAATAAACATTTCTGTGAAGCATTTATACCTGTGAAAACTGTAGTCGAAAACCAAGAATTAAAATTATCAACATTAAACATAACCAATAATTGTCACTGACAGGTTCTGTTACGCGCACGCTTCTCGGCAAATTAGATGATTGAAGACCGTGTAAGATAATAATGAAAAAATAACTAGATCACGCGTGTCTCACTCACTCTTTCGTTTTCCCCTATAGCTCTGTCTCAACTTTTTCGAGTAGTCATATATATATAGGAGACGAAAAAGATATCGAATAATACATAGCCGAGAAAAAGAATTTGACATCTCAGATATTTACATGAAGTTTTATTGAAAGTATTACTAAATAATTTATCGAAAACTTAATAAACTAAAAAAATATTAAAAAAGAAATAATGTATGATATAAAAAGTTACGTAAATAACATATTATATATTAATATTCAAAAATAAAAAAACCGCAGGTGCAGTTAGATGTCTAATAGGTGCTAGCGCGCATTATACTTGCGTTGGTTGCGCTACCGCGCACCTTGATGTACAAAAAAATATTATTATCTATATTTTTACAAAAATTATTTTTATATACATTATTTGATTCACTTCTAAGTATCTAAGTTGGATAATTACATTTCATTAATTACTTGAAATAACATGTCAAATTACTTTTATCAAACGATAAATTATTTGTTAAATAAACAAGTTTTTATTTCAAATATTTACTACATATTATTACTCCAAATAAAATTTTCAGTATATGGTTAAATATAAATTTTAAATGTAATTTTTAAAATACGTTATAACAATATTTAAATCGATTTATGAAAAAATATTATCTACGCACAACAGAAATTTTAATTGAACAATTTATTGAAGTAAAAATTATCAATGAACGCCATCTAATTAACGCATATCGAATTACAAATTACCGACATAGTGAGCTGCCCCCTCCATGAATTTCAAAAGCTAAAGAGTGGCTCTGATTGGTGGGCGGAAAAACGTCACATCGTCCTCTCATTGGTAGGCGGTTTGTTCCCTGGGCGAAATGATCCCCATTCAAAATAATTATTTGTCTTTATATTATATATTTTAAATAATTGAACTGTGACTACATGTTTGAACCGCTAAATTTTTGCTATTTGTTCATATAAAACGTAAAAAATACGTTTTTTTATTCAAATGCTAATTGATGAAACTTCTTGGAAACAAATATTAGAATATATTCTCTTATGCCGTCAATATTTATTTTTGGAGCCGTTCCTTTGTCATTTTTTATATGGGTTTACATCTGTAAATAATACAAACATTTTAAATATAATTATTAGTACCTAAATATAATATTTGTGTAATCAAGAGAGTACTTTATGTACAGGGGGAGAATTTTTATTGAAACGTAGAATATATTTAAAAAATTATTTTGAATTCACCAATCCCGATTAAATACTTTTTCAACAAAAAAATAAAGTGTTTTCGCTAAATATAGCTACATATATACGAAATTACTTTTGAGTCTTACTTACATTTTACATTCTCATAGTCACATTGCAATAACTCAAAGTAATTTTAACAACGATCAAAATAGTACTTGTGCATGTATATGGAATTGTATACATATTTATATATATTTACCTTGTGGTGCATCCTTGAATCAATGAATAGCATATGTTGGAAATGTGCCAGGACAGAACTGCAAACTCCGATTTGTTAAGAACTTTTCATCAATTATATTTGTACATTGTTTCCTAGAGATACACGAAGTATTTATAAGTCGATAGCACACTTTTATATATGAACTTCATACAACATACATACTAAATTATATCTGAAAATTGTGGCCAAATTTCTCTTTAAAATTGGTAAATAGTTTATCTTACCATCTTTTTAAATAGTAAACAATAATAATATAATATTTAATGTAAAATAGTACATATAAATTAATGTAAATAATTCATAATTTAATTTAATCTTTACATATTTTTTAATATTTTCTGTATCGGTGCCTCTATTTTGACACACCTCCTCCTACCTTCCTGCCAACAACTATACATATACTATAAAAATATTAATAAAATGTACAAGTTACAACTAATAAACCAAATGTAATATATTAACAAGAAAATGTAACAGAAATCTATCAGTGTACTGACACGAATAGGTCCTGATAATTATTTGTAAGTACATTTTGCTTATTAATGATTAAATAGTTCTTAAGCTAAAGTAATCATTAATATTATTTTTATTAATAATATTATTGTTTGCTTCTTATTTTTGTACATAAATGATATAAAACATATTTCTCTTAACTAAATATTTCTAAACAATCTTCATAAATTTATCAACTCATTTTTGTGATTTAAAGAATATATAATTAAAAGGTTAAAGTTGAAAAAAACTATTAAATTTTAACAATTAATAATTTTTTTCAAAACATTTATTAAACCAATAATTAATTCCCCTTATCTTAATCTTAATCATTTCATCTTAATCTTAATGAATGGATAACAGACTGTGTTAATATTGTAATAAAAAAATTATTGTTTTAATATAATTATTTACTTGTTAAATCAATTAAATATTTGTTTTAATTTTAAATTGCGCGCATTTAATTACAATAGGATCTATTAAATATGTATATAAAATGTATGTACACCTTTATACTCTTTTTTAGGTTTTGTAGTATATTTAATTTTTCTTTAATCGATAACTATTAAACAAAATCGATATTACCGATCTTTTTTCCTCCTACAATAAAAATAACTCAAATTAATAATTCGAGGAAAAAATTGCGGAGAGTGAGGTACCTGACTCGGTTATATACTCAATTATTCTTTTATTATTATAAATTAACTTTCCGTTTATTTTATTATTGTTTTTAAATAGACCTACCTTTTTTTCTTCGACAGACAGGTAGATGTAGGAATATTGAAATGACTAACGCGATTATAGTTATAGTTACAACTAGTATAAGATATATTTTTGTTTATTTATTACAAACGCGGTATCTCCTTAATACACAATTAATAAATTGGTTTACTGGTCAAAATACAGAAATACAAAAAAAGAAAAGAGCTGACTATTTATTGGAGCGGTCAACTAATTGAATACAAAAAAGGTTGACAATCTAGTGGAGCGGTCAACTATGTACTAAACGTGGTCTGATTAAGAGCAAAGGGAGGAACCAGGGGAAAATGCTTCCCTCTCTTTATTACTTCCTCCTTCCTTTGATCTTAACTATGAATACAGGAGGAGAATTGTTCTCTCCTCCTGCCGAAGTGCTGATGTTATGCATTCCTTTTGGTAGTATTATGTCTTGACTTTACTAAGCTTCTAATGCACTTAATTTTATACGTCTATATTCTTTTTAATGCAGGCTACGTTTTCAATTATTAATTGCCAAATAAATGTAAAAAAAAGATATTACTTAACATTCTCCCCCCCCCCCCCCTTAAGAACGTTGCTGCCCTCGGCAATAACAGAAAAACAATGCTCTTATAACTTTCTTATCCTACGGTGGTCATGTGGTCGTCTTAACCTACTAGGGTATTCATATGCATACAGATTAAAATATAGTATTAAGGTAATTTATATATATATATTGTAACGGGGTAGGTACTGGGGATATGCAAGGCCCACGGTTAGGCCCAATCTGTCCCAACTTACCAACCTTAAGTGTGCAGTCCCACGATGCGGCCGGGAATCCCTTTGATTCCCGTGCAATGCCGTTAACAACGTCAAACACCTCGTTTGACTTATATACCGTGTGTTGGGCCCTATGCCCAAAATTGCCAACTAGTATAAACACCGGAGAGGTCGGTATTCGTAGGATAGGACGGTAACCGGTAAAACACTATCATCAATCGATATTACTGTTAATCGGCGAGAAAGATTGTCTTGCCGAGTCAATTTATTAAATTAACAAGTAAATATTACTGAATAAACAATAAATTAACGTTAACAATTGACGGGGAGTCGTACCGATGACTACCCCCGAGGTCAGCGCGAAAACAAGTAGTTAAACCCTATCAACTAACGAGTTACGAGCAACCAATCCGGATATGGTCGGCTGCTTAACCTGATGGCATACGTCACACTGTGTGACGTATGAATCTCTGACGTAGAAGCTTCCTACGTCACGCGCGCCTTCTCTCGTGAAGTGGTTCCCGCGAACCACCGACCTGTCTATCCGTGCGGGTATTGTCACGAGAGGGGGGGAAAGGAGGAATGCTTCCTCACCTGGACCGTACCAGGTAAATCGGGACGCGCATATTAGATAGACGCGCGTGTCTAAATGTGGTGCACCACTTACCGCGTATCTGAATATCTCGCTTCGGCGGGAAAAGGCTGTGCTACTGAGAGAGAAAGCTCGTACTCGTGTATCTCTCTCTCCAACGGTCGAGAAGGTTGGATACACCGTGCCTTCTTTTCTCACTGCCTGTGAGAGGTGCTGCTGCACACGTCGACGTGGAGGTTAGTGGGGAGAAGATTCTCACACCCACACACAACGCACAACAGTCCTTTCGCTCTTTTATCCCGTAAAACAGTCTATGCCGGTCACCAACACGTTGTTGTTGCCGATCGCGCGCGAACTCTCCTCCTTACTCACCGCTGGGCGTGCACGATTCTCGCGCGTTCGTGCGCGCGCCGCGCTGTATATCCTCTTTCGCGTTGCTTATCTGATCGGTAACTCGCTTACCGTTACAATATGTATAATGTTTCCATTAGTGTTCTTCTTCATCTGAACTGCCATCTGGACTTGCTGGTGAGACTGTTTGGATATCGCAATAACGGATGTGGTCATGAAAATTTCTGCCATTCTGCCTTCTTTGACACTTATAATGTAATTTTTTTAATGGTCCGTCATATCTGTTCAAAATTTGAGGTCCCACGACCTTGGGCCTCAAAGTTTTTTCTTCGGAGAGCGCCTTGAAACATGAATCATGTTGGAAATAACAAATAAATCCCATTTTAATTTCGTCTAAGTTTATAAATGAATGATAATATTCAATGGGTCAATGTCTGCGGAATATTCTATATATTTCTTCATCGGAGTAATTTTGTTTATTTATAAAATGGAGTCGTCTTCCTGCTTCGTCAACGTTATGTCTTATATTTATTTCTTCTTCTATAGTCCTTGATCCTGGATGCCTACAGGTCGATGCCTCGTCTTCTCTGGGTTTAGAATCTTTATTTGACGTTTGTTTAATTTTTCCAGATTCCTCTATCCTAGGTTTTTTTATATTGACCTTGGTCTTTTCATTAAAATGTTCGTCCGTTTTTTGCGATTCGGCCTCCCTGCTGAATGTCAAGGAGATCATGTTAGCGTATTTCTCTTCTCTCTCAATCCGTATAATATCTCCAAATCTGGCGAACAATTTTGCTATAGTACTAATTGTCATGTGTACCTTTAGTAGGCATATTAACTAATTCTTGGCGTCAGATGGTCTAAAAATTCTCTTTATATATTCCATTCTATATATTGTGACAAGGTATGTAATACCTGTCAAAATAGTAAGCGAGCGAGTCCCAATACAAACTAGCCTACCTACCCTCACATCTCTAAGCCTACCCGAAGCTCCCCAAATCCCCAATACTTCTCTCAGTTCCCTCCACGTAGCACATGGAAGCAGCATGTCAGGAGAGGCGACACAACTGCCAGGAGGTTTCGCACCAGGACCATGAGGCAGCCTACGATGGCCCAAGGTGCCAGATGAGCAGCACGAGCAGCAACAAGACATCCAGGAAGCTGTAAAACAGTTAAATAATGAATAATAATCCAATTAGAAGGAGACAAGGAAGCATGTAGTTGTTCACAGTAACTGACAACTACATGCTAGGAGAGGATTGGAAGTGAGGTTATGGTAATCATAACAATACCATATCTCTCAATGAATAACTAGTATAATATACGTAGCACTCCCTCGGGAGATAGGATAGTTACCTAGGAAGCAGCCAGAATTCCCGCAGCAACGCAGCATCGAAGAAGAGCAGCAGTCACTGACCCGACGCGCACCAGCTGAGCAGCCACCGTGAGAGCGAGTGAGAGAGAAGGCTCGAAGATCGGCCGTCCCGTCTGCACCTGAAACAGAGTGGAACTATTAGCCGATAAATCAACACAAAGGAACGATCATATAGACTTACCGGGTTAACAGCATCACCGGGAACACCGTCCTCTCCGTGGGAAGCAGCGGCTGAAGCAACTTTGTTCGCCTCGTGTAAACATGGTCGCGAGCACTCGCGATACGGCGCGCGCGAGACGACGGCGGCCGACGGGCAACTCGACGCGAGAAGCTGCGCGCGCACGTCGGGCCCGAGCAACGAAGCTGCGAACGAGCCCGAGCTCGAGAGAGCTCATCGGGACGCCATCGAGGCTACACCGGCAAACCGACCGATTATTATATAGAATATTCGAGTGTGTATGTGTGCGCTAGAGAGAGAGAGCAATCAGCCTGATCAGCAACTCCAGGAGACGATCTCCTCGATACCAAGGTGGGTGTACGCCTTGCAGTGGGTAATTCGTAACCTCCTCGACACGTAAGTGTGCTTCCCCTTTTACTCCCCTCCCCTCGGGCAGCAAGTAGCAGCAGCTTGCACGCAGCCGAGCACAACTATACAAATTCGCCACGATCGTACGCGGCTGACACCCAAACCTTATTTTAATTTCATAATAAATTAATATTGTTTTATATATTTAATTTATTTATTTCGCCTTTGACGCCACGCCCTAATCCCCAGCCTGACCGTTACAATATATATTCTAAATTTGTTTTTTCAATAATAGATAATATATGTATTTTTTCCGTGCGCAAAAAAAAGTTGTGAATATAACTTGAAAGAATTTGTATTAGTTTACTTATTCTTGATAAAACTCATAAAATAAAAACGGACCTAAAATTTAATGTAATGTTTTTAAAAAAGATGCACAATTTTTCGAAGATAAAATAAATATTAATCAAGTACAACACACACTTTTCCAAATATCTATATGTGAAATATACAATAAGTTAAAAAGTAAACAAATTAATTATTGCATTTTTAAGATAATTCTATTATAAACAGTAATGGCAAAAGAAAATTCAAAGTTTTACCATGGCGATATAAAATACGAATAATAATTGAAAATTTTTTTAAAAATTATTAATTTAGTAGCATTTAATTTAAATATTATTCAAATCAAAATTTAAAAATTGTATGGATATATAAGTGAGTAGATTACGTATATTTATATAAAACAATATTTTAAATAAACAAGTATGTATTTATTAGAAACAGAAGGTTATTTAAGGAATGAATTTATTTATAATAATCAAAATAAATATATGGGCTCTGTAACTAAAGGGAAAAATAAATTGGATATAATTATGGATTCAACGCAAATTTTGAAAGAGGGTGCAAATTACGAATTACGGGAGAAATGGAAGAAACAGGTTTTTATTTATATGCCGTTAATATGTTATAAATAGTTCTTTAAAATTAATATAAAAATTTATTTATTTTAAAAGAAAGTGGTATTACCCTAAAAGTACAAAATATTAAAGACATAGAACTTTTGGCAATGATCCTTCGTCATTAAATAAATTAATTTTAGCAGGTGAAGTTTTATTTAGATCCGTCTAAAATAATCCAAAATTTTAATAAGTTGATACTAAATACTACAATTTAGTAAGTTTATGCACTTTACTATTTTTGGTAAGTTAATTTTTCATTAACATTTATAATTATTAAAATATAAATTTAAGCTTTATAGGAATTCATATAGTTTAAAATTTACATTAGTAAATAGTCGATTGTAAAGGGTCAATAATAAATAAATCCAATTTATTTATGTATGTGCACAACGTTTCGTCTGCTAGGTTTGCAGACCTCTTCAGGTGCTGAATTTATTGGACAAAATTATAAATATTTATATAAAAATTTTACATTACTTGTGAATTAAAAATTAAATTTTACCTTGTTAATGAATATAATATTACAGCCAAGTGAGCTTCGTCGAATAACATTTGATACGAAATCAACGGGTATTTATACATAAACAAAGTAGGTGTGTGTTTACAAACTATATACGTCATAGTTTGTGTACATTAGTCTCTTTAAAATATATTCATAACATTTCTGTATTGACGGTTTAAATGTTGAGTATATTCCATTCTGTTAATTGTCGAATTATAATGATTGATGTGTAACATTTCCGAAATGAGTCTTTTTTTATAGCAAGATTCTTTATCTATTATTTTTGTATCTTCCCAGTTAAAATTATGATTTACGTTATTTAAAATGTGTGCAGTAACAACGGCTTCTTGATTTTTATTGTTCTGATGTTCTTTTATTCGATTTTTTAGGCAGCGTTTTGTTTCTCCAATATAAATAGCCGGGCATTTAATACAAGATAACTTGTAAACTACCCCTGTCTCCTCCCATTTTGATGTTTTATCTTTGCCTAATTTTATAATTGTATCAAGTTTGTGATTAATTAATGGAATAGTATTAATATTATATTTTTTTAGCATTCGGGAACATTTATTGAAAAACTCTTTATTGTAAGGTAGTGATATCGTACATATTGGGATTTTTTTATCTATTTTAACATTGTTTTTAATTGTAATATTGCGTTTTCTTTTATTTATTGTTGTATTTATAAATTCAATAGGATAATCATTGCTTTTTAGTATTTCTGTAATAATATTTAGATTTTCTTTATGAAACTGTTTTTGTGACAATATCATTGCCCTATCTACTAAATTATAAATAATATTACGTTTCTGTTGTATTGTGTGATTAGAATTAAAATTTAATAACCGGTTAGAATTAGTTGGTTTTCTATACCAATTTGTAATAATACTATTGTTTTCTTTGATTAATGTGAGATCCAGAAAATTTATACAATTATTATTTTCTATTTCATATGTAAATTTGAGGTGTTTATTGTAATTGTTAAAGATATTGAGAACTGTGTTTATATGACTTTTTTCCACGCATAAAATTGTGTCGTCTACATATCTATAATAAAAAATTGGTTTGCAATTGTGTTTACTTTTTAATTCTTTTAAACAGTGGGTCTCAAGATCATCCATTACTAAATCTGCATGATGTGATTGAATACGGACCAGCCTCAAAGGAGAGGTACATCATTCTTTAACTACATCACTTCTGAATTTGGACACAAAATAACTAAACTCCTCAAAACATGGACATTTCTACGACATCAACTATCTGAAGCTAACTCCAGACGTACTTTTCTACTCCAATGCAGAATCAACGATGTATTTCCAAATCATATCAAAAGCATCGGCAGACGACAAAACATTTCCTTTTATAGTGAGTCTTGTAAATCAACACATAATTTACGGAGTAATATATATAAAAATCGTCTTCTAAAATTAGAAATTAATGATATTCATATTCATTTAAATTATTTGTACAAATCTTTAAACAAGTTAAAAATTAAAATTATTAACACAAATTTACCTTTGATTATTCTTGATAATTTCTTTTTACTAACTGAGAAAAGAACACAAAAAATTTTTGATAATATTACTAAAATACATAACAATAAATTATATATTTTAATTAAATATTGCAGTAATAACAGCACAAAAAACTTATCATCTAGTACAATTCCTGAAAATGTAATAAAGGTAGCATCTCTCGGCTCAAAATTTAATTGCATTTCAAAATTTACTAATTATGATATTCTAACAACGATTAAAAATGTTGAATATTCCTTAGATAAAATTGAAACTAATACAGAAACTAAAAATGAAATTAGGGATATCATTGTAAATAACATAAAATCGGTAAGAAAAAAGTCTCCACACATAACATATCATGATACGAGAATTTAAAAACAATCTGAGTGAAACTAAATCTTTCTTAAAAGAAAATCCTAACATATTTTTTACACATGCTGACAAAGGCAACTTAACAGTATGTTTAAATAAAACTGAATATATAGAAAAAATGAACACCTTATTATTAGACAATAATACATATATGATGATAAAAAAGAATCCGTTAAAAAAACTACAGTCAGATGTTTATTCTATATTAAAAGACCTTAATGATAATAAATTTTTAAAAAAAGAATACCATAAAAATGAATTAACCCAAACTAATACAACATTAGCGAAAGCATATGGATTACCAAAAATACACAAAGATAATTTTCCACTCAGACCAATAATTTCGACAATAAACAGTCCTACACACTATTTAGCAAAAATAATTTATAACGATCTAAAACAAGCAATACCAGTTCCAAAATCGCACATAAATAATAGTTTTGATTTAAAAGAAAAGCTTGAAAATATATATATACCAACCGGTTAATGTTTTGATATCATTAGACGTTAGTTCTTTGTTTACAAACATCCCAAGTCATGAGGTTCTCAATAGTTTAGATAAACGCTTTATTCATATTCAAAATAAATGTAAAATCCCGTTCCATAATATCCGCAAAAGTATAGAATTTTTATTTAATAATGTTTATTTTAGTTTCAATAATGTCATTTACAAACAAATATTCGGATCTCCAATGGGATCGCCTATATCACCATTATTTGCAGATTTAGTAATGGATGATCTTGAGACCCACTGTTTAAAAGAATTAAAAAGTAAACACAATTGCAAACCAATTTTTTATTATAGATATGTAGACGACACAATTTTATGCGTGGAAAAAAGTCATATAAACACAGTTCTCAATATCTTTAACAATTACAATAAACACCTCAAATTTACATATGAAATAGAAAATAATAATTGTATAAATTTTCTGGATCTCACATTAATCAAAGAAAACAATAGTATTATTACAAATTGGTATAGAAAACCAACTAATTCTAACCGGTTATTAAATTTTAATTCTAATCACACAATACAACAGAAACGTAATATTATTTATAATTTAGTAGATAGGGCAATGATATTGTCACAAAAACAGTTTCATAAAGAAAATCTAAATATTATTACAGAAATACTAAAAAGCAATGATTATCCTATTGAATTTATAAATACAACAATAAATAAAAGAAAACGCAATATTACAATTAAAAACAATGTTAAAATAGATAAAAAAATCCCAATATGTACGATATCACTACCTTACAATAAAGAGTTTTTCAATAAATGTTCCCGAATGCTAAAAAAATATAATATTAATACTATTCCATTAATTAATCACAAACTTGATACAATTATAAAATTAGGCAAAGATAAAACATCAAAATGGGAGGAGACAGGGGTAGTTTACAAGTTATCTTGTATTAAATGCCCGGCTATTTATATTGGAGAAACAAAACGCTGCCTAAAAAATCGAATAAAAGAACATCAGAACAATAAAAATCAAGAAGCCGTTGTTACTGCACACATTTTAAATAACGTAAATCATAATTTTAACTGGGAAGATACAAAAATAATAGATAAAGAATCTTGCTATAAAAAAAGACTCATTTCGGAAATGTTACACATCAATCATTATAATTCGACAATTAACAGAATGGAATATACTCAACATTTAAACCGTCAATACAGAAATGTTATGAATATATTTTAAAGAGACTAATGTACACAAACTATGACGTATATAGTTTGTAAACACACACCTACTTTGTTTATGTATAAATACCCGTTGATTTCGTATCAAATGTTATTCGACGAAGCTCACTTGGCTGTAATATTATATTCATTAACAAGGTAAAATTAATTTTTAATTCACAAGTAATGTAAAATTTTTATATAAATATTTATAATTTTGTCCAATAAATTCAGCACCTGAAGAGGTCTGCAAACCTAGCAGACGAAACGTTGTGCACATACATAAATAAATTGGATTTATTTATTATTGACCCTTTACAATCGACTATTTACTAATGTAAATTTTAAACTATATGAATTCCTATAAAGCTTAAATTTATATTTTAATAATTATAAATGTTAATGAAAAATTAACTTACCAAAAATAGTAAAGTGCATAAACTTACTAAATTGTAGTATTTAGTATCAACTTATTAAAATTTTGGATTATTTTAGACGGATCTAAATAAAACTTCACCTGCTAAAATTAATTTATTTAATGACGAAGGATCATTGCCAAAGTTCTATGTCTTTAATATTTTGTACTTTTAGGGTAATACCACTTTCTTTTAAAATAAATAAATTTTATATTAATTTTAAAGAACTAGTTATAACATATTAACGGCATATAAATAAAAACCTGTTTCTTCCTTTCTCCCGTAATTCGTAATTTGCACCCTCTTTCAAAATTTGCGTTGAATCCAATAATTATATCCAATTATTTTTCCCTTTAGTTACAGAGCCCATATATTTATTTTGATTATTATAAAATGAAATTCATTCCTTAATAACCTTCTGTTTCTAATAAATACATACTTGTTTATTAAAATATTGTTTTATATATTTAATTTATTTATTTCGCCTTTGACGCCACGCCCTAATCCCCAGCCTGACCGTTACAATATATATTCTAAATTTGTTTTTTCAATAATAGATAATATATGTATTTTTTCCGTGCGCAAAAAAAAGTTGTGAATATAACTTGAAAGAATTTGTATTAGTTTACTTATTCTTGATAAAACTCATAAAATAAAAACGGACCTAAAATTTAATGTAATGTTTTTAAAAAAGATGCACAATTTTTCGAAGATAAAATAAATATTAATCAAGTACAACACACACTTTTCCAAATATCTATATGTGAAATATACAATAAGTTAAAAAGTAAACAAATTAATTATTGCATTTTAAGATAATTCTATTATAAACAGTAATGGCAAAAGAAAATTCAAAGTTTTACCATGGCGATATAAAATACGAATAATAATTGAAAATTTTTTTTAAAAATTATTAATTTAGTAGCATTTAATTTAAATATTATTCAAATCAAAATTTAAAAATTGTATGGATATATAAGTGAGTAGATTACGTATATTTATATAAAACAATATTTTAAATAAACAAGTATGTATTTATTAGAAACAGAAGGTTATTTAAGGAATGAATTTATTTATAATAATCAAAATAAATATATGGGCTCTGTAACTAAAGGGAAAAATAAATTGGATATAATTATGGATTCAACGCAAATTTTGAAAGAGGGTGCAAATTACGAATTACGGGAGAAATGGAAGAAACAGGTTTTTATTTATATGCCGTTAATATGTTATAAATAGTTCTTTAAAATTAATATAAAAATTTATTTATTTTAAAGAAAGTGGTATTACCCTAAAAGTACAAATATTAAAGACATAGAACTTTTGGCAATGATCCTTCGTCATTAAATAAATTAATTTTAGCAGGTGAAGTTTTATTTAGATCCGTCTAAAATAATCCAAAATTTAATAAGTTGATACTAAATACTACAATTTAGTAAGTTTATGCACTTTACTATTTTTGGTAAGTTAATTTTTCATTAACATTTATAATTATTAAAATATAAATTTAAGCTTTATAGGAATTCATATAGTTTAAAATTACATTAGTAAATAGTCGATTGTAAAGGGTCAATAATAAATAAATCCAATTTATTTATGTATGTGCACAACGTTTCGTCTGCTAGGTTTGCAGACCTCTTCAGGTGCTGAATTTATTGGACAAAATTATAAATATTTATATAAAAATTTTACATTACTTGTGAATTAAAAATTAAATTTTACCTTGTTAATGAATATAATATTACAGCCAAGTGAGCTTCGTCGAATAACATTTGATACGAAATCAACGGGTATTTATACATAACAAAGTAGGTGTGTGTTTACAAACTATATACGTCATAGTTTGTGTACATTAGTCTCTTTAAAATATATTCATAACATTTCTGTATTGACGGTTTAAATGTTGAGTATATTCCATTCTGTTAATTGTCGAATTATAATGATTGATGTGTAACATTTCCGAAATGAGTCTTTTTTTATAGCAAGATTCTTTATCTATTATTTTTGTATCTTCCCAGTTTAAATTATGATTTACGTTATTTAAAATGTGTGCAGTAACAACGGCTTCTTGATTTTTATTGTTCTGATGTTCTTTTATTCGATTTTTTAGGCAGCGTTTTGTTTCTCCAATATAAATAGCCGGGCATTTAATACAAGATAACTTGTAAACTACCCCTGTCTCCTCCCATTTTGATGTTTTATCTTTGCCTAATTTTATAATTGTATCAAGTTTGTGATTAATTAATGGAATAGTATTAATATTATATTTTTTTAGCATTCGGGAACATTTATTGAAAAACTCTTTATTGTAAGGTAGTGATATCGTACATATTGGGATTTTTTTATCTATTTTAACATTGTTTTTAATTGTAATATTGCGTTTTCTTTTATTTATTGTTGTATTTATAAATTCAATAGGATAATCATTGCTTTTTAGTATTTCTGTAATAATATTTAGATTTTCTTTATGAAACTGTTTTTGTGACAATATCATTGCCCTATCTACTAAATTATAAATAATATTACGTTTCTGTTGTATTGTGTGATTAGAATTAAAATTTAATAACCGGTTAGAATTAGTTGGTTTTCTATACCAATTTGTAATAATACTATTGTTTTCTTTGATTAATGTGAGATCCAGAAAATTTATACAATTATTATTTTCTATTTCATATGTAAATTTGAGGTGTTTATTGTAATTGTTAAAGATATTGAGAACTGTGTTTATATGACTTTTTTCCACGCATAAAATTGTGTCGTCTACATATCTATAATAAAAAATTGGTTTGCAATTGTGTTTACTTTTTAATTCTTTTAAACAGTGGGTCTCAAGATCATCCATTACTAAATCTGCATGATGTGATTGAATACGGACCAGCCTCAAAGGAGAGGTACATCATTCTTTAACTACATCACTTCTGAATTTGGACACAAAAAACTAAACTCCTCAAAACATGGACATTTCTACGACATCAACTATCTGAAGCTAACTCCAGACGTACTTTTCTACTCCAATGCAGAATCAACGATGTATTTCCAAATCATATCAAAAGCATCGGCAGACGACAAAACATTTCCTTTTATAGTGAGTCTTGTAAATCAACACATAATTTACGGAGTAATATATATAAAAATCGTCTTCTAAAATTAGAAATTAATGATATCGTACATATTGGGATTTTTTTATCTATTTTAACATTGTTTTTAATTGTAATATCGTTTTCTTTTATTTATTGTTGTATTTATAAATTCAATAGGATAATCCTTGCTTTTTAGTATTTCTGTATAATATTTCGATTTTTCTTTATTGAAACGTTTTTTTGTGACCCAACTCTCATTGCCCTATATCTACTAAATTATAAATAATATTACGTTTCTGTTGTATTGTGTGATTAGAATTAAAATTTTAATAACCGGTTAGAATTAGTTGGTTTTCTATACCAATTTGTAATAATACTATTGTTTTCTTTGATTAATGTGAGATCCAGAAAATTTATACAATTCTTATTTTCTATTTCATATGTAAATTTGACTGGTGTTTATTGTAATGTTAAAGATATTGAGAACTGTGTTTATATGACTTTTTTCCACGCATAAAATTGTGTAGTTCTACATATCTATAATAAAAAATTGGTTTGCATTGTGTTTACTTTTTAATTCTTTAAACAGTGGGTCCTCAAGATCATCCATTACTAAATCTGCATGATGTTGATTGAATACGGACCAGCTCAAAGGAGAGGTACATCATTCTTTAACTACATCACTTCTGAATTTGGACACAAAATAACTAAACTCCTCAAAACATGGACATTTCTACGACATCAACTATCTGAAGCTAACTCCAGACGTACTTTTCTACTCCAATGCAGAATCAACGATGTATTTCCAAATCATATCAAAAGCATCGGCAGACGACAAAACATTTCCTTTTATAGTGAGTCTTGTAAATCAACACATAATTTACGGAGTAATATATATAAAATCGTCTTCTAAAATTAGAAATTAATGATATTCAATATTCATTTAAATTATTTGTACAAATCTTTAAACAAGTTAAAAATTAAAATTATTAACACAAATTTACCTTTGATTATTCTTGATAATTCTTTTTACTAACTGAGAAACAGAACACAAAAAATTTTTGATAATATTACTAAAATACATAACAATAAATTATATATTTTAATTAAATATGCAGTAATAACAGCACAAAAAACTTATCATCTAGTACAATTCCTGAAAATGTAATAAAGGTAGCATCTCTCGGCTCAAAATTTAATTGCATTTCAAAATTTACTAATTATGATATTCTAACAACGATTAAAAATGTTGAATATTCCTTAGATAAAATTGAAACTAATACAGAAACTAAAATGAAATTAGGGATATCATTGTAAATAACATAAAATCGGTAAGAAAAAGTCTCCACACATAACATATCATGATACGAGAATTTAAAAACAATCTGAGTGAAACTAAATCTTTCTTAAAGAAAATCCTAACATATTTTTTACACATGCTGACAAAGGCAACTTAACAGTATGTTTAAATAAAACTGAATATATAGAAAAAATGAACACCTTATTATTAGACAATAATACATATATGATGATAAAAAAGAATCCGTTAAAAAAACTACAGTCAGATGTTTATTCTATATTAAAAGACCTTAATGATAATAAATTTTTAAAAAAAGAATACCATAAAAATGAATTAACCCAAACTAATACAACATTAGCGAAAGCATATGGATTACCAAAAATACACAAAGATAATTTTCCACTCAGACCAATAATTTCGACAATAAACAGTCCTACACACTATTTAGCAAAAATAATTTATAACGATCTAAAACAAGCAATACCAGTTCCAAAATCGCACATAAATAATAGTTTTGATTTAAAAGAAAAGCTTGAAAATATATATATACCAACCGGTTAAGTTTTGATACCATTAGACGTTAGTTCTTTGTTTACAAACATCCCAAGTCATGAGGTTCTCAATAGTTTAGATAAACGCTTTATTCATATTCAAAATAAATGTAAAATCCCGTTCCATAATATCCGCAAAAGTATAGAATTTTTATTTAATAATGTTTATTTTAGTTTCAATAATGTCATTTACAAACAAATATTCGGATCTCCAATGGGATCGCCTATATCACCATTATTTGCAGATTTAGTAATGGATGATCTTGAGACCCACTGTTTAAAAGAATTAAAAAGTAAACACAATTGCAAACCAATTTTTTATTATAGATATGTAGACGACACAATTTTATGCGTGGAAAAAAGTCATATAAACACAGTTCTCAATATCTTTAACAATTACAATAAACACCTCAAATTTACATATGAAATAGAAAATAATAATTGTATAAATTTTCTGGATCTCACATTAATCAAAGAAAACAATAGTATTATTACAAATTGGTATAGAAAACCAACTAATTCTAACCGGTTATTAAATTTTAATTCTAATCACACAATACAACAGAAACGTAATATTATTTATAATTTAGTAGATAGGGCAATGATATTGTCACAAAAACAGTTTCATAAAGAAAATCTAAATATTATTACAGAAATACTAAAAAGCAATGATTATCCTATTGAATTTATAAATACAACAATAAATAAAAGAAAACGCAATATTACAATTAAAAACAATGTTAAAATAGATAAAAAAATCCCAATATGTACGATATCACTACCTTACAATAAAGAGTTTTTCAATAAATGTTCCCGAATGCTAAAAAAATATAATATTAATACTATTCCATTAATTAATCACAAACTTGATACAATTATAAAATTAGGCAAAGATAAAACATCAAAATGGGAGGAGACAGGGGTAGTTTACAAGTTATCTTGTATTAAATGCCCGGCTATTTATATTGGAGAAACAAAACGCTGCCTAAAAAATCGAATAAAAGAACATCAGAACAATAAAAATCAAGAAGCCGTTGTTACTGCACACATTTTAAATAACGTAAATCATAATTTTAACTGGGAAGATACAAAAATAATAGATAAAGAATCTTGCTATAAAAAAAGACTCATTTCGGAAATGTTACACATCAATCATTATAATTCGACAATTAACAGAATGGAATATACTCAACATTTAAACCGTCAATACAGAAATGTTATGAATATATTTTAAAGAGACTAATGTACACAAACTATGACGTATATAGTTTGTAAACACACACCTACTTTGTTTATGTATAAATACCCGTTGATTTCGTATCAAATGTTATTCGACGAAGCTCACTTGGCTGTAATATTATATTCATTAACAAGGTAAAATTTAATTTTTAATTCACAAGTAATGTAAAATTTTTATATAAATATTTATAATTTTGTCCAATAAATTCAGCACCTGAAGAGGTCTGCAAACCTAGCAGACGAAACGTTGTGCACATACATAAATAAATTGGATTTATTTATTATTGACCCTTTACAATCGACTATTTACTAATGTAAATTTTAAACTATATGAATTCCTATAAAGCTTAAATTTATATTTTAATAATTATAAATGTTAATGAAAAATTAACTTACCAAAAATAGTAAAGTGCATAAACTTACTAAATTGTAGTATTTAGTATCAACTTATTAAAATTTTGGATTATTTTAGACGGATCTAAATAAAACTTCACCTGCTAAAATTAATTTATTTAATGACGAAGGATCATTGCCAAAAGTTCTATGTCTTTAATATTTTGTACTTTTAGGGTAATACCACTTTCTTTTAAAATAAATAAATTTTTATATTAATTTTAAAGAACTATTTATAACATATTAACGGCATATAAATAAAAACCTGTTTCTTCCATTTCTCCCGTAATTCGTAATTTGCACCCTCTTTCAAAATTTGCGTTGAATCCATAATTATATCCAATTTATTTTTCCCTTTAGTTACAGAGCCCATATATTTATTTTGATTATTATAAATAAATTCATTCCTTAAATAACCTTCTGTTTCTAATAAATACATACTTGTTTATTTAAAATATTGTTTTATATAAATATACGTAATCTACTCACTTATATATCCATACAATTTTTAAATTTTGATTTGAATAATATTTAAATTAAATGCTACTAAATTAATAATTTTTAAAAAAATTTTCAATTATTATTCGTATTTTATATCGCCATGGTAAAACTTTGAATTTTCTTTTGCCATTACTGTTTATAATAGAATTATCTTAAAAATGCAATAATTAATTTGTTTACTTTTTAACTTATTGTATATTTCACATATAGATATTTGGAAAAGTGTGTGTTGTACTTGATTAATATTTATTTTATCTTCGAAAAATTGTGCATCTTTTTTAAAAACATTACATTAAATTTTAGGTCCGTTTTTATTTTATGAGTTTTATCAAGAATAAGTAAACTAATACAAATTCTTTCAAGTTATATTCACAACTTTTTTTTGCGCACGGAAAAAATACATATATTATCTATTATTGAAAAAACAAATTTAGAATATATATTGTAACGGTCAGGCTGGGGATTAGGGCGTGCACTATAGCAGTACCTCCAAGGTGTTGCGTGAATCTGTTTAATTTTTAAGGTGTCCATGGTAGTGAAAAAATAATATAATTTAAAACATTATTTTAAACAAATTAATTACGAAAACCCTTTTTCAAAACTAAAAATAGGGTGTTGGCGCGCGAAGCGCGCAGGGGGGCGTCGCCCCCCTAGTATATATATGTATATTTCTTCCTTAATCGAGACGTGTATGGTCCTTTTTTCTTAAGAATTATGTGGTCAATCGTTTGGTCAATTCTGTAACATAAATAAAAGCAATATTAACATAGAAATTTTTCAAAACATCCAAAAAAAATTCTTTCTCTTTTTTTTTACATATTTTTTATAAGTTAGGTATGAAGAACTCATTAGTTAGATCATAGCAAATGCATTTATCAGCTATGTGGTCGGGACGGGTGTTTATTAGGATTAGTTTGGTAAGTATAATTGGTTTCTTTGATAATTTGGTCTATTTCGTCTATTATATCTACTGATGATGATGTAGAGTTAGGTGAAACAATTCTTTCCTGAGTTGATGATATCTGTATATTGGTCTCTTCCTTTGGCCACAATTGTATTAGATCATTTTGGTCTTTTTCGCAATTAACTGTTTGAGTTCTCATTAGACTTAGATGATTTATTACTTCATTTACTTCCTGGACTGTATACAGGGTGATCCAGAAACATAGGTAACATATATATATATTCCGATTCAGAAAATTAATTCGAGTATAACCCCGTCGGAATTTTTAAAAAATATTAATTAGGCGAGGCATAATTAATTTTTGAAATGGGCCAATCAGAGGCCAGATTAGGGAAGAAAGGTGAGCGGCGTTGCCGCGCGAGACTAATGCAACAGATCAACGAGCGAAGCGGCCGAGACGCCTGAACATAGCTAATGCGTATAGCAGAAGCGAAGATCGCGAAAGCGAATGAATCGCAAAATATATTTTACGAGATTGATTGTATGAATAAAATGTACAATCAAGGAAATGATTTTTATTTAAGTTTGAATTAGACCGCAGACTAACAAATTCATTACTACTATTATTAATTTACTTACTAAATCTATAATACGCGTGCGTTATAAATATGAGATTATTACAGTTTTTAATCTCATCGTATTTACATTAATTTATTGAAACCTTTATGACGAATTTTAAGACAATATATTGCCAATATGTTGCCAAAGTATTGTCAATATGTTGCCAATATGTTGTCAAAGTATTGTCAATATATTGCCAATATGTTGCCAAAGTATTGCCAATATGTTGTCAATATATTGCCAATATGTTGCCAATATGTTGCCAAAGTATTGTCAATATATTGCCAATATGTTGCCAATATGTTGTCAATATGTTGCCAACATATTGCCAAAGTATTATCAATATATCGCCAATATGTTTCGTGTCTTCCAAATTGTCAATACTACCGACGAATCGATGATCTTTTATTACCTCAAGTGGATGAAAAAGTGAATGAACGTCTGTCTTTGGTCATCCGAATAATTACTAAGATGCGTGACATAAATCCACGATTTCTCATATTACCGATTTTTAGTAAAGATATGATCCAATTAATTTTAATGATATCGATTTGTTCAGCATATACTAATATATTAAAAAAAATCAGTTTAACAAACAACAGCCAGACTATTGCAATTATTATCCTAAACATTTGGAACGAGTTTTCCAAAATATTTATTAAGTCTAAAACACAATGAATTGTAATTTTAACGGAGTAACTTTTTTCGAGCACGTTTGCTCTTGCAGTGCGGACGTCGGAGAGCGTCCGCGACGGGCTTACTCCGCGAGTACAAAATTTGATGAGCGCGAACGTTGGAGAGCGCCCGCGGCGGGTTACTCCGCGAGCACAAAATTTGATGTGCGCGAACATCGGAGAGCGCTCGCGGTAGCATTGTTTTTTAAACGGAGAATTGAGGCTTGAGCTAAATTTCAATTTACACGGACTAGGAATAATTTACCTATCAATATTATTGCCAATATACTTGCAAAATTAATTAATATATTTCCAATATGTAGCGATTTATCTTTATGGTAAACCTATTTATTGGCTATATTGTACACAAAACTTAATTCAATTCAAAATTTTATTGTCTTAAAATTCGTCATAAAGGTTTCAATAAATTAATGTAAATACGATGAGATTAAAAACTGTAATAATCTCATATTTATAACGCACGCGTATTATAGATTTAGTAAGTAAATTAATAATTGTAGTAATGAATTTATTAGTCTGCGGTCTAATTCAAACTTAAATAAAAATCATTTCCTTGATTGTACATTTTATTTATACAATCAATCTCGTAAAATATATTTTGCGATTCATTCGCTTTCGCGATCTTCGCTTCTGCTATACGCATTAGCTATGTTCAGGCGTCTCGGCCGCTTCGCTCGTTGACCTGTTGCATTAGTCTCGCGCGGCAACGCCGCTCACCTTTCTTCCCTAATCCGGCCTCTGATTGGCCCATTTCAAAAATTAATTACGCCTCGCCTAATTAATATTTTTTAAAAATTCCGACGGGGTTATACTCGAATTAATTTTCTGAATCGGAATATATATATGTTACCTATGTTTCTGGATCACCCTGTATATTTCCTTGGGTGCTCTACATATTCTTGGTCTCTCCGCATCTATTAACTTTTCTTCTTTATCCCATAATACTCCTCCAAACGGGTCAGCTACGACGCCAGTATCAAGGTCTACAGGCATAGGGTGATGTTCCATTAAATCCTGCGCTATTATTCGTTTTCTGTCTATATATCTAACTTCTATAGCAGTTACATCTTCATCGTGGTGCTTTATTTCTTCGACTTCTTCTGATGGTGGTCGTGCTTCCGTGCCTACAGCCCAAGAAATTGGATCTTCGGTTTTTAAAACAAATGCCGCCTGTTTTCGCAAATTTTTTTATGTTTGGAATATGTGCTGATACCGACCAGTCTCTTGCATAACGGATGAACCTTCTTCTCCGTTTTAAAAGGTATATACCATTTGCGCTTAGGATGTTTCCTTGGTTCTGATATTATTGCTCCATAAAATTTTGGGCAGTTATGTAAGGCCTTCTGAGCGTCTTTGTCGTCATAGAATCGAACATACCCGTAGTTACCTCGTCATTGTTGGTCCTTAGTGATATATGCGTATTCTAATTTTCCTATTCTTGCAAAATCTTGCATAAATTGATCCTCGGTAACACACAAGTATTGGTCAATGGATCAGATAGTGTTGCTCGAAATAGAGTATTAGGAATCCTAGTGCGAATGACGGTTTCAATAGGTCTAATTCGCGCAACACTCTCTATCCAATTTACTACAACTGAAATCGGTGTTGAGATGTCTGATGAAATAACTTCTTCTGTCGCACGCACGATTTTTAATCCATAATTTGTTTCTATACTGTTAGCCATTTTATTTTATTGTGTCAGTGGTCGATGGTCAATTTTTATTAGATCTGGAACAAATAACGTAACTTTCTAAATTAAAGGCAATTTCAGTTTCATGCAATTATTAATTAATTACCTGCCCTTTTTTTATTATTATTTTCTTAATTTAATTCTGCAGACTGTTTTGGGAGTATTGACGAGGGTAGATGTTGAGTGTCAGGGGTTAGATTTTGGGAATTAGAGTTATCTAAAGTTGATTTTAACGATTCTTTCTTATAAGTTTTGTTACTTTGTTGGTTATATTGAGTAATTTTAACTTTCTTGGTTGATTTCTTTTTATGATAGATCCAAAAGATTACCAAACCGGTAATTATGAATATATTAACTGAAAGAGTTCCATACGATAAATGAGTGTAAAAACCTTGGTTTCTTTTGTGTTCTCCTATTTGATCTAATCGAGTGATTGTATTAATTAATTTTTCTTCTTTATCTTTCCACACTGGATGCTCAACGCTCAATTTTTCTGTTAAATCGATCAATTGATTCTGGTCCTTTCGTTTTTTTAAGGTTGGCAATATCTGTTATTTTTAAGTTTATTCTTGGTTGATATATATATTTATTGTTACTTTTTCTAATGTTTTCTGTAATCAGCATGACTATATCCGTGTTTCCTATACATACAGTGGCAATCCTTAGAATTCCTATGTTTTTGATAGTTCGTATAGAATCAGGTGAATATAACCATGATCCTTCAGTTTGCAGATAATGACACTGAGTCTCCAAGGTATGTTTGTATACAATGTCACATTGTTTCAATCGTTCGATGCTCGGACGTATTAACATTGACAATTCACAGTCTTGCTTTATCGAGGTTTCCAAAAGGGTTTCCTTCAAGGACAAATGTATCCGTAGCTTAGATGTTTGCATTCTTGTAATTGATTATAATTTAGTTTTTGGTATTGTTTATGATTGTCACTCAGAATTAAATGCGGGTGTGTGGTCTTTATGTATGCCAATCCTAGAGTTTTGTTATTTATCTCTTGCGGATCTGAGTATGACTTGTATAAGTGATATGGGATTTGGTCCACTAAAGGTAAGTGTAATATAGCTATTGTTTTGCCGTTTTGGTGGATGACATCTATATTGGCAATATTTATTATCTCTTCTGCTCGTAAATATTCGTATGGCATGGGCAATCTTAAATTCCTGAGTTCATGGTTGATGTCTTCATTTATTTGATGTATTATGTCTGGTTTTAATAATCTAGGATGTACTTTTCCCTCCTCCAAGTATTGAAGTATGTTTAATAGTTCTTGATTACTATAGATTAGGTGATCTATGGTAGTTTCAATTATCCTCGTGTATGCCATAGTTTTGATCATGTAATTAATGTGTTCTTCTTCCTTAGCTAAACCTGTTATTTTCAAGTTTATTGTATCTATTAAGCTTCTTAATGCTTCAGAATGTTTATTGGTAATATTATATAGATGGTCTAATGAAGCACTAATTATGTGTGATCTTTGATTTGATAAATTAATGATTTCCTTTTGGTCTTTATATAGATGGTCAATATTTTGGTTTATTTTATCGATCTCCTCAGTAGTTACAAGTCCAAATAAGCTGTGGCTCAGGCTACCTACTACTCCTAATGGCACCGTCCGTTTCTTCCTTATACTTCTGGG
Organism: Theocolax elegans; assembly: GCA_026168455.1. Lineage (NCBI taxonomy): Eukaryota > Metazoa > Arthropoda > Insecta > Hymenoptera > Cerocephalidae > Theocolax > Theocolax elegans. The sequence goes on from CM047427.1 coordinate 47,246,548, forward strand.
TAACCTGGCGCTTTTTATTTCTGAATATTCTAACTCCTTTAGGATTTCCTTAATTTTCATTCGGATCTCGTATAAAGTTTGGTTTTTTGTCTGAATTAAATCAATCAGCATATTACATTTTCATGTAAAAATTACGTTCTTACATTGATTAATAACATAATCATTGTTTAGAGTGAGTTGGTGTTTGTCAACAAAATCATCAGTTTTGATATAAATGGCTAATTGCCAATCTGTACGTCTTATTTTTACGGTTTCAATTCTCTCATAATAAATTCCTGATACAGACTCTAAAACTTCCAAATCGTATAGGTTTTGAGCGTTAGTCAATGTCAAAAAGGATAACGAAAGGATTATTAGATGGATCATTTTTGGAGAGGAAAGTCTGAAACAAAAAAAGAAAAAAATCATAGATTAATTATTACGGAGTGGGGCGGGTTTCAATTTATCTACATGTTTTCTAACCCTTCTGCCATTTGGCATTTCTGAAATAACATTATTTCGTTCGACTATTTCGATTATTTTTAAAGGTTTCTTATAATAGCAATCAAATTTAGAAAATCGTGGTTCGTTTAGTGCGTAAGCATAATCTCCTACTTATGCATTGAATCTTTTAACTTTTTGGTCGTAACGTTCTTTTGAGTTGTTTTTGGCTTGTATTTGGTTTTTTCCCGCTGTGACCCTCATTTCCCCTAAACGCGTAATTAAATCCCTTAAAAACGAGTTATAAGTTCGCAGTTTCTCTTGGTCTGGGATTCGCATTGGAAATCGAGCTACTCTCCCGAATACTAATTCATGTGGAGTGAAATTGGTTGAAGAATGTACACTAGTATTATATGTAAAGACGGCGAAAGGGATTAATCGATCCCAGTCGTCATAATCTTCTAAGTAACTTTTTACAAAATCCATTAGAGGCGCGTGACGTGGCTCGATCGACCCATTAGTTTGTGGTCTGTAGCCGGAAGTGGTCAAGTGATTAATTTTAAAGATCTTTAACATTGTTTCAACTATGTCTGATAGATAACTGGTACCTCTATCCGATAAAATTGCTCGTGGTGTGCCGAAGTGACAGATTAAATGTCTTGCTAACGCGTCAGCTATTGTGGTCGCTCTTAAATTAGATATTGGGACGGCTATTAAATATTTGGTCAAAATATATTGCATGGTCAATATGTGGAAATTCCCTTGTGGTGTAGTTTTTAGTTTACCTACAGTGTCAATTGATACTTTATCGAAGGCATCTATCGGTGTATTAGTTATAATCATCGGTTCACGTGTTTTAATTCGGTCAATTTTCCTTTCCTGGCAAGTAGGGCACGTTCTAATATAATCTAGAATGTCATTCCTCATTCTCGGCCAATAGTATCGTTCTCGTATTTTTTTGTAGGTTTGATTTACTCCTTTATGTCCGCCAATTAAGCTGTCGTGTAATGCGGCTATAATATCTTTCTTCTGATTATCGTCAGGTAATTCTGCTTTACCATAACACATTAATACCTTAAATGGTGAATCTTGAAAGACTTTGAATAGGATCTCTGTTAAAAGTCCGGATGCCAGGGTATCTGTAAAATCTTCTTTCCTTGAGATTCTAAAGCTGCTTAAATTTTTTTGAATTAAAATTGTTTTTAAACTTCTAAGCGTTGTTCTAATCGTACTAAGATCTAATGAATCATAATATTTGTCTTTTATTACTAATGAAAATATATTATGGTTTTTGTATGGAGTTACCGAAATTTCCCCAATTTTTGGCTTTTTCGATTTTAATGTCCTGAGATCGATTGCTCCTATTTCAGACAACAATCGAGTCGTAGGATTTTGTCCTTCGCAATCTCTAGATATGAAATGTACAATATTATCTCTTTTGTGTATCAAGCATTGTCTAGAAGTAATTGTGTTGTTTCGCATGAACATTGATATGTCTAAATGTGATTCGTTTTCTGATGTGCTTTTCCTACTTTTAAATGAGTTGAATTGGTTTATAGGTCCTTGACTTGGTGGAATTGGGAAAAATACTGTGTAACTAATTTCTGCTGGTTTTGAAAAATCTAATTCAACTGGATCATTTACATTTTCTTCTTGTATTTCTTCTAAAGGAAAAAATTTTTTTAATTTCCCTGTTTGTTCTGAATTTATGGGTGTACTTCTGGCTCTTGGTTCTTTTATTTTTATTGTCGGAGTTACTGAGTTTGCTCTCGTATTGGTCTTAACTATTCGGTCTGTTTCTACCTGGTCTACTTCTTCATCAGCTATTTCACCTTCATCTTGTGAGTCAATTGTTATTTCTTTTTGTATTCGAGTGGCATTCTCGGCTCTTTTTACTAATTATTCGATTCGTTGTTGCATTATTGAGTCATCATGATTTTCTCCATCATATGGATCCATTTCTTGAAGCTCTTCTTGAATATCTGGTGGTACTTAATCTCCATCTTAGAAATGGGTTACATTTACAGTTAGTTCTGGATCTTCTTGATATTGAATGCTGTCCTGCAACTCCATTCTTCTTTGTAGACTGTCATTCAATTGTGCCTTGCAAGTGTCCTTTTCTTTCCTCGTAGTTAAAAACTTCGTCTTCTAGCTCTACTTGAGTGATAGATTCACTATCTGCTTCTTCGAATTCACTTTCTGACTCTGGAGTTACTGTAGTGGCAATTTTATTATCTGTGTCAAGATTTTGTGATTCTGATACACCCTCCCTTGTCTCTTCGGAACGTAGTCCACTACGTCGCGGATCAGGTATAGGTGGCCTGTTATCCGTTGAACTTAAATCTGTGATGGTTAGATTGTAATATTCTCTTGGTATTCTGACATCTGTTGGGATATCAGTACTTGTGCTTGATTTCGATGTAATTGTTGATTGATTTTTCTTTGATATGTTTGTTTTTTTCCTTATTTGAGATGGTCCTGCAGCTAAAGCATCCTTCGGTATTGCACTTTTGGAGCATGTCCTCTGCGCTATTACGCTGTGTTCTAATTTTGGTATAATTTTGGTTGTTTTTTATCCTGATGGTCCTTCCTTGGTGATGTTTTTTCATTTCCTAGTGTTTTGGCTCTGGGTCGTGATAGTTCTCCTTTCTTTCGTATTTGATCTTTATTTGTTAAGACTAAAATTTTAAGCTTTGGTAATCTTTCATTTATTTAATTCTCTGGAATTTGAGTCTCAATCCTTGATAAAGCATCGGCATTATTTTTTAAACGTCCTGGTTTATATTTAAAAATGTACTGATAATCTGTAAATTTAAACATCCATCGCATTAATTTTTGTTCTGGATCGGTTCTATTATGCATCCAATTTAGAGGTTCGTGGTCTGCTTGAAGAATGAATTTTCGACATAATAAATATGGCCGGAACTGGTGCATAGCATAAAGTGCTGCCAGGAATTCTTTTTCCGTTGTAATATAATTTCATTCAGCTTTATTCAAAGTTCTAGATAAATATGCAATAGGGTGATCGAATCCATCTATTTCCTGACTTAGTACCGCTCCGATGGCATAATCTGAAGCGTCGGTTGTTAGTGTAAAAACTTTATCAAAGTCGGGAAACTGTAATATTGGGGCTTGTATTAAATGCTGTTTTAAAATATTGAAACTTTCTTCATGCTTGTCTTCCCAAATAAATTCTACAATTTTGTAGCAATTGGTTTAAGGGTCGAGCTATTTTAGAAAAATCTTTTATAAATTTTCGATAATATTCTGCGAGTCCAAGAAATTGTCGAATATTTTTCTGGTTTTTCGGTGTCGGAAATTTTTTTACTGCTGATATTTTCTGCGGATCTAGTTATATCCCTTTTTCGCTAATAATATGTCCAAGATAGCTAACTTCTTTCCTAAAAAATTCTATCGTATCCGGTTGTAGTACGAGATTTGCATCTCTTAGTCTTTCAAATAAATTTCTAACCTTTCTATCATGATCATGTAGATCTTTTGCATATACAATAATATCGTCGAGATATACTAATATTTCAGTATTTTGTAGTCCTCTTAGTATTCAGTCCATTAACCTCTGATAGGTTGCAGGTGCATTTTTGAGTCCTTCAGGCATCCTTCGATATTAATAATGCCCATTTGGGGTTGAAAAAGCGGTTTTCCACTTGTCGCTCTCTTTCATTGGTATTTGTTGGAAACCTGATGTAAGATCAAATAAACTAAATTAAAAACTTTTTCCTAATTGGTCGAAGATATCGGATATGTTGGGTAACGGATAAGCGACTCCTATGGTTTTTTTTGTTAAGTTCTCTAAAGTCAATTACCATTCTTCATCTGGGTTTTCCATTACTATCTGGTTTTTTTAGTACAATCCAAAGCGGACTATTCCGTCTTGTAGTTTTTTTGTAATTTGATCCTTTATTACATCTAAATGATCTGGTGGGTGTCTGTACTGCTTAGTATTTATCGGTATGTTATTTTCTAAAGGTATTTCATTCTCTACTTTATAAGTACATGGCAGTGATTCGCCTGGTATTAAGAATACTTCATTATAGTCATTGATTAGTTGCATTACGTGCTGTTTTTCTCCTTTGTTAAAATGGGCTAGCCTTAATAAGTTTTTAATTGCTTCTATTCTTTGTTTGGTTGATTGAAATTTTGGAATTTTTGTTTCACTAGCTGTGTCGGGATCAAAATCGAGTATTGCTTGTCCAAATGGTAATAGTACTCTCGGTTCGATTTCTCTTTCTACATCTTCTTCTTTTGTATTATTGCCATAATATTACAACTATTGTTGTCGTTGGATACTATTCCTTTTCCCAAAAATATATCTTTATCTCCTACATTAATTCTAGGGAGATATCCTTCTTTTAGATTAGTTTTTATTTATTCGAATTATTTGTTTTGACCGTCCTTTCAAACGGTGTACAGTCGTGTTATTTAGATTTCATGTATCTACTATTTTATTGACTTCATCTGTCTTGTCCATTTCCCTAAATAATGTCTCTTTTCGTAGTGTGTCCTTATTAAATTGTATATTATGGTCATTTTCATCAATATCATTAGCTTTGTTTATTTCAACTTCATGGTAAAGCTTCTTTTCATTTTTTTCCTCATTTGTGGAATCCAATTTCATAATATGTCGGTTGTATAGGTCATCGTCTGGTGCTTTTCTATCATTTAAAATTTCTTCATAAACATCGTCTGGAATAAAAGGTATGGGATTAATAACATCACCGCTAATCATAAGAGCTTTGTTATGGTATGATAATACAGTTTTTTCCTGTTTTAAATAACTTCTTCCTAGCATCCCATCTTGCATGATTGGAAAATCATTTGGTAATACATGAAATTCAACGTCGTTATTTCTAATAGAAAGAATTGTTGTTCCATATGTATAAACACATTCATTAGTAATTCCATATAAACAAGTCTTTTTTCTTGTGTCGCACCAACTTGTTGGATGTAGAGCTTATAGTTTGATCAGATTTGCTGAAGCACCGCTGTCTACCTTAAATGTTAAGTACGGCTTTGATCCTTGGGGTACACGAATTTATACTGCGGTTGGATAGTCATCTTCCGTGAAAATTCTGCTATGGTCTTTACAAGATGCGATTCTTTCTATTCGAGTGGGTCTTTGGTCAATATTCTCATTATTTGATGGTTTTTCATAGGTGGAGGAGAAACATTCCTTTGTGGTTGTTGTATCTGCTCGCTCGGATACTTGGGATGATTTCGATAAGTCGAATAGTCTTGAAATTTCTATACACGTTGTTGATCTTGTGGATTTTGAAAAATCGATTGGCCTTGGCGATTCTGGGTTTTTTGTGAATTTTGTGGATTCGTGGTATTCTGAATATCTTGGGTATTTTGTATATTCTGGCTCGCCATCACGTTGTGACGAGCCCCATGGGAGTTTAAAGATTCTCCTTGAATTGGGTAATTCTGTCGTTGATTTTGATATCCTTCATAAGATTCCTTATTTTGTCGATTGAAATAGCTTTGATGATTTCTATCATAACCTCTGTTTTCGTAGTTTGATTGGTATTTGTGATCTGGTCTATAGTTGTCATAGGCTCTCGAATACTGTTGACGACGATTATAGTATTGATTTCTTGGTTGATAGTCATCATTCTGATAATAATCATTATAAGGTATGTAATTATCACGATTATTTCTATAAACATTTTGGTCAACATATCTTCGATGATACTCCTCCATCCTGGGATATTCGTCGTATCGTCTAAATTGATCTATTGGTGGTCTGCCTTATATGTATGTGCATGTTGCATGTAACCGATATCTAGTTTTGTATTAACGAATTTGTTATTAGGTTGCCATTTATTATAATTAGGTCTATTATTATACTCTGGTCTATTAAATCTATCATATCTGGAGGCTGCAGAATATTCCGTCAATTCCCACTCTTGATCTGGTAGTCGTCCATATCTATTTCTCGTATCGGGTAAAATGCGTGCTTCAATTCTCGTTTCAATTCTTACTGCTTCTCTGTATGATTTTTCAAGGTTATTAGGATGACTTGCGTCGACTTGTCGTGCTATGTCGGCTGGTAATCCTCTGACAAATACGTCAAGAGCGGTTATCTGCAATGGTTTGATTATAATTTCCATATTTTGATTTCCTGGAAGTTCTTCTCGTAGGGTACTACAAGCACCGCTAATTAATATGTTTAAATGATCATAAAAATCTCCTACTGTATCTCCTTGTTTCATTCTTAAGTTATTAATTTTTCCAGCGTAATAGGAATAATTTTTTCCCGGAGCGAATCTGGTCTTCAAATGTTTTATTAATTCCTCTATATTGTCAAATTGTAGTCCATAGGTACAATCTCTGGCACTTGCTTATAATCTTCCTAGTATCGCTTTTACATACTGTCCTTGTTGTTTATCACTCACATAAATTAATCCGTTTCTTACATCCTGTGTAAAATCCTTTAACGGCATATTGCGTCCATCATAACAACGAATTCCTAATAATGCGTTCTGTAAGGCAAAACTTCCTGCCATTGTTGTAACTGGTCTGGTTGTTGTAATCCTCCACGGGAGGTTTGAGGTTGGTCGCCATGCATTTCGGCGTTAATTTCGAAATATCCGATGTTATTCTTCTTAATTTTGGCTAATAATTCTATCTATTTGGTTAAAATTTTCGCGCACTATTATCGATCGTATAGATGTGATAACAGATGTTTCGACCCGTAACTTTGACCGAATCAAAATTAGAATTTACGACAAAAAGGAAAAGGAGAAAATAAAATTGAATTATTGCCCAATGGCAAAAGAAGTTGAAACCATAGTGAATTATTGGGGAATATGCATGGCAATGTCAAAATAAATGGGTGATTTTTAATTATATCCCTACTAGCACACAACGTTGTTGCAACGTTGTGACAACGTTGTTTTGTCAACGTTACAACGTTGTTATAAAAGTTGTTGAAACGTTGGAGCAACGTTGCTACAACGTGGGATATGTCCGCTAAGATTTATGTAAGTTGCAGTGATAGGTGGAAGTAACGTAGTGACAACGTTTGAGCAATGTTGAAAATGCCTTTTAAAAATGTATTTCATATAAAAATTTAAAAAATGTCCTGGGCAAGTGAAAAAATACATTTTTAAATGCACAAAATTTTAATTAAAAAAAAAAATAAAAAAAAATTTCAACCCGCGGGAATTGAACTTTGGATCTTTAGATCCGGAGGCTTACTCTCTACCAACTGAGCTATTTTGTAGTTCCTGTCATTAAATTAACTTTTGGTTATAAACTACTGTCAAAATATGCTCCGAAATTAATAACCTAAAGTTAATTTATTGACAGGAACAACAAAATAGCTCAGTTGGTAGAGAGCAAGCCTTCGAAACTGGAGGTCCGAGGTTTAATTCCCGCGGATGGGTAATATTTTTTTTATTTTTCTTTTATTCATTAAAATTTTGTGCATTTAAAAATGTATTTTTTAGATTACCCAGGTCATATTTAAAATTTCTATATGTAATACATTTGTAAAAGGCATTTTCAACGTTGCTCAAAAGTTGTTACAACGTTATTTCCACCTATCGCGGCAACTTACAAAAATCTTAGCGGACATATCCCACGTTGTAGCAACGTTACTTCAACGTTTCAACAACTTTTATAACAACGTTGTAACGTTGTCAAAACACCCTTGCCACAACGTTGCCACAATGTTGTGTGCTAGTAGGGATATATTGGTATTCATACTGTCCCGTTGCACTGGGGATTAGGATGCAGGTGGTGGGGATAATAAAAATAATATACATGTAAGATGATTAAATTTATTATCTGCTTCGATTTATGTGATTACGGGTGCCAGTCGCGTCCTTTACGCGGGCTCAAGATCGGCTGCGATCGGCTCAGGGAGGGGGCGAATTTAGGAAGGCGAAACGCGGCTCACTGCAGATTGCACGAGGATAATCTATAAATTGAATATCCCGAATCGTTGGGTGAATTTGTGCTACTCGTCCGCGCCGAGTTTAATGTCGACCGACGGCGCGGCTGCGATACGCGATCGCGGGTCGAAAGCTGCTCGAAAAGAAAGGGCGGAGGGAGAAGGGGGAAACCGCGATAACTTGCACACACACAATAAGGAAGCACGGAATTGAATTATAATAAAATAAAGGAGGCACAGATAAGGGTGCACCAACCTTTGTTGCTACGCTGCTCTCGCTTAATATTGCTCAGCACAATTTGGCACACTCGCTGCGCTGTCAATTTGTACACGGCGACGTATCTATCACCGCGATCGGAAGAGCTCTACTCTCCTCGGCGTGGTCGACGCATTGCCTGTGTGCGGTGCGTACGCGGCCTTACTCGAGTGCGGCTTGAGTAACATGGCCGCCGCACCGTCTCGTAGTGTACATCTCGTCGGCTCCAACATCAACAACGATGCCGTTGACGACGACATAAGCTGCCTGCCAGGTAATTATTCCTCTCGTTCCTTATTACTAACTTGTCTATAGGGCTGCGGGAGGTCTGTGTACGCGGCACGTCGATACGACCTCTTGTGTGTTGCCGCGACCGATATCTCCGTCTTTCTCGCTCTTCTTGAGGCGCATGGCTGACGGACTTCCTGGCTACATTGGCTCCTTCTTCTGGCTCGGTCTTCCTTGGCTTGCTGGGTACGCTGCTACTAGACTCAGGACTTTGCAGCTCGCTGTCAACACCTCAGCATGCTGCTTCATTTGCTCTTCATCAGGCTCATTATTAGATTACTTCAAGAGTAATCTATGCTTCGGTGAACTCCTTCTGTGTCCTGCTCGGTTGCTCCCCTGTGCACCTTTGTATGTGGGCTCGGTGGTTTATATCATATGTGTGTGAGGGGCTCGGTTATTGGGAGGGTATTATCGTTATTATTTAAAGGCTCTTAGGGAAATTAGACAAGGATAGATTTGATTAGGCTTGTATGTGTGTGTGTGTGTGTGTGTGCTCGTACAGGGAAATAAAGTGTAGCTTATTGTCGCACTAAATGACATGCACTATTTGCATTGTCACAATACAAATTTATTTATATATATAACAAATGAAATATCATAAATATAAATAAAATGAGGAAATGATCCTTATAGTAGTAAAAAAATGTTGATATTAATATAAGAATAGTTTTTTTATGTTTAGTATTGTTTAATTATTATTTTAATTTATTAATTTATTTATCGAGTTTTAGTTTGGATTGGAGTCGACGATATTTGATTTATGGTTTATTTATTCATGTAAAAAAACTAGAAATTAACTAAAAATTATTTAATTATTAAATAATTATTTATTATAATAATTACTTTAGATGATTCCGTTAAAGTTAATAACGAAAGGAAATTTTGAATTCGAACTGCAATGTACATATAAATCACAAAAATAAGATGTATGTATATAAGTTTTGTAACGGGGTGGGTACTGGGGATATGTAAGGCCCAGGGTTAGGCCCAATTTGTCCCAACTTACCAACCTTAAGCGTGCAGTCCCACGATGCGGCCGGGAATCCCTTTGATTCCCGTGCAATGCCGTTAACAACGTCAAACACCTCGTTTGACTTAGATACCGTGTGTTGGGCCCTATGCCCAAAATTGCCAACTAGGATAACACCGGAGAGGGCGGTATTCGTAGGATAGGACGGTAACCGGTAAAACACTATCAACAATTGATATCTTTCGTTAATCGCGAGAAAGATTGCCGCGCCGAGTTTAATGTCGACCGACGGCGCGGCTGCGATACGCGATCGCGGGTCGAAAGCTGCTCGAAAAGAAAGGGCGGAGGGAGAAGGGGGAAACCGCGATAACTTGCACACACACAATAAGGAAGCACGGAATTGAATTATAATAAAATAAAGGAGGCACAGATAAGGTGCACCAACCTTTGTTGCTACGCTGCTCTCGCTTAATATTGCTCAGCACAATTTGGCACACTCGCTGCGCTGTCAATTTGTACACGGCGACGTATCTATCACCGCGATCGGAAGAGCTCTACTCTCCTCGGCGTGGTCGACGCATTGCCTGTGTGCGGTGCGTACGCGGCCTTACTCGAGTGCGGCTTGAGTAACATGGCCGCCGCACCGTCTCGTAGTGTACATCTCGTCGGCTCCAACATCAACAACGATGCCGTTGACGACGACATAAGCTGCCTGCCAGGTAATTATTCCTCTCGTTCCTTATTACTAACTTGTCTATAGGGCTGCGGGAGGTCTGTGTACGCGGCACGTCGATACGACCTCTTGTGTGTTGCCGCGACCGATATCTCCGTCTTTCTCGCTCTTCTTGAGGCGCATGGCTGACGGACTTCCTGGCTACATTGGCTCCTTCTTCTGGCTCGGTCTTCCTTGGCTTGCTGGGTACGCTGCTACTAGACTCAGGACTTTGCAGCTCGCTGTCAACACCTCAGCATGCTGCTTCATTTGCTCTTCATCAGGCTCATTATTAGATTACTTCAAGAGTAATCTATGCTTCGGTGAACTCCTTCTGTGTCCTGCTCGGTTGCTCCCCTGTGCACCTTTGTATGTGGGCTCGGTGGTTTATATCATATGTGTGTGAGGGGCTCGGTTATTGGGAGGGTATTATCGTTATTATTTAAAGGCTCTTAGGGAAATTAGACAAGGATAGATTGATTAGGCTTGTATGTGTGTGTGTGTGTGTGTGTGCTCGTACAGGGAAATAAAGTGTAGCTTATTGTCGCACTAAATGACATGCACTATTTGCATTGTCACAATACAAATTTATTTATATATATAACAAATGAAATATCATAAATATAAATAAAATGAGGAAATGATCCTTATAGTAGTAAAAAAATGTTGATATTAATATAAGAATAGTTTTTTTATGTTTAGTATTGTTTAATTATTATTTTAATTTATTAATTTATTTATCGAGTTTTAGTTTGGATTGGAGTCGACGATATTTGATTTATGGTTTATTTATTCATGTAAAAAAACTAGAAATTAACTAAAAATTATTTAATTATTAAATAATTATTTATTATAATAATTACTTTAGATGATTCCGTTAAAGTTAATAACGAAAGGAAATTTTGAATTCGAACTGCAATGTACATATAAATCACAAAAATAAGATGTATGTATATAAGTTTTGTAACGGGGTGGGTACTGGGGATATGTAAGGCCCAGGGTTAGGCCCAATTTGTCCCAACTTACCAACCTTAAGCGTGCAGTCCCACGATGCGGCCGGGAATCCCTTTGATTCCCGTGCAATGCCGTTAACAACGTCAAACACCTCGTTTGACTTAGATACCGTGTGTTGGGCCCTATGCCCAAAATTGCCAACTAGGATAAACACCGGAGAGGGCGGTATTCGTAGGATAGGACGGTAACCGGTAAAACACTATCAACAATTGATATCTTTCGTTAATCGGCGAGAAAGATTGTCTCGCTGAGTCAATATATTAACTAAACAATTAAATATTAACAAAATAATTATTAATTAACTTTAACAATTTACGGGGAGTCGTACCGATGACTACCCCCGAGGTCAGCGCGAAAATAATTAGTTAAAATCTATTTAACTGTCGATTTACGAGCAACCGATCCGGGAATGATCGGCTGCTTAACCTGATGGCATACGTCACACCGTGTGATGTATGTATCTCTGACGTAGAGAGCTTTGACGTAGAAGCTTTCTACGTCACGCGCGCCTTCTCTCGTGAAGTGGCTCCCGCGAACCACCGACCTGTCTATCCGTGCGGGTATTGTCACGAGAGGGGGAAAGGAGGAACGCTTCCTCACCTGGACCGTACCAGGTAAATCGGGACGCGAAATATTAAGTAGACACGCGGGTCTAAACGTGGTGCACCACTTACCGCTTGTCTAAATATCGCACCTCAGCGGGAAACGACTGGGCGAAGGAGAGATAGCTCGTCCTTGTGCTTATCTCTCTCTCTCACTCCTACGGTCGGGAAGGCGGTCGACTCCTGGCTTCCTTTTCTCACTGCCCGTGAGACGTGCTGCTCTGCACGCCGACGTGGAGGTTGGTGGGGAGAACCCCTCACACCTACACACTAAATGCACCAGTCTTTTTACTCTGAGTTCCCGTTAAAAATTGCTCGGCAGTTGTCAACACGATGTTGTTGCCGATCGCGCGCGAACTCTCTCTCGGTACTCCCGCTGGGCGCGCACGATTCTCGCGCGTTCGTGCGCGCGCCGCGCTGTATATCCTCTTTCGCGTTGCTTACCTGATCGGTAACTCGCTTGCCGTTACACCCCCCTTCCAGATTCCACATACTCTGTATGTAGACTCTGTTCCTCAAGGAACGGGAAAGAGGGTTAAGGAGTTGCTCTTGATCAAGTTTATCAGGATGCGAGGAAACTGTTTCAGACGCTTGATCCCCTTGCAGCGGCAGTGCGGACAACTAGGTTCGTCAGAACCTCCCGTTCCGCTCGATGAAGGCAGGGGCTACAGGTTAATCTGTATTCAAAGGTAGCCTCTTTGAAGGCCGCCACAGTCTTCGGCCGCTGCTGGCGCTTTACGTCCGCTTCGGTCGTGAGCCTGGAGGACGCCCTCGTCCTCATCTCGGGTGAACTGGTTCAGAATCTGCATTGGCAGACCGCTCTATAGGTGATCGGCGCTTTACGGTCGCGGTTGCTTTCCGAGGACGACCACGCTGTCGCCTGGTAACGCGGGACCTATCTAAAGACGTAGGTGACGTCTTACGCGGATTACACCGAGTTCCCTCGCCAGGGGACTCGCTCGCATTATTCTCCCTCGCAGGGGAGCATTCGCTCGCTACAGGTGGGTCGCACTTCACCTGTTGATCCCTCGGCGGTTAAGGTTGCTCACGTTGATCCTCATCAGTTGAGTCAGCATCATTTTCGGTGACCTATCTGTTCAGATGCTCTATATGAGATACCTCTTGGTCCCCTTGATCATCTTGTATGACATATGTATTCATACCTTTCCTACTGATGATCAGATATGGCCCTGTGTATTTCGGAGCAAGCTTAGGCGAGATACCTTGTGCGCTGGACGAGAGGATCTGGTTGCGTTTCCACACCAGATCTCCTACCTCGAATTCCGCTGACCTTCGTCGTGAGTTGAAGATTTCGGCTTGCCGGGCCTTACTGGGAGTCGACTGACGATTTGCGTTCTCGTGCAGTCTTGGCAACTGTTTGATTTTGTCGTTCCAATCCTGCAGTCTACGGAACTCAAACTGTTGCTGGGCAAGCCGGTCTTGCTCTCGACGAGCTGTACGAGGCGCCTCGGGTTGGCGACCATAGTTTAACATAGCCGGGCTCCATCCAGTAGAACTTTGCACCGCTGTGTTTAGTGCAAAGACTTACTCTGGCAGCTTGTCGTCCCAGTCGCTGTGCTTATCCTGGATATACGACGCCACCATTGTCTTAAGGGTCCGATTGGCCCTCTCGACAGGATTGGCCTGTGCGTGGTAGGGGGGTGTCGTCGAATGATACACTCCCTTAGATTCGAGGTATTCGTCTACGAGTTTATTTTTAAACTCGGTCCCGTTGTCCGAATGAAATACTTCCGGGGTGCCGAATTGGTTGATCATTCGTTCGTGAAGCTCGCGGACTATCGTCTTTGCGTTAGCTTTTATTATCGGGATGGCTTCAATCCAGCGCGTGAATAGATCCTGGAATACTAGGATGTATTCGTATCCTCGGCTAGAGCGTGGAAGCGGGCCAGTGATATCTACTGATACCACCTGCCATGGTCTGTCCGATTGACGGTGACCCATTAACCCTGAAGGAGCACGTTGCTCGACCTTACATTGCTGGCACACTTGAGATCGCCTGACGTAATCCGCAACTTCTGCGTAGAACCGTGGCCAATAATAGTTTTGGGCCACGCGGGCGAATGTCTTTTCTCTTCCGAGATGGCCAGCTGAGGGGTCATCGTGACACTCTCTCAGAATAGAGTGACGATTCTCTACAGGTACGACCAGCTTCCATGCTTGCTCATCATCCATCACTTCCTCTAACTCCTTGTCGGGGCGATAGATGTATAGATTTCCTCCAACTATTTTCCAGTCAGGGAAATCACGGAGTCTGTCCGAAAAGTTCTTGATCCAGTCTAGGTACCAAGGATCTTCAGTAGTTTGAGCCCACGACATTGCTGCTACTATAGGCTCGTCGTCTTCATACATGCGAGATAGGGCATCGGGAACGTGATGCAGAGCTCCTTTTCTGTGCTCGACGACAAAGTCATGAGCTTGAAGCTCTAAAGCCCATCTTGCTAGTCGGCTGGTCGGATTTCTCATAATACACAACCAGCGAAGACTACTGTGATCCGTTATCACTTTGAAGTGGTACCCTTTGATGTAAGGTCTGAACTTATTAATAGCCCAGACCACGGCCAAGCATTCCCTCTCCGTAACGCTATAATTCTTCTCGGGTGCTGTGAGAATGCGACTGGCAAACTCAATGACTCTTTCCTCTCCGTCTATCTCTTGGACGAGCACGGCTCCTATGCCGGTATCGCTCGCGTCCGTGTGCAGACTAAACAGTCCATCTGCATTGGGACGTTGAAGAACTGGAGCAGTCATGATCAGGGCCTTCAGCTGCTGAAAGGCTTGTTCCTATTCATCTAACCACTCGTACCCTTGGTTCTTCTTTGTGAGACGGGTAAGCGGTTCGGCAATCGTGGCGTAATCCGGCATAGAACGCCGATACCACGACGCCATGCCGAGGAATCATCGAAGCTGTTTGAGGTTCTTGGGAGCCGGATAAACCCTTATAGGCTCTGTCTTGGCTGGGTCGGGGCGAATTCCATCCCTGTTGATCAGCACGCCAAGATATCTCATCTCATCTTGACAAAAGACACACTTGTCTTTATTTACTGTCAAGTTAGCTTCTTAGCACTTGGTCAATCATGCGTTGGAAGGTCGCGCCAGCGTATGCCAATCCGTATGGCATCCGCTTAAGCTGATACAGTCCCATCCCCGGGACTGTGCAAGCCGTATAAGGAAGCGATTCCTTCTGGAGAGGTATCTGATGATACGCTGAGTTCATGTCCAGGGTACTAATGTACCGACATCTCTTCAGCTTGCGCAAGATATCCTGCATGAACGGGAGGGGATAAGCGTCTGGTTTCGTTAGCGCATTGACTTTCCTAAAGGCAATGCAAAACCGACGTGATCCGTTCTCCTTGCGTACCATCACCACGGGGCTTGACCAACCGCTGTCCGAGGGCTCTATGATCTCTAAATCTAGCATCTCTCGGACCTGGCGGTGCATCTCCTCCTGGATCTTCTCCGACACCGGGTAATACTTCTGCTTTATCAGGCGAGCTGATCCCACGTCAAGGGAGTGCTCGATGAGTTGGGTTCGCCCGATTTTGGGAGAAGTATTAGACAGCACTTTGTTTACTAGCGCTCGCAGCTCTTCCCTTTCCGCCTCGGTTGCGTCCGCTGTCCCAGCCTTCGGCGAACCTTTTTTCCGCTTCGGCTTATACGCCATCTCAGGAAGCAGAGACCCTTCCTCCGTAGGTGGTGGACGATATACTTTCTCACCTTCTCTCGTCTGCTCCGCTTCCGTGGCGAGGTCCAGCATTTGTTCAATTGAGCTCACTTCCGCTCTCTTGAACAGCCGTTGAAGCTGTGGCAGCATGTTCCGATACCAATGATCGAGCTGCTGCGCTTCAGTCGGCGTAGGGACTATCTTTCGCATTATTGCGATAGAGCACGTCATATAGTCCCTAACCGGTTCATCAGGTCCTTGAGTCCGTGCGTTGGACTCGGCGATGATCCTCTGCTGGAAACGTTGGCTCATTCCGTACCAACGTTTAGCCGAAGTCACGAAATCTTGCCAGGAGTGCCACTTGTGTTTCTCGTTCTGGTACTACGTGGCGGCAGTGTCTGTCAGAAGTTCCGAGAGTGACGGCAATAACTCGTCCTCTGACAGGTTAGCCAGGATCCTGCAATCCTCGATCCTGGTTAGGAAGGTGTCGATACTCTGGCTCTTGTCGCCAGAGAACTTGACCTGCCACTTCCTAATAATGCCGCCGATGTCTCGAGGTGTTCCATTCAACCTCGATGACGTAGAGAAGCTTGGTGTTGAGAATGTCCGATCCTTGTTTGGCGAGCTGCGTGCATGAGGAATCCTCTGGGATTCACGCGCATTCCCCCCCTTCCAAGCTCCATCAGGCTTAGACTGAGGGGCGCTTGTGCGTTGTTGCTCGTCTTTTACTTGTGCCTCACCTATCTCGCTCACATCAGGACCATAACACGTATATGTGTCCAGAAATTGCACATGGTGAGATTGGTTGGCACCGTCCAATCTCGTGCTGTGAGCGGTTTGAGTGCGCTCGGACATCAGCTTATCTACCTTTACAGTAAGGTCATTCACATTTTTGATAAGCTGTACCAAGGTCTCGGAGAACGATCGAGGGATTTTAAAAATGTTTCCCTCTTCAGAGACAGTGACAGCCATTCTTCCTCTCGTTCGGGTTGAGGCTCTGTGTTGGTCGCGGCTGACGTCGTTTCATCTAGCTCAAAGTCATCGAAATCCTGCACCGTCCTGTGCAGGTTGTCTTTAACCGCAGCGTTCTCCCGCAGTACCAGATACACTTCTTGATCTGGGCTAGGTTCATCAGACTCCTCGTCTTGATGTTCACCTAGCATCTGCAGCCACCTATTTATCCGTCGGAGACGGCTGCGAACTGCTGTGGCTTCATCTTCCTCCTGGTTAAACTCCTGAGCCGAATAATTTCCTAATAGCCACTGGTGGAGTCGCTCGGCTTTCCTATAAACCGAGCCTGCCAATTTTAGGTTCAAGGCGTCCAGGTGTAATTCAATTTGCTCCCTGGTGAGCGTCTCCATCCATGCATCCATTTGACTATCGACGTCTTTCTGTTGAGCGGCCATCTTCAGTTGTAGCGTCGTTTATACGTTTAACAGTAAGTAGCCTCGCTGGCTTGACGCACTATGTGTGTGCAAGGTTATATTCTGTCGATTATTTAACTTTGGTGTTACTTGCCAAATGTCCAATCCGCGTACCAGGGTTTTGCTTCTACCTAAGCTAACCGCTAAAGCACAAAACCGGATGCTAAAAGTAAATCCTGTCCGTGCATTTGTGCAAAATTAATTTCTGCAAAACTAATAAAAAAGTAATTTCTCTCTTTTTTATTCTCTTTAAATAAAATAATACTTGCACCACCGTTGGTTAAGTGTTTCAGAAGTTTTTTATGATTTATACTAATATCCTCTTGTATACTTTACTTCGCTGATTAGCACCTAATCGGGAGCACAAAAAGAACGACGTTAAAATATAAAAAAAAATTCTCTTGTATACTGAAAATAGTTTAAAAAAAGTTGAAATAAAGCAATCTAATGTTTAAAACGTAATATTTCTAATTCGGAATTGAACGTATCTATTCTTTTTCTAATCATAAATAGTTGTCATGTGCTGGTACTTTGTTTAACTGCAGAAGTCAAATAAAAATTATTCGCTGTTACGATATATACAGGTCTCATGAGTTAACATTAAGTCTTATTATACTTAATCTTACCTTAAAATATTTATAAGCCCTTGATGTAAACATGCATAGGCAGTGTGTTATGCAGTTCGAATTAGATTTACTATACAAGAGTAAGATGGCAATTCAACGAATTATTTAAAGTGAATACCTAAAATAATAATAAATAATTTAAAAGTTTGTGTTGATATGGTACACAATACTTGTCGATTCCATTTTGATTTCAGTTCTTTCAATTGCAGAAATTTGTAAGAAATTTTAAGCAACAATGTATAAGTGTTTAAGTAATACACAAATTTATGGCATAGTGAAAAATACTTGTCGATTATTCCGCTTTGATTTCAGTACTTTCAATAGCAGAAACTACTTATGAAGTTTAAGCAAAATATATAAAATGTCTAATTATAAAAAAGAAAAATAAGTAGAAAAAAGATGGGAGTAAAAATTAATAATTTTTTATCAGACATCGTTTTTGAAAGTGTGATTGGAAACCATACTTGCGAAGTTTGACACCTTCGTCGAAGATGTTTTATAAAGTACTTTCTAGAGACACAAATAACGAATAAACGAGTTATTTAAAGTGAATACTTAAAATAATAATAAATAAATTAAAAGTTTGTGTTGATATGGTACACAATACTTGTCGATTCCATTTTGATTTCAGTTCTTTCATTTGCAGAAATTTGTAAGAAATTTTAAACAACTATGTATAAGTGTTTAACAAAAACACAAATTGATGGTATGGTAAAAAATACTTGTCGATTATTCCGCTTTGATTTCAGTACTTTCAAAAGCAGAAACAACTTATGTAGTTTAAGCAAAATATATAAAATGTCTAGTTATAAAAAAGAAAAATAAGTAGAAAAAAGATGGGAGTAAAAATTAATAATTTTTTATCAGACATCGTTTTTGAAAGTGTGATTGGAAACCTTAGTAATACTCTTTAAATAAATAAAATTTCATGTAAATATCTGAGATGTCAAATTCTTTTACTGGGCTATGTATTTTTCGATATCCTTTTCGTCTCCTATAAGTATATATATGTCTACTCGAAAAAGTTGAGACAGAACTATAGGGGAAAACGAACGAGTGAGTGAGACACGCGTGAACTAGTTATTTTTTCATTATTTTATCTTAAACGGTCATCTTTTATCTTACACGGTCGTCAATCATCTAATTTGCCGAGAATCGTGCGCGTAGCAGAACCTGTCAGTGACAATTATTGGTTATGTTTAATGTTGATAATTTAAAAGTTTGTCAAATTCTTGGTTTTGACTACAGCTTTCACAGGTACAGTATAATAATTATTTAAATTTTTTATTTTTACTACATTTGTAAGTATCAAGATTTGAATAAAAATAGTAAAAATAATTTAGGAAATGTTTATTAATTATTTGAATAAATTAAATTTTAGAGAAGTTAAAAATAATATAATTATTTGTTAATAAAATTATTTATTTAACAATTTAGATTCTGGAGCCTAGTCATCAAACGTATCAAGCAATATTGAAACAACAAATCACTTCCGCAAAAATGTTTAGGAAAATGCCTGAAATTTTACCATTCATTTAATTACTAGTAGTATGGTACATTTAGTACATCAAATGCAGTATCACTTTTTATTCGAGGTAGGTATAATAATTTAATGTAAAAAAAAAAGAAGCAGTTATTTGTAACTACAATAATTTTTATCAAGCATTGTCACTCGACGACATTATAACTTCACACACTAACTTTCTGACAATCTGTTAAAAGAGGAACACTTTTTGATGAACAATTTCAAGTAATTAAGAACAAGACATAGCAGTTGATGCAGATGGGACTTGTATGGCTGCTGTTAACAACAGAGGTCATTGTTTTATATCGACACTTACCGGTGGTATCGGTGAAGAACCTACAAAATTAAATCCTAGGCATAAGTTAAATGCACATAGAGCATATGCACTTAGATGTAAGTTTAGTCCTGATAGTACACTTCTTGTTACTACTTCAGTAGATAAGACTGCCAAAGTTTGGAAAACAACAGACTTTTCCGAGGTTCAAGTTCTACAGCACGAAGCTAAATGATGGGTTTGGGATGTAGCTTTCAGTGCTGATTCGCAATACATTTTTACTGCTTCGTTGGATGGTGTTGCAAGATTATGGAATATAGCAACAGGAACTGTGAAGAGAGAATATCAAGGACACCAAAAAGTAGTTTCTGCTCTTGCCTTCAGAGATGAAATGCTTCCAACAAGTTAAAACCAATAGTCTGTGCATTATTAGTTCATTGAAGAATGTTGATGAACAATTTTAGTATAATATATTTGTTAAGAAAGTGTAAAGACATTAAAAAATATAATTTATTATTTCTAATAAGAAACATTTTGTGAATAAATATCCTTATTTCCTTTCTTAGAAGTTAATAAATAATTGTTTATTCAATTATTTTGGATGATTTTGGATCAAAAAATATTACAATGTTATTATGAATAAAATTATAAAAAAATATGTAAATTAAAACATAACATCAATGAAGGTAGAATATAATTTTAACATTTTGAAAAAAAATTTTTTATTATTTTATTATATACAACAGTTACATGGTCAAACGAAATGAATTATTAATAAAATTCCTATTAAATCGTCCTGAATGAAATAAAAATTAATTTAAATTAATTGGATATAGAAATTTTAATTGTAAATATCAAAAATCAATCGTATAAAAATATATACTTGATAATTATAAAAATGTATAAATTATTGATCATTATTGATCAATTAAACACATTATTTTTGTGCACTGTGCAACAATAATGGCTAAATATATTTTAATTATTGATTATAATATTTTTGTATATTGTACAAAAATAATGTGTTTAATTATTGGATGCACATTCCATCATATACTTAATATATTGGTGTTTTGCAACCATAATTAAATAATATTAACAATTTTAAATTTTTACAATTTTTTTAATTACGAGAATGTCTTAGGTTTCTGGTACTACTACTACTACTGCTATTATGATTATTGGTATTTACAGATTCTCTTCTACTTATTTCACTGATGTCCAAATTATCATTTGTAGTTGGTTGAAATAATTTATTAGTTTGCACATGAAGTGGTGTACTTGTTGTGATAGGTTGCTTGATTCTTTTGTTAATTATACTATGTGGTGTTTTAATGGTATTTATTTTTGTTATTGATTTCCTTTTCATGTTAATAGTCTTATTTAAATTAACTAGCTTGCTAGCTAATTGCTGTTTTTGCGGTTTACCTTTTGAATTAACTTTATTAATTTCATCTGTTTTATCCATTTCACTATTTGATTCTCCTTTGGATGTGTTGACTTGCTTTAATTGTTCTTCCACTTTTTTCATTCACATGAATAGCAGCGCTTATTGCACTATTATCACCAGTAACATTTTTTTCATTTGCATTCTTCTCTAATGTAAAGTTTAGTTTTGTTTGTCTCATTGTATCTTGAAGTTTTTTTTTTCTTTTTCTTGTTAGTTTTCTGTGTTTTTTTAACATTCATATTTGTTTGAGAATTTCCTTGACTTTACTGTTCAGTAGAGCCATCATTTTTACCTTGTGACTTTTTGTTAGTTTGTAATTTATTAACAGTTGCTTTTTTAATTTTAGTATATGAAGGTTTCTTCATCACCGCTTGATTTGTTTGTTTCTTTTCCGGAGTGCTCATCTGGCTAATATCATTATCTGAGCTTTCAAAATCTGATAAATCCTAAAAGAAAAGTAAATGAATAATTTTTTTCAGTTTTAAAGGCTTTAGTTTAAAAATACTTACACTTAAATTTAATATTGTATCATATTTTTCCAACTTCCATTCCATAGGTGCATTATCTTGTTCAATTATTTGAATAAATGCTTCTTTTAGTGTTAAAGTTTTAAAACATTCGAAAAAAGATTCTAAATGCTGCTTCATGTTAGTATTGTCAATATCATCAAAGCTATTTAAGTCAAATTTTACTTCAATAGCATTTTCTTTTGTTAAGTCATAAAATACATAAACAATTATGTTAAAGTAGATATTAGTTTCAAAATCTTTGCATTTCAGAAATGTTATAAAACAATAGTATAAGAATTAATTTGTAATTTTCACCCTCCATTGTTGAATTAGTAAATAGTCGATTGTAAAGGGTCAATAATAAATAAATCCAATTTATTTATGTATGTGCACAACGTTTCGTCTGCTAGGTTTGCAGACCTCTTCAGGTGCTGAATTTATTGGACAAAATTATAAATATTTATATAGAAATTTTACATTACTTGTGAATTAAAAATTAAATTTTACCTTGATAATGAATATAATATTACAGCCCAAGTGAGCTTCGTCGAGTAACATTTGATACGAAATCAACGAGTATTTATACAAAAACAAAGTAGGTGTGTGTTTACAAACTATATACGTCATAGTTTGTGTACATTAGTCTCTTTAAAATATATTCATAACATTTCTGTATTGACGGTTTAAATGTTGAGTATCTTCCATTCTGTTAATTGTCGAATTATAATGATTGATGTGTAACATTTCCGAAATGAGTCTTTTTTTATAGCAAGATTCTTTATCTATTATTTTTGTATCTTCCCAGTTAAAATTATGATTTACGTTATTTAAAATGTGTGCAGTAACAACGGCTTCTTGATTTTTATTGTTCTGATGTTCCTTTATTCGATTTTTTAGGCAGCGTTTGGTTTCTCCAATATAAATAGCCGGGCATTTAATACAAGATAACTTGTAAACTACCCCTGTCTCCTCCCATTTTGATGTTTTATCTTTGCCTAATTTTATAATTGTATCAAGTTTGTGATTAATTAATGGAATAGTATTAATATTATATTTTTTTAGCATTCGGGAACATTTATTGAAAAACTCTTTATTGTAAGGTAGTGATATCGTACATATTGGGATTTTTTTATCTATTTTAACATTGTTTTTAATTGTAATATTGCGTTTTCTTTTATTTATTGCTGTATTTATAAATTCAATAGGATAATCATTGCTTTTTAGTATTTCTGTAATAATATTTAGATTTTCTTTATGAAACTGTTTTTGTGACAATATCATTGCCCTATCTACTAAATTATAAATAATATTACGTTTCTGTTGTATTGTGTGATTAGAATTAAAATTTAATAACCGGTTAGAATTAGTTGGTTTTCTATACCAATTTGTAATAATACTATTGTTTTCTTTGATTAATGTGAGATCCAGAAAATTTATACAATTATTATTTTCTATTTCATATGTAAATTTGAGATGTTTATTGTAATTGTTAAAGATATTGAGAACTGTGTTTACATGACTTTTTTCCACGCATAAAATTGTGTCGTCTACATATCTATAATAAAAAATTGGTTTGCAATTGTGTTTACTTTTTAATTCTTTTAAACAGTGGGTCTCAAGATCATCCATTACTAAATCTGCAAATAATGGTGATATAGGCGATCCCATTGGAGATCCGAATATTTGTTTGTAAATGACATTATTGAAACTAAAATAAACATTATTAAATAAAAATTCTATACTTTTGCGGATATTATGGAAGGGGATTTTACATTTATTTTGAATATGAATAAAGCGTTTATCTAAACTATTGAGAACCTCATGACTTGGGATGTTTGTAAACAAAGAACTAACGTCTAATGATATCAAAACATAACCGGTTGGTATATATATATTTTCAAGCTTTTCTTTTAAATCAAAACTATTATTTATGTGCGATTTTGGAACTGGTATTGCTTGTTTTAGATCGTTATAAATTATTTTTGCTAAATAGTGTGTAGGACTGTTTATTGTCGAAATTATTGGTCTGAGTGGAAAATTATATTCCTTAGATAAAATTGAAACTAATACAGAAACTAAAAATGAAATTAGCGATATCATTGTAAATAACATAAAATCGGTAAGAAAAAAGTCTCCACACATAACATATTATGAACGAGAATTTAAAAACAATCTGAGTGAAACTAAATCTTTCTTAAAAGAAAATCCTAACATATTTTTTACACATGCTGACAAAGGCAACTTAACAGTATGTTTAAATAAAACTGAATATATAGAAAAAATGAACACCTTATTATTAGACAATAATACATATATGATGATAAAAAAGAATCCGTTAAAAAAACTACAATCAGATGTTTATTCTATATTAAAAGACCTTAATGATAATAAATTTTTAAAAAAAGAATACCATAAAAATGAATTAACCCAAACTAATACAACATTAGCGAAAGCATATGGATTACCAAAAATACACAAAGATAATTTTCCACTCAGACCAATAATTTCGACAATAAACAGTCCTACACACTATTTAGCAAAAATAATTTATAACGATCTAAAACAAGCAATACCAGTTCCAAAATCGCACATAAATAATAGTTTTGATTTAAAAGAAAAGCTTGAAAATATATATATACCAACCGGTTATGTTTTGATATCATTAGACGTTAGTTCTTTGTTTACAAACATCCCAAGTCATGAGGTTCTCAATAGTTTAGATAAACGCTTTATTCATATTCAAAATAAATGTAAAATCCCCTTCCATAATATCCGCAAAAGTATAGAATTTTTATTTAATAATGTTTATTTTAGTTTCAATAATGTCATTTACAAACAAATATTCGGATCTCCAATGGGATCGCCTATATCACCATTATTTGCAGATTTAGTAATGGATGATCTTGAGACCCACTGTTTAAAAGAATTAAAAAGTAAACACAATTGCAAACCAATTTTTTATTATAGATATGTAGACGACACAATTTTATGCGTGGAAAAAAGTCATGTAAACACAGTTCTCAATATCTTTAACAATTACAATAAACATCTCAAATTTACATATGAAATAGAAAATAATAATTGTATAAATTTTCTGGATCTCACATTAATCAAAGAAAACAATAGTATTATTACAAATTGGTATAGAAAACCAACTAATTCTAACCGGTTATTAAATTTTAATTCTAATCACACAATACAACAGAAACGTAATATTATTTATAATTTAGTAGATAGGGCAATGATATTGTCACAAAAACAGTTTCATAAAGAAAATCTAAATATTATTACAGAAATACTAAAAAGCAATGATTATCCTATTGAATTTATAAATACAGCAATAAATAAAAGAAAACGCAATATTACAATTAAAAACAATGTTAAAATAGATAAAAAAATCCCAATATGTACGATATCACTACCTTACAATAAAGAGTTTTTCAATAAATGTTCCCGAATGCTAAAAAAATATAATATTAATACTATTCCATTAATTAATCACAAACTTGATACAATTATAAAATTAGGCAAAGATAAAACATCAAAATGGGAGGAGACAGGGGTAGTTTACAAGTTATCTTGTATTAAATGCCCGGCTATTTATATTGGAGAAACCAAACGCTGCCTAAAAAATCGAATAAAGGAACATCAGAACAATAAAAATCAAGAAGCCGTTGTTACTGCACACATTTTAAATAACGTAAATCATAATTTTAACTGGGAAGATACAAAAATAATAGATAAAGAATCTTGCTATAAAAAAAGACTCATTTCGGAAATGTTACACATCAATCATTATAATTCGACAATTAACAGAATGGAAGATACTCAACATTTAAACCGTCAATACAGAAATGTTATGAATATATTTTAAAGAGACTAATGTACACAAACTATGACGTATATAGTTTGTAAACACACACCTACTTTGTTTTTGTATAAATACTCGTTGATTTCGTATCAAATGTTACTCGACGAAGCTCACTTGGGCTGTAATATTATATTCATTATCAAGGTAAAATTTAATTTTTAATTCACAAGTAATGTAAAATTTCTATATAAATATTTATAATTTTGTCCAATAAATTCAGCACCTGAAGAGGTCTGCAAACCTAGCAGACGAAACGTTGTGCACATACATAAATAAATTGGATTTATTTATTATTGACCCTTTACAATCGACTATTTACTAATAGTATAAGAATAATGCACATCCACAGAACAATTACAAACATCTTCTAAATAAGCTTTCAAATCATCATATTGCTTTTTCGTTTGTGATACGTGTCTAAGTGTAACTTAAGATTTCTTACAAATATTGGAGTATTTACAAACAATATTATCCAAAGGTGTTTCTTTAACTACTTGATGCAAATCTATGGCCAATGGAATATCCAAAACTCCAAATGTTCCCTTATTATTTTCATTAAAAATTTGAACAGTATGTTTTTATATGTTCGTCATCATCATATATTGCAAACTGAAAAATACATTCATCATTATTAAACTTAATGCAATGAAGTCCATTATTACGTTTCTTAACATCTGAGTTTGTTCGCTAGTTTTTATTTGTTCCATTTGTTCTTTGTAATTAAGTTCCATTTCATTAAATTTCTATCTCTCTTCGGACTTTTTCCTTTTTATCGTTTATTTACTCATCTTATTAGTGAGATGCTATTTTTCTTTACACAGAAATACTTGTTTTATCTGTAACACTTTTTGCACGCTGTAATATACACGCGGGTTGACGTTTGACTTGATTATCTCTCACTTCACTCTATCTCTCTTTCTCTCCCGTGTAAGTAAATGTGATCCCCTGCACCTGTGTTACGTGATATTTTTGAAGATACAGGGATGTCATATTATATACATTATCAAGGTAAAATTTAATTTTTAATTCACAAGTAATGTAAAATTTCTATATAAATATTTATAATTTTGTCCAATAAATTCAGCACCTGAAGAGGTCTGCAAACCTAGCAGACGAAACGTTGTGCACATACATAAATAAATTGGATTTATTTATTATTGACCCTTTACAATCGACTATTTACTAATAGTATAAGAATAATGCACATCCACAGAACAATTACAAACATCTTCTAAATAAGCTTTCAAATCATCATATTGCTTTTTCGTTTGTGATACGTGTCTAAGTGTAACTTAAGATTTCTTACAAATATTGGAGTATTTACAAACAATATTATCCAAAGGTGTTTCTTTAACTACTTGATGCAAATCTATGGCCAATGGAATATCCAAAACTCCAAATGTTCCCTTATTATTTTCATTAAAAATTTGAACAGTATGTTTTTATATGTTCGTCATCATCATATATTGCAAACTGAAAAATACATTCATCATTATTAAACTTAATGCAATGAAGTCCATTATTACGTTTCTTAACATCTGAGTTTGTTCGCTAGTTTTTATTTGTTCCATTTGTTCTTTGTAATTAAGTTCCATTTCATTAAATATTCTATCTCTCTTCGGACTTTTTCCTTTTTATCGTTTATTTACTCATCTTATTAGTGAGATGCTATTTTTCTTTACACAGAAATACTTGTTTTATCTGTAACACTTTTTGCACGCTGTAATATACACGCGGGTTGACGTTTGACTTGATTATCTCTCACTTCACTCTATCTCTCTTTCTCTCCCGTGTAAGTAAATGTGATCCCCTGCACCTGTGTTACGTGATATTTTTGAAGATACAGGGATGTCATATTATATACATATATATATATATATATATCCAAAGGCCCCCTGACTAATTTTAGAATTTGAAAATTTTTAAAATAACAGTTAAATTTAAGGGTTAAATTTATCGCATCTTTTGATATAATATATATATATATACGTGACAACAGTATTCAGTATTGAAAAAGAGTAGCAGCAGCTCCCTCTCAAGGAATTTTTTTACCGGTTTTTACCTCTGTCCGCACTCTCTCACGGGCTGGAAAGTAAATAGACATATATATATGAGGGAGACGAAAAAAAGGGAAGAGGAAAAAATTTCGTAAAGGAAATCAACAAGCAATTTCTTTGTCATGATTTTTCTTCAATATCCGTCAATGAATTTACATAGAATTGAATGTAAAATGAAGATAAATAAATAGAGAATACGAGGTTTGATCTATTACATATTGAATATAATGTAATAGTAAAAAAAAGACATCAAAAATCTGAGGGGTTAAATTAGCTGTCTATAATGGCTCTCGCGCTATACTTGCGTCAGGCGCTATCGCGCCTTTTGATAAATAATAAATAAATCAATAAATAAATAAATTAAATAATTAAAGTTACCGCGCGCTTGACCTCTTACAAAAATATAACCTATAATACAATTTGTAAAGGTCTGAGTAGTGTTGCGAAATGACGGACATTTGGAGAGTTGGACATGACCGCGTCAAATGTCCGTCAGTTGACCGACATAATGGGTCAGAAATATTTTGTACTTATTTTTATGCGAAATGACGGTCATTTTTTAAACGGTCAGGACATCATGACCGACGGTCGGCTGACCGTCATTTTGCAACTATATAGCTGCCCAGCGGTCTGGGCTTTTATTATTATTATTTTAATTGTATGATTTTTTTAATTTAAATAAAAAAGATATATATTTTAAAACGATTATTTCATTAATACATACTGGTAATGTACAATGCTTGTAAATCTAGATATTAAAATTAATATCACATTATTTTGATCACATTAATTAATTGAAATAATATGTAATTAAAAAATATAATTTTTATCAAGTAGTATGCAAGATGGAGAGACTTGAATCTGTAGAATTCAGCAATCGCCTATCAATGTAAAGGTCATCCTCTTCGTTTTCTCCTTCAAGTACAAAAAAGTTGTTTTCAAGATCGATTTCATCGTCACAGAAATTTTCTTCTTCTTGTGATTCAATTTCTGTTTCTACTAAGTGTGCAATAATCAAATCATTTAAATCTAAGTTAGCAGGGTTGGATTTTTTTAAATCCTTTTTTTCACGGAAAAGTTTATTATTATGAGTTATATAGGTCAGTTTTATGGATCGTTCCGTTGTTAATTTATTTCTTCTTGATGAATGAATCCATCCTTGCGTGCTGAAGCTTCTTTCTGTTGAAGCAGATGTGGCTGGAGCATCTAATATAGCTACAGCTAGTTGATAAAAAATTGTTTTTTTATAATTTTTCCAATAGTTAGAAGGTGATAAGTGTTGTGCAGTCTTTTCTGCAAATTCTGAGTCCCATAAGCCACTTTTAGTTTGAAATAAGTTTAACTGCTCAATTAAGTCTGCCTCATCAAAATTATAATTTTTACTCAACTTTAAAATAAATGAATTTCCCTCATTCATTTCTTCTTGCTTTAACTTTTCTCCTCTCAAATTGGGAGCTAAAATATTAGCTGCTAAATGGATAGGTCTAACTAGCATTTCATACCTTTTTTGAAATTTGCAAAATAATTTATCTGCTTCAATGCTAGTTACAGGTGACAAGCTGGAGAGCAACATAGCTTCTACTACTAGATGAATTTGAGAGTCATCACTTTCAAGAATAAAAATCCATTTTACTATTGGTTTTAGAAGTTTTATAATTTTTGCAGTGCTCACCCAAAAATTGTCATCTAGTGTAAGAGATTTGGTTAATTGATCTAATTTTTTATCTAAATCTTTCTTAATAGATAATTCTTGAAGATTATGCTTATTCAAGTATAGAGTTTGTAAACTGACTAGATTGGATCCCCAACGAGTTTTCACTGGCAATCTTAAACCATAATTAGTTTAATTTTTTTCTTTGATTAATGCAAAGTTTGCTAATAAAAAATGTGATTCGCGAATTTTTTTAATAATACTAGTAGAACATTTTACGATTTTTGAAATGGATTCACAATCAACAACATCCTTACACAGAAGATTTAACGTATGCGCAGCACATCCGTAACATGGGAGGCTTTGATCACTAAAACTATTTTCCAATATCTTTCAAGCAGCCTTATTTACTGATGCATTGTCGGTACATACAGCTACAACTTTTCTGCCACCAATATCATTGATTATTATTTCCATTTCTTTTGCTATGTACTCTGCATTCTCGATATTTGTTTTTACTTCAATACTTTTATAGAATACTGGCTTTGGCGTGTGTATCACAACATTTATGATAGCTTCATATTTGACCATGTGTCACATTCAATACTTAAACTTATAGCCTTTTCTATTTTTTGTTCTACTTCTAATTTTGTGTCATTGTAGGATTCATCAAGTAAACGGTTTGACACATCATGTCTTGAAGGCACTTTTAATGATGGTCTAATAAAATTGAAAAACTTTAACCAAGATTCATTCTCGACTAATTGCAATGGACAACCAGAGGTATATATTGCTTTCGCAAGAAGTTTTGCTGCCTGTTTACGATCAGCATCTGACATCTCATCAAAATATTTATGCACATTTGACTTGTTTAAAGTTTTTTCTTTTTTATCTTTGGCAGCACTATCATCTACAGAACCCGTTACATTTACATTTAAATCACTAATTTCACTGCTGGAATCTAAATTTTCAACTGAAGATGTACTCCTTCGCTTTCTCTTATAACCTGGTTCTTTAGGTGGTTTAATTTTATTTTTGATAGAATCTGGACAACCTTTACATTGTGTCGACAAGTGAATAGACATTCGTGTAACATGGTATGAGTAAACTTGTGTACAAAAATTGCACTTAAATGAACTGCACTTCCGATTACTTTCAGTAGCTACTTTGGTAAAATATTTATTAACTACACCACCGTTCTTACTCATTTTGGAAAAATATCTGTAAAAAAGATGTAAACAATTAAGTATATTTATAATTTATAGTAAACATTGCTGCGTAATTAAAAGTATATAAGTAAATATAATCTAACCTGAAAATTGCGGAGCGCACATATATTCTCGCGCGTCGAATTTCTTCGAACTATTTTTGAGTGGTCAGAAATCGGGCGTCAGATTTATCGGCTGGTCCGCGGACGGTCAACGGACGGTCCGATGACCACTTTATGTCGGTCAGACTGACGGCTTCGCAACACTAGGTCTGAGCCAGGTTATAAGCTTCCTGTTTTGTGCCAGCAAAAACCAGTTAAACCTTGCATACACTTACAAACAATTTATTTAGACCGATTAATTGCCACCAGGTTATGTCGCGCTGTGTCGCGGTCTTTCGTTCCTCTAGGTTGCGCTAGTTACTTGGTTTGGTCCAAACTACCCAATTTCCAAGTAACGTTGGTCGGTTTATCGATTCCGTTCGAAAACCCACCAAATTTCCTATTTGTGCGACTTTTTTCTAGTGGCGCCACCTATGTTCGACCAGGAACCAATTTCCTGTGTCTCCTACTAAGTAGTCGAGACGAGAAAAATAAAAAAAAAATTTTATTTTTTATAAAAATTTTTTTATTTGTTTATAACAATTTTATTTGTTAATAAACAAATCCCGCCTCGAGGGGGAACGAAAGAGTACCGAACTATACTTCACAATTTCGAAACGCGACTGCTGACCTCGTTATTGTTCGCGAGTTATCCAATTGTTAATTAACAATATTATTAACAATTGAACAACTATATTGTGCTTGTTGATTTTTCCGATGTCCCGTATCTAAAATCCACACGTATTGGGCGCCAGTTGTAACGGGGTGGGTACTGGGGATTTGTAAGGCCCACGGTTAGGCCCAATTTGTACATTGCCCGATATTAGTCAGAACTGTTATGACCACGCTGAGCCCCTCGGCGTAATTTCAAGCAGTCACATCGTAGGTCCGCGATCTCTTCTGTCCACCAGTACATCGGTTCTTTACTACGTTTTGTCCGTCTTTTTGGCATAGAGTAATTGCAGTGACGAACCATGAGATCTTTTGTCCCTTACGCCAGCCTGTCAGTTTCGTCAGTCTGTCCATGTCTAATTTTGTCAAGTTCCATCCTATGGGGGATGAAATATTTCTGTTTTTAGTCCGTGTCTTCTCCTTAAAATCGAAAACGGTGTACAGGTGGTCGCTGGCTGTATAACCCTCGAACACCCGCCATCGCCCGACTCTCGGGAGTAGTCTGTTCGTCACTGAAATGGATGCAATATAATGAGGTCTTCAGCACGTCAAAACTTGTCCAGTATTTGCTACTATTAGATCTAGCCTTGCAGCCATCACTAACAGCAATTAAAGTGCTTCCCGCATTCGTTCGAAAACTTCGTGCCTCCGCCCCCTGAACAACAGCGCAGCGGAACGGGTGTTGTTAATGTACCATGACGATGTGTCTCGATGAGTTAGGTTTACTAATAAGGATAACCTTAACGGCAAAGCCGTCTTTAGTCTTCGTAGCACCCCTGATCTTTAGATCGTCTTTCGGATCGCAACCGAGCGTCATATACGTATCACGTCTGCAAATGTCTTTCCGTCTTTGGGGACAATTAGTATTGATTCGCCCCAGTGTTTCGGGACTCCACGTTTTATGGGCCATAACTGTTGTTCTGCCGGTCCTATCTCTTCCGTTGTTTGTCTTTAAAATTTATTTTTATTTTTCGTTTTGGGACCGGATCTCAGTTTGATCGAGAATTCTTACTGCTTTCAAGCTTATCCAGAGAGCCTCGATCATATACTATTCCCTTGTACGTTCGTCATGTAAATTGTAAGTAGCTGCGAGGCTGTAACAGCAACACTCTTCCTTTTTGGCTCGTTTCATTCTTCTGTTTTCTATTCTGGATGACTGCTGGGCAGTTTTGCCTTTCGAAAGCCTTTGATTCTCTAGACGCCCAAGATCACGAGTACGGTGTTTTCCGACAACGTCCGATAAGCGCACGCAATCCTCAACGCGCCCGTCCATTGTACGCTCGTCATAGATTTCAACCGTTTTTATGTGTACCACATCAGCCCATATCTCTGCACCGTAAAGTATGATCGAGTGGGTAAGGCTCATCATTAATCTCCGTATACTCGGTCTCAGTCCGTTCAAATTAGCCATAAGTCTACTCAAATCTTTTGTCTTTTCTGCTGCTTTTTGGGTCACCGTACATATATGGGGTCAGAAACTCAGCTTCGTTTCCAGAATTACCCCCAGATAGTTGACCTCACTCCTAGTCACCATTTGTTTAGTCCTAACCAAGGGTATACCCGTCTCTATTCTACGTTTAATCAGTAGCAAAAGTTCGGTCTTTTGCAGTGCGAGTTGCAGTTCGTGCTATTTCATCCACTCGTTAACCCGTCGCATAACTTGATTCAGTTTGAACTGAATCAGGTGAGTGTAGCGGGGCACTGTGATAGCGGCAACGTCATCTGCGTAGGTAACGAGGGATGTGTCCGTCGACATGTCCAGTCGGAGTAAACTGTCGTGCAGTATATTCCAGAAGTCAGGCCCCAGGATAAAACCCTGGGCGGTCCCCGCAGTTATTCGTCTCTTTCCTTGTCCGTCCGTAGTCTCATAAATGAGGTGTCGGTTCTTCAGGTAGTCCCTCACAATCCTGAGAAGGTTGTCGGGCACCCAGAAAGCGTTGCGGACGTCGAGCATCACGAATAAGACTAGTGGTCTGATCGCATAGCAGCCCTGGTTCCGTGTGCCAAAGATGATCTAGACTACGTCTATTGCTCCAATCGTCGAGCGTCTCTTGCTGAATCCGTATTGTCGGTCGGTCTGTAATAGCCTTGGTCTTAGTATGAGTTCATACGACTTCCCAGCTGTGCTAAGCAGGCTGAGGGGCCTGTAGGAAGACGGGTTCTAGGGATCCCCCTTTCATTTACTAATAAGGATCAATTGAGCAGTCTTCCAGAGTTTGCTGAAGACCCCCTCAATCAGGCATTCGTTCAATGTGTCGAGGAGCGCCGGTACACCGTCAGAGCCTGATGCCTTGTTAGGTTCCAATAAGCTCGCAGCTTTTATGAGCTCCACGCTCGCGAAAGGAGATCATTCGGAATCTGTGCATTCGCCCGTGTCGTTTGGTCTATCCGCGTGAGATGCAAAGAGGCCGTTGACGATCCTTTCCATCGTTTCATTGTCTCTCGTTATCGGTGGTAGTCTAATCCCCAGTTGACGTGTTACGATTTTATAACCCGCGTCCCAGGGGTCCGAGTCCACCTTGTCAAGTCGCGATACTGTTCGCTGATGACGAGGATGTTTGCGTCCAGCTCAGTTACTGGCATTTTGTCGTCTTTGTCTTCATCGTCGCCAATGCTGCCTTGAATGCTGCGCACGCGCCTGAATCAGCAACGTGCGCAAGGCAGTTATCGTCCTTTTTAGGACATAGGAAACACTCTGGCATATAGTTACACGCTTGTGCACTGTGCCCCTCTCGGCCACATCGCAAGCAGCACCGACGTCTATCCGGTACTGTACAGTCTTTTTTTAAGTGCCTGTACCCAAAGCATTTATGGCACCTAGGAACGCGAAGCCTAGGTCTCACGCGGCAGTTGACCCAACCGAATTTTATCTTACCCTTCTCGAGTAATGCGGTCGCTTCCCTTACGTCAATCTCACATACAGCAAGGGCCAAGCCTCGAGAGTTAGGCCCAAAGACATGGACGCTACGTTCTGTAGCGGTCCCGAGTTTACGGTTAATTGTGTCTTTCATATCGTTCTCGCTTGTGATGTAGTCAATATTAAGGGGCTATACCAGTGTAACACTTTCAAAAATTGATTTTTTTGGCTTATTCGACAGTTTATACCTTCAAAATTATTTTGTGGAAGCAGCATGGTTGTATCTTGAATAGTTTTTGAATTGCAGCGTTCTAAAGAGGAACCGCTCGCACATACAAAGGTATATCGGATTTAAAACCATAAGATGATACACACGCCGAAAAATTAGAATATTACTTGCCCGTAAAAAAAATAATGGGAACGCGATACCGTAATTTAAAAAAACAAACCAAAGGATTAGGAGGCAGGAGTAAAAATACGAAGAAATTGGCTGATCAAGTTATCAATAAATTACAAAAATATTACGGATTAGCAATTACCAGGCATCAAGATAATATTGATGATATGTACAAGGAAATTTAGGCAACATTTTATCACTTGTCTTCATCAGATAAAAATCTAAACCATCAAAATTGCCCCGAAAGTGAGAATAGCTGGTGCTCCTATCGTCGTGCGGAAGCTGAAAGAATGGACTTATCACAGTTCAAGCACGATTATATACCGCTTGATAAGGATGTTGCAGAAGCTTTGAAATCAATCTACACGGATTTAAGTTCAAGGGAATTGCTAGAGCGATTCAAAGGTGGAAACACACAAAACAACAACGAAAGCTACAATGGATTGATATGGCACTTTGCTCCAAAACACCTTCACAGCGGGATGGAAACTATTGCACTCACTAATTTTATAGCAGTTTGTATATTTAATGACGGTTTTTATGGTATTTTGAAAATGATGCGAGTAATGGGCGTGGTTGTCGGCCCCATTGCGGAAGAATATGCCGTTCAGAGAGATGACAGCCGAATCAAACAGGTGGACATACGTCACGAAGCGTCCTCAAAAGAGGGACGAACAGCCCGGAGACGAGCTTTAGCCTCTCAGCAGGCATTTTGCGAGGGAGAGGAAGGTGAATTGTATGGGCCAGGCTTAGCAGATTAGCAATTTTTATGGTAAATATAATTCTATCTAGTAAAAATCGATAGTTGAAACTTTAAACGCAATTTTCTCGAAACGACATTTTTCAAAATTGCTGGCTTCATAACTCAAAGTGAATTTGACCGATCGATTTCAAATTTTAATTGAGTATTCTTGAATATATTTACTATACAATGACCTACGATTTTTTTTGATTGGTTGAAAATTGTCAATTTCGCATTGAAAAAGCGACCGTTTTTTACCTCAA
The DNA here is from genome assembly GCA_026168455.1 of Theocolax elegans. Taxonomy (NCBI): domain Eukaryota; kingdom Metazoa; phylum Arthropoda; class Insecta; order Hymenoptera; family Cerocephalidae; genus Theocolax; species Theocolax elegans. The sequence continues at coordinate 47,282,037 of CM047427.1, forward strand.
AAAACAACACTTTTATTCAGAACTAGGCCATTTTTTAATTTTTAATATTTTTCAAGAATCAGTTTCAGCTACTCATTCGGCCGCAATCACGCCAGCAGTTGGGGAACTTTTTTTTTGGCACCTCCGAAGACAGCACATAATTCCGTCATTTCCCGATATTTTTGTAAAAAAAAATTCTTAAAATATAACTGAAAATATACTTTATTATGTCAAAAATATTAAAAATATTCTATTGAGTACCTTCTTCTGAAAAAATTCCTGAATATCGCCTAATTTTTCATTGCTTACACTGGTATAGCCCCTTAAGAAACTCCAGCTTTGTTGTAGCTGTCCGAACCATTACCTGGGCACTTACTTCGTGGACGACCTGTAAGGTCCGTTGGAAATTCTGCCGTAATTCTTGTTTACCGAGTCGTAGCAGAACTACACCCTCTTTCGTTTTGTGGACCTAACGCACGTCGGTCTTTGTATTCGCGGAATCCACCTTCGGACGTATGGTCTGTAAGACGTTCGCATACGTCTGACCCTCCGCCGGTTTGATCAGGATCGTGCCTCTTTCCTGTTTAGGGTTCGGTCGAACCGATCGCTGGCATTGGTGGGAAGTAGATGGCCGGGTTGCGTGGCGTCTGGTCGTGGGTAGTTGCGAGATAGAAAGAGAGAGGACCGCGGCCGTACTCTTTTTTTTCTTTTTTTGAACAATCGTTGACCAACTCTCTATCTGGTATGCCTCTTCGTATTGCGTGGCAGCTTATTCGGGTATAGGGGTCTGATTTACCCGTTTCCGTTCTTTTGTTGCTAAGGAATAACCATAACCATACACACATCAGCGTTTGATTCATTGCTTTCCCTCATTCCGTTTGTGATTGCGGAGCAGGACATCTCCCCGCCCTGTCGGCCGTACGCTTAGTACCTGGGCGCCGATGTCGTCCGGATTGACTTCCTTTCGGAGCTTCCCCAAGACTTCAGCAAACGTACGGTCCCTCGCGACAGTGATCACCAGGTTGTATACTGGCGCCATCTGGCGCTTTCTTCTATCAAGAGGCGCCTGACCCGACTTGACCGACGGCTTTTTTCCCGCCACTGACGCGAACTTGAATTGCTCCTTGTCCATGCCACGTGGTGGTACCTCCTTTCGAGGCTTCTTCTTCTTTCGGCTCTTAGAGACCTAGGGGGAGCTTTGGGCCCCTCTCTACTTCTCTTTTAAGCCTGCATTCTAGATGTAGCCGTAAAGGCGGCTTTAGCTATTATGCCTCTTCTCTTAGGCTGCCGACGATGCTCGTGACCAACTCGATAATCCTGACTTGGCACTTGGAATCGGCGACTGCCGAAAACATCTTTTTGGTTTTCCCGTAGAACTCTTGTATAATGGTGTGTACGATTTTCAGCCCTGTCATGACGACCATGGATATGTTAGGCTGCTTTGCGCAAACTACCAACATTGCCTTAAGTTTGTTCTTCAGATGATCATTAAGTGGAATCGATCTCCTTTTGCGCCTTCCCTACCTTGTCGTATTCCTCGTGGAATATATCTATCTCTTCTTGAGATTCCTTAATTTACGCAGAGATGCCGCTGATGGCACTGCCAAGGCTTGTAACCTGCCGCTTCGTAACCTGCTTGCAGAAGCAAGACTCAGCATCTGTAATGACGACTGCTGTTGGGGTTTTTTTTCGAGGACCCCACCTCTGACGTGTTCTTAGAACTAAGCGGTTTATGGCCTCCCCAAAATCCATGAGCCCAGCGCCAGCCACCAGGGCTTTCACCCGATCGGAACCGACGGCGTGATTTTCTCCTAGTTTGGAGCTGCCCGTTTGGGGTAGTAGATGTTCAAATCGCTTGCTCATTATTCTTTTTGAACTGTTTTATTCCACGGAAGTTATTTTATTTTTCCTTACCCTTCACGCAAGAGTGACGGGCATTCCCTCATCCGCCAGCCGGGGGACGCGCCGCATACGGGAACAGAAGACCCTGCGCAGATTATTAATATTATTATTATTATTATTATTATTATTATTATTATTATTATATTATTATTCGTATTAAAAAAAACCTGTCGTAGAAAACATCATAAATATAGTAATAACATCTATTTATATTGTAATTTTCATAATTTATAGAAGACAATATTATTTTTAATAATCAGTTGAATCTATTTAAATCAATGTATAACTATAAAACATTAAAGTTAGTCAGCGTTGAAATATAAATAATGCAGTACAAGTTGTTGTTAATAAAATTATTAAATATTATATACTTACCAAAGAATCGAATTTTTTTTATTTTAACGTCGCTCTGTTTGTACTCCCAAGCTGGTGCTAATTAGTGACGGAAGTCATAACATGTCTTTGTTCAGATAGCACTTACTGAAAATACATTCCTCAGTGATATATCTGCACACAAAAAAGTTTGGCATTACGATATCCAAACTTAACTGGGAATTTCGTATTTCTAAATAATAGTATTTCTGAAATCACAAATAAGATATCTGTAAGTTCTATAAATATACGGGATAAGGTGTTTTAGGCATAAGACCTCTACATGGCCAAGTTGGAAATATGGCAATTGATCTGAGCATTCAATCTCTGAGTGCCCAAAATGTAATCACAACTGTACTCTATCATAAAATGTTACGAACGAGAATATGAGAGAATTAAATAATTCTAAGTATTGTTTATGACTAGTTTGGATATATTTTATTCCTAGTTTGATATGTTTTAAGATATGAATTATTTGAACTACTGTATTTCCATTTCAGTATTTATACGTTACAATTTATGTAATATGTAGTTCAAATTGATATTGGTAATTATGTATTCTTTTTAGTTGGAAATTTCCAGTGCCCAAATTTCTTTGTGTGTATCGATCGGATGGGGTCGGGAATCGACCTGGGACCTCCATATTACAAACCCGGCGTCCTAACCGACCGAGCCATCGTAGGTCTGTAACATATGATTTTAAAGTAACTATAATAAGGATAAGGATGGAGGACGATAGAACATTCACTTAAATAACGTTGTTTTTTTATTATGCTAGTTAGTGTTACTATCAAACATTCAGGTCACTCAGCATTGGAATAATTAAATAAATTACTAAATGACTTTCCCACATGTCAAAGAATTGAACACATATGTTGATTTATATAGAAAATAAAAAACTATTTATGTAACAGTATGCGTGAAGTGCGATTTTACGCATACTTTGGATTTTAAAAATCGTATTTACGCCTCCAATATCAAAAAATAATGTGCGTTAGACGTACGCAAAATGGTTTTCTACTCGTGAGAATATCACCCACACTCCGCTCGGAAGCTAAAGCTCGCCCTCGCTCGAAAATCAATACTTTCAAACTTGTATCGAAAAGTACTGTTTAAAGTACCTATAATCAGGATGGAGAATGATAAAGCCTCGACTTGATTACACTAAATTATTTTTTTAAATTATTTTAGTCAATGTGACTATCAAAACATTTATTTTACTCAGCATTGGAATAAAAATAATCCTATACGTGTTATAGTTGATATAATTATTAAATATTATATGCATACCAAAGTATCCAACACATATATTGGCTTTATAGAAAATAAAAAATGATTATTTAGTTCATCTTGCGACAGGCGTCTAAGGTAAGATCTCCAGTTCCTTACTGAGGAGTCCAAGCTGGAGATCGAGGACGAAACGCCTTTAATTATTTTAAAAGGCCGTACTCTGGGAAATTCCACCAGCCATAGTGGACAAAGAGTACGATAGGCCTACTTTAATCTAAAATAAAGAATTTAGTTCGGAGAGACCGATAGTATATAATTTACACATATAAATATCACCGAACGATAAATTCATTTTATTTCAAATAACTTGCGACTGGGTCTAATACGTCGCACTCTGGCTGGTGGTTTTTCCCACCACCAGATGGAGACGACTATCTCTCTACACTCGTTGGAGAGATCGTCGTCTCTTTTCTATATATATAGCCGCAGAACATCTAGCTGGCGTCGCGGTTCATCTTGCGACAGGCGTCTAAGGTAAGATCTCCAGTACCTTACTGAGGAGTCCAAGCTGGAGATCGAGGACGAAACGCCTTTAATTATTTTAAAAGGCCGTACTCTGGGAAATTCCACCAGCCATAGTGGACAAAGAGTACGATAGGCCTACTTTAATCTAAAATAAAGTATTTAGTTCGGAGAGACCGATAGTATATAATTTACACATATAGATTATTTAGTAACTTTATCAAGGATAGAGAATGACAGAGCATTCACTTAAATGTAACATTTTCTTTTAATTTATCCACTTAATTGTTCTTTTTTAATAATTATACTTGACACATAATATTATTTTAATACACATAATATGAACTTCTACAGTTGTTGAGATATAATTTTAGTGTATAAGGCCGAGCAAAGCGAGTATTCTCGTGCGGTCGCGTGTGAGTACACGAGTGAAGGAAGGGGTCGTGCGCGAGTGCGAACGCGGGTCGCGAAGTACTCGCCGCGGCATAAGGTCGCCTGCTCATCACTTCTGCCGACAAAGGTCTCCGCTGCCCAGGAAACCACGGGGACCGAGATCGACTGGGCCATCTTTGGGGCGTCGACTGATAAATCTATTCTTATATTACCGTGACAGCCCCCCCCTCGAGTGTATGATTGTTGAGTGAAACTCGGGAGGATCTCGATCCGGCAGGCTTCCCGGAACTTTCGACCGCGCGTTTTAGAATTGTTGCGGCACGAGGCCTGGATGACACATTTTTATTAATTAATCCGCAATAAATGCTTAACTTTTATTTTAAATAATTGGTAGTTTTTATTGTGTTCTCCCTGCTCCCGCCGACATATTTATCTTTTAATTCAATCGTGTCGAGGCAAGGAGGATCGACCAATTCCTCCACACCGTGCGTCCCAGCAAATTTGTTTCTGGCGACACTTGGCGGCAACCTTCACGAAATAAGTAAGTTGTACATGCGGTATTCGGCAACGCGGCTCAACGGTTATTAATTATTTTTACCGAGTTCGCGAATACCACGTCACAACTAATTAACCATTTTTTATTTTCTATAAAGCCAATATATCTGTTCGATACTTTGATAAGTACATAATATTGTTGTATATTTTGGCAATATGTTGTATAATAAGTGCATAATATTGTTGTAGATAATATTGAACTATAACATGTATAGGATTATTTTTATTCCAATGCTGTGTAAGATGAATGATAGTCACATTGACTAACATAATTTAAATAAATATAGTATGTGACAATGTGCTTTGCACATGTCAAGAACGAGCGACTGAACCCCTGACAAACACCTACCTACCCGGATAAGCTAAACGAGTCCCTAGCTATACTACCTACCCATATACTATTTCCTAATTACCTACCCGCACATTAACTACGTCCTGCCTACCCTCACAGTCTAATAACCCTTTCCCAAGCACAGCACACAACACTGAGGTGGTCCTGGCGATGAGGATCTTGGGCGAGCTCAAATTATCAGGTGGGCTCCTCCGAGTCTGGCACAGCCAACAGGATAGTCAAGGGAGGCGATCACTACGAAGCCTCCAGGACCCTCCGAAGCCTCACAGCATAGCAGCCAAGGCGATGAGGTGGTACCCAGGCAGGAAGCCAAAGAACCTCCAACGCCAAGCAAGATACAGCTGTAAAAGAGATATTTATAAGAACAAATACGCATTAAGAGGGTAAGGAGCAAGGAAGAGGATCAACAGCAATCGGCAGAAGACAAAGACAAGGGAATACGTGTACAGCTGTATATAATCACTAAAGCTGTACAAGAAAGTATAGGACAAAGAGGTTAGGTTGCTGTACACAAACAACGTGTACAGCAGACCTTGCAAAATACTAAACACCTGAACACGCACACTAGCGTGACCCCAACACTGAAGGAATTACCTGGAGTAGTTGAAGACCTGGGAACGGTCGTTCTGGTACGTCGTCGTCGTGGAGAGATGATCGAGGCGGCGTCGGGCAGCAATGCAGCGGCGGGTGAGCTTCGTACCTGAAACTCACGCCGTACCAATTAGTTGAGATAAGCAAGACGGAACGACGTAATAATTACCCAGAAGGAAGTCCTACAGCTTCGCCGAGAGGTACACTGCACTAGGTCAACAAACGCTATACATCTGACTTGTAACGATACAGCCTGAACACTGCGGCACTCGACACGCTCGCACGACGCGAGATCGAGGTGCCGCGCACGAGTACGTACTGCGCAGGCGCGCGGTACGAACACGGGGCTCTCGAGCACGCCGAGAGTCAGAGCTCTACGGACAGTCGGCCCGACCTGACGACTCCCTAAGAAATCGTGCGAGTGCCATAACGAGTGAGATAGAAAGAGAGAGAGATAGACACAGTCCTGGTTAAGCGTCCCGGATCCTCCATAAAGGTTGGTGATTGTTCTTCTCTCTGCTGACGGTACCGCCGTGTACCGCAATAAGTGCGTGCGAGCCTCCCGTGCTTTTCCCGTCCTTCCCCTTTCCCTCCTTACAGCGTATCCGGGAACAGCAGAAACTCGGCTACGGTTCGACACGGCGAGTGTACTGCCGTATATCAATTGTTTGTTACGATTACCCGCGAGTAATCGGTAGTGTCGCGAATCAACGCAGCTGGCGCCCACCCCGATCATTATTATCTCATTAATAAATACGTTTATTATTTTAATCAATTGCCCCTCTTAATTGACCTGCACCCTGATCCTCAGTGCAGCGTCACATTGGCGCCCAACGTGGTTGTTTTTTTTTTAAGGGATCTTTTTATTAAAATAATTTTGCATAAAGTGGCGTACAGAAATAGTTTTTTTTGTGCATAATAAAGCGAGCAATAATTATTGTAAGCGTCGAAGCGCGACGCAAATAAGCGGCGATATTGCCTTTCCTCTCCTTTAAGAAAAGCTCGCACACACACCGGAAGAAGCCGGTCGGCCATTTTGACGGCCATTTTGATAAGTATTAATTGAACACGTGCACGAAAAATATAAATTTGTTTTTTCTTTTGAATATATTATTTGCACTGCTTTACATATTTGGTTATGTATAGTTGTTTTTTTTGTGGGTACGCTGGTTAATAAAAATATAAATAATACATTTTCCCTCTCCTTCTAACCCATACAGCAATAGTAACCCATACAGCTATATTAACCGAGTATTCATGACATTTTTTTTTGTAAGTGCTTCAATAAGAAAATAATATTTTATTAATTTTCTTTTAAATTTGCATTTGATAGTATAATAATAATTTAAGCTGCTTTGAGCATTATTAATATATTTTCTTAAGCATATTAATTTTCATTGGCTATATATATAATATATTAATGATATTTAATATTGTGCTTGCTATTATCACGTTTGATTAAATTGGTTTTTCTGCTTGTTTATATACAATTAATGCTTAGTGAATTAAATCACACATTTTGCTGGTTATTTATTGTTAGCTGAATAAATAATAATAATTAAATTTGCTTGACCTGCTATACCATTGCAACAAAAATTTAATTTCTCCCTCATTGCTCCCCATAATAATAGTTACAAAAATAATATTGCATAATTTTTGTTTATTGTTATTTGCTGCCTGCCTAACCCAGTGTATATATTATTTATATAAGCATAATTTGCACGTCCCTTGCACATTTACCCCAATACTGATTGATTGTAATATTATTAATATTAAATATTGAAGGAAAATTTTGGTGTGTAGTAAAAGCTGTATATATCAATTCCCCAGAATAATAAGCTGTATAAGATACAAAATAATAATTGAACCCATATATATACATATTTCCCGCTGTATTTATTTGCTATACTGCCCAGCCGATAATAAAGCAAGCTTGTTTATTTTTTTTTTGCTGTTGTGGATTGCTTAGTGAAAGTGAATTTAATTTAATTAACTTAGCGTGAAAATTATTTTTTCTTTCTTTCATTGGTATTTTATTTTTTTTTTTTGGACTTTTGCTTGGCATGCTTAATTTAAGTTAAGATAATTAAACAAGAGCTAAGATATTTCAGGGCAATCGAGCTAAAAAGAGCTATAAATAAAATAATTATTTAATTATTTAATACAAATAAGCTGCTAAAATTAATCAAAATGTCTCACAACGGTGATGACCTTGATTTGATTTTGGGAGAAGATTTATCGGTATTACAACCAGCAGTAGGTGCCGGTGTAATAAGACGCAGCATTAATAATACCAGTGATGGTAGAATCACGGTATACGCAAGCAAAGTCGGAATAAATATAGATTCGGACTGTAAAATTATTAGAGACAGGTTAGCTAGGTACGAAATTAGACGTAATTTCGGACCATCGTCTGCTGACTGGAATGCAGCAGTAGACGAGGCTAACCCGATTATAGATACAGATTTATCCCTTACGCAATCGGAAAGAGGAAATATCCCCACTATCACTATAGATACAGCCCCAGAAAGAAGCAGTAAAGCAAGACGGATGCTTTACATTCAATTGCCAACCGGACAATCACGAGGACAATACCGAGATCCTATCTCCATAAGTAATGAGAATTTGTTGTCATTACCGGAAATGGAATACGGATCGGAAACACAATCGGCTGTAAGGGAAAACAGCAACACGAGTTACAGCGATTTTACAGCGAAATTTACAGCGATTAAATAATGAAAATTTAAGGATAAGCAGCGCAGAAATACGTCCTCAAGCACAATCTACAGCATATAGATTGAGTCTACCGTCACCAGTATGCGATAATTCGATGATGGAATTAACGCATACAGTCCCAAGCTTAACAACGACGCAGTTGAGCATAAATTCGACTTCCTATTACCCCATCCACACATTAGCCCCTTCATCTCCCACAAACCCAGACCTCATAGATATCCCATTTACCCAATATACAGCTCCAGTTACCACATACAGTACGAATATTTATACAGACACCCGTCCAAGATCAACTCAAACTATCCAACCCTCAGCTTTTCGTCCAGTAAGCACAAGCCCTTTTTCCCCTATTGCACTCGTACCCAGACCGGTAAGCCCCGCAAATACGCCACTGCACAGCAATACAGAACCCGAAATAGCGACCCAAGGAAGAAGAGTCAGCCACGCACACGAAAATAGACATAACCCCAGAAGCAGCACACAGCTGAGCAATGTACATAGGAATGTACAAAGTGTCCATTGGGAAGACGATATAGTAACAGAACCCAACGTTCCAAAAGAGACGCAAAATACCGAGAAAGAGCTCGAAAGTAAATACGATGAACAATTTAGGCGATTGGAGCAGCAAATACAGCAAATGCAGCAGTTATACAGCAAATTAATAGAAATACACAGCAATCAGCAAAATAACGAGCAGCAAACTAGACAGAATAGCAGATCGCCAGTGCACCAGGATAGCAACGAAACGTACTCAATCCCAGCTAACCCACACATACAGCCACAGCAAAGTACGTTTAACCCAGCATTCAGATACAGCCGTTCGTACGAAACCTGCTTAGAAGATGCTACCTTTATACGGGAGAAAAGGACAGCACAGATATTCTCGCGTCACCATATCCAATTCAAAGGAGCTAAAAAGAATGACCCGGAGGCATTCTTATCGAATCTTGAGGAATGTAGAGAAAGTTATGGTCTCTCAACTCAGGATATATTTAAAGCGTTGCCATCAGTGTTAGATGATGACGCGTGGGAGTGGTTTAGACGTGAGAAAAGTAGCTGCAAAGATTATCTAGATTTTGTAGATGCGCTGAGACTACAATATGGGACTGAGGAAACGCAGAGCCAGCTGAAACAAGCTATTGAAAATCGGACACAGGGACCGAATGAGGATATCTCCACATACCTCACCAAGCTAAGAGGTATGTTGGATCAAATCAAGCCGCAAATGCCTCAAACCGAGCAGCTGGATAGAGCATACCGCAACCTGCACCCTAGTTATAGAACTAGAATCGAAAGACATCATTTCGATAGTTTCACACAGCTGCAGAGACTAGGTAAAAAGGAGGAAGCAAGACGTTAAATGGACGAAACGTACAGACCTCCACCAGTAATCCAAAATTACGGCTTAGCGAAATATGCATATATCGATCCTATGCAAACAAAAAGCCGTAAACTAGCAGCAGTCTCCTCAGGTCAAACAGAAGATATTGCAGTACCTCCCAAGTCCATAGCAACCATAGCCACCCACCCACAAAAGAAGATACAGCACCAATACTCTTTGAAGCAGAACTGCCCCCAAGCAGCAAGAAAATATACAGCACCTCCCAAGCAAGAGTCGAAGCAGCAGTACAGCGAAGCTGTAAAGAATAATAAAAATAGCAGCTATTGGCAACGAGCGCAGGAAACGAAACAAAGGGCTGAATCACCAAAAAAGCAGGAATTCAAGCCAAATAAATTCAGCACGCCAAATAACGAAGAACAAAGACCTATAAATCCAAGGAAATTTAAAGAGCCTTGTTTTAGATGCGGAAAACTTGGGCATTGGATAGCAGAATGTCCAGAACCTGCAACCTGTCGTAATTGCGGTGCACAAGGCACAAATTACGCTAACTGCAGCTGCAATAAGAACAGAAGCCAGGGAAACTACAGCCAGAGGAAATAGAGACCCGTATTTCCTCACCCAAAAACCCAAAAGGGTCAATACCCTCCCACGTAGCAGCAAATAATTCCCTAATACAGCAAATACCAGGCATCGACCCACGCCATTTCTTTAACATAGAGTTAAATGGAAAAAAACTTACAGCTTTACTTGACGATGGGTCGGTACACTCATTCATTGGGCGAGGAATGAGTAGAATGTTACAGCATAAATTGAGACAATCCAGCAATTCAGCCGTTAAAGTAGCAGATGGTACAGTAGTACCAATACAAGGTATAATAGATGTAACCATGGAAATAGATGGTGAGACTATTATAATGCCGTTTCAGGTAGCAGACGGCTTGCATTACGACTGCATATTAGGTATCGACTTTAAACGTAAAGCGAACATGAATATATGCTATGAAAACGATACGTGGTGGACTGATAAAGGTATCATTCATCATTTTTATCCATATGGCAAAGATCCGAGTTGCTTACCTGCCTTAGCAAGCATAGGAGGATTGAAACGAGCTACAGCAGAACAAGAAAGGAGATTACAGCAGCTATTAAATGAGATGATTCCCCCAACACCAAAAACGCTAGGTGTAACTAACCTAGATTCCCACAAAATTGATGTGCAGGGTGCCGAACCTATTCGTCAACGAAACCGTCGTTATTCGCCAAGGATGCTGCAGGCTGGATACGAGGAAATTGACAGAATGCTAAAAGAAGGCATAATAGAACCTTCAGAAAGCCCGTGGTGCAGCTGCCCAATTATAGTCCCGAAAGCAAACGGAAAATACCACTTTTGCATAGGTTTTTGGCAGGTTAATGCTGTAACCAAGAAAATAGCATACCCTATGCGAAATATGGACGACATTCTCGATCAGCTGAGAGAGAGTCGTTACATTAGTAAGCTTGATTTGTCACAAGCTTACCACCAAGTCCCTCTAGCATCAGAAAGCCGCGAAATTACAGGCTTTTCACTTCCCGGTAAAGGATTATTTCAGTTTACCCGAGTCCCCTACGGCCTATCGAATGCACCTGCGATTTTCCAGAAAATGATGGACAAGCTTATAAAGCCAGAATGGGAACCAAACGTATTCGCATATCTGGACGATATTATAATTACAGCCAAAACCTTTGAGGAACACCTAAAATGGTTAAGAATAGTGCTAACCGCCCTCAAAAAGGTGAACTTGCAGATTAATAGAGAAAAGTCCGAATTCTGTTGCGCAGAAGTAACTTATCTAGGATACATTGTTAATGAGGATGGCCTCAAAACAAATGTAGATAAGATACGACCGATACTAGAGTATCCAGCCCCAACCAATTTAAAGCAACTCAGACGCTTTACTGGCTTAATTGGTTGGTATTCAAGGTTTATTGGGAAATTTGCTGAATACAGAGCACTGTTAAACTATTTAACGCGAAAGGATGTCAGATGGCAATGGCATCAGGAACAGCAGGATGCATTCGAGAAAATGAAGCTAGCCCTTACCCAAGCCCCTGTTTTAGCCCGACCCGATTTTTCCCTCCCCTTTACCCTCCAAACCGATGCTAGCGATTACGCTATAGCCGGTGTGCTTACCCAGGAAATAGATGGTGAAGAACACCCTATATATTACGTTAGCCGTACACTGAGTAAAGCGGAACGTAATTATACGGTGACAGAGAAGGAGTGTTTGGCAGTATTGTGGTCGATTGAAAGACTAAAAGGTTACCTTCAAGGTGAAGAATTTACCGTGGTAACAGACCACCACAGCCTTCTCTGGCTTCACAACATCAAGGATCCGACAGGCAGATTGGCTCGATGGAACACAATCCTGCAAAATTATAAATTTAAATTTGTGCACAGGAAAGGAGCATACTATAAGGTACCTGACGCACTTTCAAGAGCATATGAAGATACAGCATTAGCAGCTACAGCCACAATTAATACAAGCGATCCTTGGTACCAAATGAAGATCCAAGCAGTAATAAAATCTCCCCAAAAATACCCTGATTTATGTATAAAAGACAACCTTTTATACGCACACCGTCCCAATTCCCTCGTAGACCCATTAGACCCCGACCTAGATGCTTGGAAGCTAATACTGCCAGCAGCTGATAGAGAGAAAGCTCTCTATGAAGCGCACTACACCCCGCAAGCCGGTCATTTGGGAAATGACAAAACCTATGCAAGGTTAGCCACCTACTACTACTGGCCAGGGATATACTATGATACCTGCAATTATGTGAGAACTTGTCAAGAGTGTCAAGCCCACAAGAGCAATCAGCAGGCTCCAGCAGGAATAATGGAAGGCAGAAACATAGATGGACCTTGGACAGAAGTAGCAGTCGACATAATGGGACCGAAACCTCCATCAAAGCAAGGTTTCAGGTACATAATAGTCTTTGAGGACTTATTTACCCGTTATGTCGAAATGAAAGCATTGAGACGAGCCGACGCAAAAAGCGTACTCCAAGCGTTCGATGAGTTTGTCATTAACCGATGGGGTTGTCCCAAATACCTAATTTCGGACAATGGGACAGAATTTGCAAATCGCCAAGTTGCAGAGAAATTACAGCAGTACGGAATTATACAGTCATTAATCCCGCCCTATTTCGCACAAGCTAACCCTGTAGAAAGGGTAAATAGGAACCTAAAACCGATGCTAAACAGCTTCATTGAGGAAGATCATCGGGAGTGGGATCGACATTTAGGAGAGTTCTGCTTCACTCTCAATACAGTCGTCCACTCTACAACTAAATACAGCCCAGCATTTTTAAATTTCGGGAGAATCCCTATCCCAATAGCCCTTATACGAAAGCACCTAGAGTCCTCAGACCCCCCTCCAGCACCAAATACAGCAGCATGGATCGAAAGATTACATAGACTTCCAGCAATATATGATCTTGTTAGAAGACATATAGACACAGCAGTGGCTAGACAAGCTAGACACTACAATAAAGGACGCAGATTAGTACAATACCATGTTGGCGATCGAGTATATCGACGCAATAGGGTATTGTCCTCAAAAGATAATCATTTTACAGCAAAAATGGCACCAATAAACATAGGCCCCGCGAGAGTAGTAGAAGTAGTTTCGGCAAACTATTATATTATTAGCACAAAATATACAGCAAAATCACCCAAGTAGCAATAACCCACCTAGAAAGCGAGGTAGGCCCCGGAAGACTAATTAAGGCAAATTTAAGAATAAATTTGAGTAGGTAAATTTTGGCAAATAAAAATAATCAAACCTGATAATAGCAACGGGTAAGTTTAAGCAAGATTAGAAAATAAGAATAAGTATTCCCCCGTAGAATGGAAAGAATGGGAAGAGGCGCGTCAGCGACGCAGAGAGCCCGTGGCCGTGGCCGCTTCACAGTACGGCCCACGGAGCTGAGGAGACCTGGGCAGGACCTGGAGGAGATCCTGGAAAGATTAGACTTAGCTGATGAACCAGCAAACACCCTCCAGGAGCAAGCCAACGCTCAACCTGCCCAGGCACCAGAGGATGCGTCAGGGGAGGGCGCCATCTTTGCGCCAACCCTGACTTCCGCCCAGCGGCACCAAGAACGGAGGTAGCAGCCCTCACCCCGATAGCCACCACCAGTACGAGCGTGACCCCATACAGCCCCCCTACAGCCACCCCCACACCGCCATCCCAACCACCTTCCCTTTATATCCCAGCGTTCCTTCCCCAACCAATTATTTCCCGCCCAGTCCTTGACCCGTCCACGGGCATGTATACATATGTACATGTGCACGTGAACATGCCCCCTCCCTGCCCCGTGCCCAACTTACCCACACCTATTACAGCTCCCTTGTCCCTACCCGCTCCCCCATCCTCCACCTCCCCAAAACCCGCTGCCCTGATGTCCCTCAATATCCCGAATCCCACAAATGCCCAAACCCAGCCACCAACATCCCCAACTCCACCACCCTTAATGTCCCAACCCATACAGCCTCCCACAACCCTTCCCCCTCCCAATGACCCCTCCTGCAGATCTACGCCGTCTGCTGCAGTAGGGGCAGCATCAGCAGCGAGCGGAGTTATCCCCGCAGAGGCACGTATGTCCCGGCCCGACCCGAGCGAATGCCGCCCGGGATGTTGGAATTGCGGGGGGCTGGGACATAGCTGGAGGAACTGCCCCTCCCCAAACGCAGTTTCCTGCAGGAACTGCGGGAGGAGGGGAGTTTTCTCCAAGAACTGCCCCCGCTGCGCAGAGGGCTATTGGGAGATGCAGAGGAGAATGGGGGGGAGGAAATAAATCCCCTCCCATACAGCTCCCTATAAAACGCCACCCCACATACACTTCCCGATATTATAAAGAGAAAAATTTTTTTTTATTATATGAATAAATTACATATAACGTAATCCATGTAGTATAATTATTAAGACCCCAATCCAAAATGACAAATTTTCCCAAGCAACAAGGGTGGTGATTATAAAGCAGAGCAAATAAACAAATAATTTAAATTATATGTAATGATTAAATGAATCGGTAAAAGAAAGAGTTTAAAACAAGGAACTCACAAGCAGCAGAAGGTAATAATCCACCACACCTTATTAATTTTCTTTTTGTATTTTATATTATTTCATGTTTATGATTTTATTATTTTTCATTAATTCCTAAATTATATATTAAATTATATAACAGAATGAGTATGACTGCCATTTATGTAAGTACGAGGTATGAGAGTATCGCGAGTAGGGATAGAGCTCTCAAAAATGCGAATATTCTATATTAGTATGTATATTTTATGTATTGGGGCCAGTCGTCGTTATATATTAAGTAATTTTAAATTATGGAAAAGCAGCTAAAATGTTATACACTATACAGCGCGATACATACACAGATGTCCAGCCAAGCAGCTAGTCAAGGAGACTATACACTTATACCCCGTACATATAGCGCCGGCTATATGCATAGTTTTATTTTTTTGCGTCGGTCGCACGGACCGCGATCGCGCGTATTGAGGTGGCTCAGCTAATCTCCCGCGACCGCTGGGCATCCTCTCCCAATGTGTCTTTATTCCTTAGCTCAATCCCTTACAGCTGCATGCTGGTTGACGTTAGGGATCCTCGTGCTACTTCTCACCGGCGCTCGTGCGTGCGGCATGGGTTGGAACTGGGTTTTTAGTCTTGGTGGGTAGGCAGGGCTTATTTACTGTGCGGGTAGGTAGGTGTAGGGAATTATATATGGGTAGGTAGGTGTTCGTTGTGGGTTCGATAGCTCGCTCTTGACATGTGCAAAGCACATTGTCACAACTCCCCCCCACCAAACCGAAATTACGCGGAAGTCGTAATTTCAATAAAATGCTAACAATAATGCTAAGCTAAAAAAAATATATAACAAATGCTGCTAATTACTATTTTGCTTAAAATTTTCTGTGATTATGATGCTAAAGTTGGTGGGGGTAATTACGCTAGCTTACTTAAAACTATGCATATAGCCGGCGTTATATGTACGGGGTATAAGTGTATAGTCTCCTTGACTAGCTGCTTGGCTGGACATCTGTGTATGTATCGCGCTGTATAGTGTATAACATTTTAGCTGCTTTTCCATAATTTAAAATTACTTAATATATAACGACGACTGGCCCCAATACATAAAATATACATAGTAATATAGAATATTCGCATTTTTGAGAACTCTATCCCTACTCGCGATACTCTCATACCTCGTAC
The DNA here is from genome assembly GCA_026168455.1 of Theocolax elegans. NCBI lineage: Eukaryota > Metazoa > Arthropoda > Insecta > Hymenoptera > Cerocephalidae > Theocolax > Theocolax elegans. The sequence goes on from CM047427.1 coordinate 47,298,271, forward strand.
TTACATAAATGGCAGTCATACTCATTCTGTTATATAATTTAATATATAATTTAGGAATTAATGAAAAATAAGAAAATCATAAACATGAAATAATATAAAATACAAAAAGAACATTAATAAGGTGTGGTGGATTATTACCTTCTGCTGCTTGTGAGTTCCTTGTTTTAAACTCTTTCTTTTACCGATTCATTAATCATTACATATAATTTAAATTATTTGTTTATTTGCTCTGCTTTATAATCACCACCCTTGTTGCTTGGGAAATTTGTCATTTTGGATTGGGGTCTTAATAATTATACTACATGGATTACGTTATATGTAATTTATTCATATAATAATAAAAAAATTTTTCTCTTTATAATATCGGGAAGTGTATGTGGGGTGGCGTTTTATAGGGAGCTTGTATGGGAGGGGATTTATTTCCTCCCACCCCATTCTCCTCTGCATCTCCCAATAGCCCTCTGCGCAGCGGGGGCAGTTCTTGGAGAAAACTCCCCTCCTCCCGCAGTTCCTGCAGGAAACTGCGTTTGGGGAGGGGCAGTTCCTCCAGCTATGTCCCAGCCCCCCGCAATTCCAACATCCCGGGCGGCATTCGCTCGGGTCGGGCCGGGACATACTATGGGCGTATTTGCGGGGCTTACCGGTCTGGGTACGAGTGCAATAGGGGAAAAAGGGCTTGTGCTTACTGGACGAAAAGCTGAGGGTTGGATAGTTTGGGTTGATCTTGGACGGGTGTCTGTATAAATATTCGTACTGTATGTGGTAACTGGAACTGTATATTGGGGTAAATGGGTTATCTATGAGGTCTGGGTTTGTGGGAGATGAAGGGGCTAATGTGTGGATGGGGTAATAGGAAGTCGAATTTATGCTCAACTGCGTCGTTGTTAAGCTTGGGACTGTATGCGTTAATTCCATCATCGAATTATCGCATACTGGTGACGGTAGACTCAATCTATATGCTGTAGATTGTGCTTGAGGAAGTATTTCTGCGCTGCTTATCCTTAAATTTTCATTATTTAATCGCTGTAAATTTTCTCTCTGTTGCTGTTTTCCCTTACAGCCGATTATGTTTCCGATCCGTATTCCATTTCGGTAATGACAACAATTCTCATTACTTATGGAGATAGGATCTCGGTATTGTCCTCGTGATTGTCCGGTTGGCAATTGAATGTAAACATCCGTCTTGCTTTACTGGTTCTTTCTGGGGCTGTATCTATAGTGATAGTGGGGATATTTCCTCTTTCCGATTGCGTAAGGGATATATCTGTATCTATAATCGGGTTAGCCTCGACTACTGCTGCATTCCAGTCAGCAGACGATGGTCCGAAATTACGTCTAATTTCGTACCTAGCTAACCTGTCTCTAATAATTTTACAGTCCGAATCTATATTTATTCCGACTTTGCTTGCGTATACCGTGATTCTACCATCACTGGTATTATTAATGCTGCGTCTTATTACACCGGCACCTACTGCTGGTTGTAATACCGATAAATCTTCTCCCAAAATCAAATCCAGGTCATCACCGTTGTGAGACATTTTGATTAATTTTAGCAGCTTATTTGTATTTAATAATTAAATAATTATTTTATTTATAGCTCTTTTTAGCTCGATTGCTGTGAAATATCTTAGCTCTTGTTTAATTATCTTAACTTAAATTAAGCATGCCAAGCAAAAGTCCAAAAAAAAAAAAATAAAATACCAATGAAAGAAAGAAAAAATAATTTTCACGCTAAGCTAATTAAATTAAATTCACTTTCACTAAGCAATCCACAACAGCAAAAAAAAATAAACAAGCTTGCTTTATTATCGGCTGGGCAGTATAGCAAATAAATACAGCGGGAAATATGTATATATATTATATATATATATAGGTTCAATTATTATATTATATTTGTACAGCTTATTATTCAGGGGAATTAATATATACAGCTTTTGTATACACCACAATATTCCTCAAATTATATTTAATTATTAAATACAAATAAGCTGCTAAAATTAATCAAAATGTCTCACAACGGTGATGACCTGGATTTGATTTTGGGAGAAGATTTATCGGTATTACAACCAGCAGTAGGTGCCGGTGTAATAAGACGCAGCATTAATAATACCAGTGATGGTAGAATCACGGTATACGCAAGCAAAGTCGGAATAAATATAGATTCGGACTGTAAAATTATTAGAGACAGGTTAGCTAGGTACGAAATTAGACGTAATTTCGGACCATCGTCTGCTGACTGGAATGCAGCAGTAGTCGAGGCTAACCCGATTATAGATACAGATATATCCCTTACGCAATCGGAAAGAGGAAATATCCCCACTATCACTATAGATACAGCCCCAGAAAGAACCAGTAAAGCAAGACGGATGTTTACATTCAATTGCCAACCGGACAATCACGAGGACAATACCGAGATCCTATCTCCATAAGTAATGAGAATTTGTTGTCATTACCGGAAATGGAATACGGATCGGAAACATAATCGGCTGTAAGGGAAAACAGCAACACGAGAGAAAATTTACAGCGATTAAATAATGAAAATTTAAGGATAAGCAGCGCAGAAATACTTCCTCAAGCACAATCTACAGCATATAGATTGAGTCTACCGTCACCAGTATGCGATAATTCGATGATGGAATTAACGCATACAGTCCCAAGCTTAACAACGACGCAGTTGAGCATAAATTCGACTTCCTATTACCCCATCCACACATTAGCCCCTTCATCTCCCACAAACCCAGACCTCATAGATAACCCATTTACCCAATATACAGTTCCAGTTACCACATACAGTACGAATATTTATACAGACACCCGTCCAAGATCAACCCAAACTATCCAACCTCAGCTTTTCGTCCAGTAAGCACAAGCCCTTTTTCCCCTATTGCACTCGTACCCAGACCGGTAAGCCCCGCAAATACGCCCATAGTATGTCCCGGCCCGACCCGAGCGAATGCCGCCCGGGATGTTGGAATTGCGGGGGGCTGGGACATAGCTGGAGGAACTGCCCCTCCCCAAACGCAGTTTCCTGCAGGAACTGCGGGAGGAGGGGAGTTTTCTCCAAGAACTGCCCCCGCTGCGCAGAGGGCTATTGGGAGATGCAGAGGAGAATGGGGGGGAGGAAATAAATCCCCTCCCATACAGCTCCCTATAAAACGCCACCCACATACACTTCCCGATATTATAAAGAGAAAAATTTTTATTTATTATATGAATAAATTACATATAACGTAATCCATGTAGTATAATATTAAGACCCCAATCCAAAATGACAAATTTCCCAAGCAACAAGGGTGGTGATTATAAAGCAGAGCAAATAAACAAATAATTTAAATTATATGTAATGATTAAATGAATCGGTAAAAGAAAGAGTTTAAAACAAGGAACTCACAAGCAGCAGAAGGTAATAATCCACCACACCTTATTAATGTTCTTTTGTATTTTATATTATTTCATGTTTATGATTTTCTATTTTTCATTAATTCCTAAATTATATATTAAATTATATAACAGAATGAGTATGACTGCCATTTATGTAAGTACGAGGTATGAGAGTATCGCGAGTAGGGATAGAGTTCTCAAAAATGCGAATATTCTATATTACTATGTATATTTTATGTATTGGGGCCAGTCGTCGTTATATATTAAGTAATTTTAAATTATGGAAAAGCAGCTAAAATGTTATACACTATACAGCGCGATACATACACAGATGTCCAGCCAAGCAGCTAGTCAAGGAGACTATACACTTATACCCCGTACATATAACGCCGGCTATATGCATAGTTTTAAGTAAGCTAGCGTAATTACCCCCACCAACTTTAGCATCATAATCACAGAAAATTTTAAGCAAAATAGTAATTAGCAGCATTTGTTATATATTTTTTTTAGCTTAGCATTATTGTTAGCATTTTATTGAAATTACGACTTCCGCGTAATTTCGGTTTGGTGGGGGGGAGTTGTGACAATGTGCTTTGCACATGTCAAGAGCGAGCTATCGAACCCACAACGAACACTACCTACCCATATATAATTCCCTACACCTACCTACCCGCACAGTAAATAAGCCCTGCCTACCCACCAAGACTAAAAACCCAGTTCCAACCCATGCCGCACGCACGAGCGCCGGTGAGAAGTAGCACGAGGATCCCTAACGTCAACCAGCATGCAGCTGTAAGGGATTGAGCTAAGGATAAAGACACATTGGGAGAGGATGCCCAGCGGTCGCGGGAGATTAGCTGAGCCACCTCAATACGCGCGATCGCGGTCCGTGCGACCGACGCAAAAAAATAAAACTATGCATATAGCCGGCGCTATGTACGGGGTATAAGTGTATAGTCTCCTTGACTAGCTGCTTGGCTGGACATCTGTGTATGTATCGCGCTGTATAGTGTATAACATTTTAGCTGCTTTTCCATAATTTAAAATTACTTAATATATAACGACGACTGGCCCCAATACATAAAATATACATACTATATAGAATATTCGCATTTTTGAGAGCTCTATCCCTACTCGCGATACTCTCATACCTCGTACTTACATAAATGGCAGTCATACTCATTCTGTTATAATTTAATATATAATTTAGGAATTAATGAAAAATAATAAAATCATAAACATGAAATAATATAAAATACAAAAAGAAAATTAATAAGGTGTGGTGGATTATTACCTTCTGCTGCTTGTGAGTTCCTTGTTTTAAACTCTTTCTTTTACCGATTCATTTAATCATTACATATAATTTAAATTATTTGTTTATTTGCTCTGCTTTATAATCACCACCCTTGTTGCTTGGGAAAATTTGTCATTTTGGATTGGGGTCTTAATAATTATACTACATGGATTACGTTATATGTAATTTATTCATATAATAAAAAAAAAATTTTCTCTTTATAATATCGGGAAGTGTATGTGGGTGGCGTTTTATAGGGAGCTGTATGGGAGGGGATTTATTTCCTCCCCCCCATTCTCCTCTGCATCTCCCAATAGCCCTCTGCGCAGCGGGGGCAGTTCTTGGAGAAACTCCCCTCCTCCCGCAGTTCCTGCAGGAAACTGCGTTTGGGGAGGGGCAGTTCCTCCAGCTATGTCCCAGCCCCCGCAATTCCAACATCCCGGGCGGCATTCGCTCGGGTCGGGCCGGGACATACGTGCCTCTGCGGGGATAACTCCGCTCGCTGCTGATGCTGCCCTACTGCAGCAGACGGCGTAGATCTGCAGGAGGGGTCATTGGGAGGGGGAAGGGTTGTGGGAGGCTGTATGGGTTGGGACATTAAGGGTGGTGGAGTTGGGGATGTTGGTGGCTGGGTTTGGGCATTTGTGGGATTCGGGATATTGAGGGACATCAGGGCAGCGGGTTTTGGGGAGGTGGAGGATGGGGGGGGGGGTAGGGACAAGGGAGCTGTAATAGGTGTGGGTAAGTTGGGCACGGGGCAGGGAGGGGGCATGTTCACGTGCACATGTACATATGTATACATGCCCGTGGACGGGTCAAGGACTGGGCGGGAAATAATTGGTTGGGGAAGGAACGCTGGGATATAAAGGGAAGGTGGTTGGGATGGCGGTGTGGGGGTGGCTGTAGGGGGGCTGTATGGGGTCACGCTCGTACTGGTGGTGGCTATCGGGGTGAGGGCTGCTACCTCCGTTCTTGGTGCCGCTGGGCGGAAGTCAGGGTTGGCGCAAAGATGGCGCCCTCCCCTGACGCATCCTCTGGTGCCTGGGCAGGTTGAGCGTTGGCTTGCTCCTGGAGGGTGTTTGCTGGTTCATCAGCTAAGTCTAATCTTTCCAGGATCTCCTCCAGGTCCTGCCCAGGTCTCCTCAGCTCCGTGGGCCGTACTGTGAAGCGGCCACGGCCACGGGCTCTCTGCGTCGCTGACGCGCCTCTTCCCATTCTTTCCATTCTACGGGGGAATACTTATTCTTATTTTCTAATCTTGCTTAAACTTACCCGTTGCTATTATCAGGTTTGATTATTTTATTTGCCAAAATTTACCTACTCAAATTTATTCTTAAATTTGCCTTAATTAGTCTTCCGGGGCCTACCTCGCTTTCTAGGTGGGTTATTGCTACTTGGGTGATTTTGCTGTATATTTTGTGCTAATAATATAATAGTTTGCCGAAACTACTTCTACTACTCGCGGGGCCTATGTTTATTGGTGCCATTTTGCTGTAAAATGATTATCTTTTGAGGACAATACCCTATTGCGTCGACATACTCGATCGCCAACATGGTATTGTACTAATCTGCGTCCTTTATTGTAGTGTCTAGCTTGTCTAGCCACTGCTGTGTCTATATGTCTTCTAACAAGATCATATATTGCTGGAAGTCTATGTAATCTTTCGATCCATGCTGCTGTATTTGGTGCTGGAGGGGGGTCTGAGGACTCTAGGTGCTTTCGTATAAGGGCTGTTGGGATAGGGTTTCTGCCGAAATTTAAAAATGCTGGGCTGTATTTAGTTGTAGAGTGGACGACTGTATTGAGAGCGAAGCAGAACTCTCCTAAATGTCGATCCCACTCCCGATGATCTTCCTCAATGAAGCTGTTTATCATCGGTTTAGGTTCTATTTACCCTTTCTACAGGGTTAGCTTGTGCGAAATAGGGCGGAATTAATGACTGTATAATTCCGTACTGCTGTAATTTCTCTGCAACTTGGCGATTTGCAAATTCTGTCCCATTGTCCGAAATTAGGTATTTGGGACAACCCCATCGGTTAATGACTAACTCATCGAACGCTTGGAGTACGCTTTTTGCGTCGGCTCGTCTCAATGCTTTCATTTCGACATAACGGGTAAATAAGTCCTCAAAGACTATTATGTACCTGAAACCTTGCTTTGATGGAGGTTTCGGTCCCATTATGTCGACTGCTACTACTGTCCAAGGTCCATCTATGTTCCTGCCTTCCATTATTCCTGCTGGAGCCTGCTGATTGCTCTTGTGAGCTTGACACTCTTGACAAGCTCTCACATAATTGCAGGTATCATAGTATATCCCTGGCCAGTAGTAGTAGGTGGCTAACCTTGCATAGGTTTTGTCATTTCCCAAATGACCGGCTTGCGGGGTGTAGTGCGCTTCATAGAGAGCTTTCTCTCTATCAGCTGCTGGCAGTATTACTTCCAAGCATCTAGGTCGGGGACTAATGGGTCTACAGGGGATTGGGACGGTGTGCGTATAAAAGGTTGTCTTTTATACATAAATCAGGGTATTTTTGGGGAGATTTTATTACTGCTTGGATCTTCATTTGGTACCAAGGATCGCTTGTATTAATTGTGGCTGTAGCTGCTAATGCTGTATCTTCATATGCTCTTGAAAGTGCGTCAGGTACCTTATGGTATGCTCCTTTCCTGTGCACAAATTTAAATTTATAATTTTGCAGGATTGTGTTCCATCGAGCCAATCTGCCTGTCGGATCCTTGATGTTGTGAAGCCAGAGAAGGCTGTGGTGGTCTGTTACCACGGTAAATTCTTCACCTTGAAGGTAACCTTTTAGTCTTTCAATCGACCACAATACTGCCAAACACTCCTTCTCTGTCACCGTATAATTACGTTCCGCTTTACTCAGTGTACGGCTAACGTAATATATAGGGTGTTCTTCACCATCTATTTCCTGGGTAAGCACACCGGCTATAGCGTAGTCGCTAGCATCGGTTTGGAGGGTAAAGGGGAGGGAAAAATCGGGCGGGCTAAAACAGGGGCTTGGGTAAGGGCTAGCTTCATTTTCTCGAATGCATCCTGCTGTTCCTGATGCCATTGCCATCTGACATCCTTTCGCGTTAAATAGTTTAACGGTGCTCTGTATTCAGCTAATTTCCCAATAAACCTTGAATACCAACCAATTAAGCCAGTAAAGCGTCTGAGTTGCTTTAAATTGGTTGGGGCTGGATACTCTAGTATCGGTCGTATCTTATCTACATTTGTTTTGAGGCCATCCTCATTAACAATGTATCCTAGATAAGTTACTTCCGCGCACAGAATTCGGACTTTCTCTATTATTGCAAGTTACCTTTTTGAGGGCGGTTAGCACTATTCTTAACCATTTTAGGTGTTCCTCAAAGGTTTTGGCTGTAATTATAATATCGTCCAGATATGCGAATACGTTTGGTTCCCATTCTGGCTTTATAAGCTTGTCCATCATTTTCTGGAAAATCGCAGGTGCATTCGATAGGCCGTAGGGGACTCGGGTAAACTGAAATAATCCTTTACCGGGAAGTGAAAAGGCTGTAATTTCGCGGCTTTCTGGTGCTAGAGGGACTTGGTGGTAAGCTTGTGACAAATCAAGCTTACTATGTAACGACTTCTCTCAGCTGATCGAGAATGTCGTCCATATTTCGCATAGGGTATGCTATTTTCTTGGTTACAGCATTAACCTGCCGAAAATCTATGCAAAAGCGGTATTTTCCGTTTGCTTTCGGGACTATAATTGGGCAGCTGCACCACGGGCTTTCTGAAGGTTCTATTATGCCTTCTTTTAGCATTCTGTCAATTTCCTCGTATCCAGCCTGCAGCATCCTTGGCGAATAACGACGGTTTCGTTGACGAATAGGTTCGGCACCCTGCACATCAATTTTGTGGGAATCTAGGTTAGTTACACCTAGCGTTTTTGGTGTTGGGGGAATCATCTTAATAGCTGCTGTAATCTCCTTTCTTGTTCTGCTGTAGCTCGTTTCAATCCTCCTATGCTTGCTAAGGCAGGTAAGCAACTTGGATCTTTGCCATATGGATAAAAATGATGAATGATACCTTTATCAGTCCACCACGTATCGTTTTCATAGCATATATTCATGTTCGCTTTACGTTTAAAGTCGATACCTAATATGCAGTCGTAATGCAAGCCGTCTGCTACCTGAAACGGCATTATAATAGTCTCACCATCTATTTCCATGGTTACATCTATTATACCTTGTATTGGTACTGCTGTACCATCTGCTACTTTAACGGCTGAATTGCTGGATTGTCTCAATTTATGCTGTAACATTCTACTCATTCCTCGCCCAATGAATGAGTGTACCGACCCATCGTCAAGTAAAGCTGTAAGTTTTTGTCCATTTAACTCTATGTTAAAGAAATGGCGTGGGTCGATGCCGGGTATTTGCTGTATTAGGGAATTATTTGCTGCTACGTGGGAGGGTATTGACCCTTTTGGGTTTTGGGTGAGGAAATACGGGTCTCTATTTCCTCTGGCTGTAGTTTCCCTGGCTTCTGTTCTTATTGCAGCTGCAGTTAGCGTATTTGTGCCTTGTGCACCGCAATTACGACAGGTTGCAGGTTCTGGCATTCTGCTATCCAATGCCCAAGTTTTCCGCATCTAAAACAAGGCTCTTTAAATTTCCTTGGATTTATAGGTCTTTGTTCTTCGTTATTTGGCGTGCTGAATTTATTTGGCTTGAATTCCTGCTTTTTGGTGATTCAGCCCTTTGTTTTTCCTGCGCTCGTTGCCAATAGCTGCTATTTTTATTATTCTTTACAGCTTCGCTGTACTGCTGCTTCGACTCTTGCTTGGGAGGTGCTGTATATTTTCTTGCTGCTTGGGGGCTGTTCTGCTTCAAAGGGTATTGGTGCTGTATTTTCTTTTGTGGGTGGGTGGCTATGGGTGCTATGGACTTGGGAGGTACTGCAATATCTTCTGTTTGACCTGAGGAGACTGCTGCTATTTACGGCTTTTTGTTTGCATAGGGTCGATATATGCATATTTCGCTAAGCCGTAATTTTGGATTACTGGTGGAGGTCTGTACGTTTCGTCCATTAACGTCTTGCTTCCTCCTTTTTACCTAGTCTCTGCAGCTGTGTAAAACTATCGAAATGATGTCTTTCGATTCTAGTTCTATAACTAGGGTGCAGGTTGCGGTATGCTCTATCCAGCTGCTCGGTTTGAGGCATTTGCGGCTTGATTTGATCCAACATACCTCGTAGCTTGGTGAGGTATGTGGAGATATCCTCATTCGGTCCCTGTGTCCGATTTTCAATAGCTTGTTTCAGCTGGCTCTGCGTTTCCTCAGTCCCATATTGTAGTCTCAGCGCATCTACAAAATCTAGATAATCTTTCCAGCTACTTTTCTCACGTCTAAACCACTCCCACGCGTCATCATCTAACACTGATGGCAACGCTTTAAATATATCCTGAGTTGAGAGACCATAACTTTCTCTACATTCCTCAAGATTCGATAAGAATGCCTCCGGGTCATTCTTTTTAGCTCCTTTGAATTGGATATGGTGACGCGAGAATATCTGTGCTGTCCTTTTCTCCCGTATAAAGGTAGCATCTTCTAAGCAGGTTTCGTACGAACGGCTGTATCTGAATGCTGGGTTAAACGTACTTTGCTGTGGCTGTATGTGTGGGTTAGCTGGGATTGAGTACGTTTCGTTGCTTTCCTGGTGCACTGGCGATCTGCTTTCTGTCTAGTTTGCTGCTCGTTATTTTGCTGATTGCTGTGTATTTCTATTAATTTGCTGTATAATTGCTGCATTTGCTGTATTTGCTGCTCCAATCGCCTAAATTGTTCATCGTATTTACTTTCGAGCTCTTTCTCGGTATTTTGCGTCTCTTTTGGACGTTGGGTTCTGTACTCCATCGTCTTCCCAATGGACACTTGTACATTCCTATGTACATTGCTCAGCTGTGTGCTGCTTCTGGGTTATGTCTATTTTCGTGTGCGTGGCTGACTCTTCTTCCTTGGGTCGCTATTTCGGGTTCTGTATTGCTGTGCAGTGGCGTATTTGCGGGGCTTACCGGTCTGGGTACGAGTGCAATAGGGGAAAAAGGGCTTGTGCTTACTGGACGAAAAGCTGAGGGTTGGATAGTTTGGGTTGATCTGGACGGGTGTCTGTATAAATATTCGTACTGTATGTGGTAACTGGAGCTGTATATTGGGTAAATGGGTTATCTATGAGGTCTGGGTTTGTGGGAGATGAAGGGGCTAATGTGTGGATGGGGTAATAGGAAGTCGAATTTATGCTCAACTGCGTCGTTGTTAAGCTTGGGACTGTATGCGTTAATTCCATCATCGAATTATCGCATACTGGTGACGGTAGACTCAATCTATATGCTGTAGATTGTGCTTGAGGACGTATTTCTGCGCTGCTTATCCTTAAATTTTCATTATTTAATCGCTGTAAATTTTTTCTCTCGTGTTGCTGTTTCCCTTACAGCCGATTGTGTTTCCGATCCGTATTCCATTTCCGGTAATGACAACAAATTCTCATTACTTATGGAGATGGATCTCGTATTGTCCTCGTGATTGTCCGGTTGGCAATTGAATGTAAAGCATCCGTCTTGCTTTACTGCTTTTTCTGGGGCTGTATCTATAGTGATAGTGGGGATATTTCCTCTTTCCGATTGCGTAAGGGATAAATCTGTATCAATAATCGGGTTAGCCTCGTCTACTGCTGCATTCCAGTCAGCAGACGATGGTCCGAAATTACGTCTAATTTCGTACCTAGCTAACCTATCTCTAATAATTTTACAGTCCGAATCTATATTTATTCCGACTTTGCTTGCGTATACCGTGATTCTACCATCACTATAGATACAGCCCCAGAAAGAAGCAGTAAAGCAAGACGGATGCTTACATTCAATTGCCAACCGGACAATCACGAGGACAATACCGAGATCCTATCTCCATAAGTAATGAGAATTTGTTGTCATTACGGAAATGGAATACGGATCGGAAACACAATCGGCTGTAAGGGAAAACAGCAACACGAGTTACAGCGATTTTACAGCGAAATTTACAGCGATTAAATAATGAAATTTAAGGATAAGCAGCGCAGAAATACGTCCTCAAGCACAATCTACAGCATATAGATTGAGTCTACCGTCACCAGTATGCGATAATTCGATGATGGAATTAACGCATACAGTCCCAAGCTTAACAACGACGCAGTTGAGCATAAATTCGACTTCCTATTACCCCATCCACACATTAGCCCCTTCATCTCCCCCAAACCCAGACCTCATAGATATCCCATTTACCCAATATACAGCTCCAGTTACCACATACAGTACGAATATTTATACAGACACCCGTCCAAGATCAACTCAAACTATCCAACCCTCAGCTTTTCGTCCAGTAAGCACAAGCCCTTTTTCCCCTATTGCACTCGTACCCAGACCGGTAAGCCCCGCAAATACGCCACTGCACAGCAATACAGAACCCGAAATAGCGACCCAAGGAAGAAGAGTCAGCCACGCACACGAAAATAGACATAACCCCAGAAGCAGCACACAGCTGAGCAATGTACATAGGAATGTACAAAGTGTCCATTGGGAAGACGATATAGTAACAGAACCCAACGTTCCAAAAGAGACGCAAAATACCGAGAAAGAGCTCGAAAGTAAATACGATGAACAATTTAGGCGATTGGAGCAGCAAATACAGCAAATGCAGCAGTTATACAGCAAATTAATAGAAATACACAGCAATCAGCAAAATAACGAGCAGCAAACTAGACAGAATAGCAGATCGCCAGTGCACCAGGATAGCAACGAAACGTACTCAATCCCAGCTAACCCACACATACAGCCACAGCAAAGTACGTTTAACCCAGCATTCAGATACAGCCGTTCGTACGAAACCTGCTTAGAAGATGCTACCTTTATACGGGAGGAAAAGGACAGCACAGATATTCTCGCGTCACCATATCCAATTCAAAGGAGCTAAAAAGAATGACCCGGAGGCATTCTTATCGAATCTTGAGGAATGTAGAGAAAGTTATGGTCTCTCAACTCAGGATATATTTAAAGCGTTGCCATCAGTGTTAGATGATGACGCGTGGGAGTGGTTTAGACGTGAGAAAAGTAGCTGCAAAGATTATCTAGATTTTTGTAGATGCGCTGAGACTACAATATGGGACTGAGGAAACGCAGAGCCAGCTGAAACAAGCTATTGAAAATCGGACACAGGGACCCGAATGAGGATATCTCCACATACCTCACCAAGCTAAGAGGTATGTTGGATCAAATCAAGCCGCAAATGCCTCAAACCGAGCAGCTGGATAGAGCATACCGCAACCTGCACCCTAGTTATAGAACTAGAATCGAAAGACATCATTTCGATAGTTTCACACAGCTGCAGAGACTAGGTAAAAAGGAGGAAGCAAGACGTTAAATGGACGAAACGTACAGACCTCCACCAGTAATCCAAAATTACGGCTTAGCGAAATATGCATATATCGATCCTATGCAAACAAAAGCCGTAACTAGCAGCAGTCTCCTCAGGTCAAACAGAAGATATTGCAGTACCTCCCAAGTCCATAGCAACCATAGCCACCCACCCACAAAAGAAGATACAGCACCAATACTCTTTGAAGCAGAACTGCCCCAAGCAGCAAGAAAATATACAGCACCTCCCAAGCAAGAGTCGAAGCAGCAGTACAGCGAAGCTGTAAAGAATAATAAAAATAGCAGCTATTGGCAACGAGCGCAGGAAACGAAACAAAGGGCTGAATCACCAAAAAAGCAGGAATTCAAGCCAATAAATTCAGCACGCCAAATAACGAAGAACAAAGACCTATAAATCCAAGGAAATTTAAAGAGCCTTGTTTTAGATGCGGAAAACTTGGGCATTGGATAGCAGAATGTCCAGAACCTGCAACCTGTCGTAATTGCGGTGCACAAGGCACAAATTACGCTAACTGCAGCTGCAATAAGAACAGAAGCCAGGGAAACTACAGCCAGAGGAAATAGAGACCCGTATTTCCTCACCCAAAAACCCAAAGGGTCAATACCCTCCCACGTAGCAGCAAATAATTCCCTAATACAGCAAATACCAGGCATCGACCCACGCCATTTCTTTAACATAGAGTTAAATGGAAAAAAACTTACAGCTTTACTTGACGATGGGTCGGTACACTCATTCATTGGGCGAGGAATGAGTAGAATGTTACAGCATAAATTGAGACAATCCAGCAATTCAGCCGTTAAAGTAGCAGATGGTACAGTAGTACCAATACAAGGTATAATAGATGTAACCATGGAAATAGATGGTGAGACTATTATAATGCCGTTTCAGGTAGCAGACGGCTTGCATTACGACTGCATATTAGGTATCGACTTTAAACGTAAAGCGAACATGATATATGCTATGAAAACGATACGTGGTGGACTGATAAAGGTATCATTCATCATTTTTATCCATATGGCAAGATCCGAGTTGCTTACCTGCCTTAGCAAGCATAGGAGGATTGAAACGAGCTACAGCAGAACAAGAAAGGAGATTACAGCAGCTATTAAATGAGATGATTCCCCCCAACACCAAAAACGCTAGGTGTAACTAACCTAGATTCCCACAAAATTGATGTGCAGGGTGCCGAACCTATTCGTCAACGAAACCGTCGTTATTCGCCAAGGATGCTGCAGGCTGGATACGAGGAAATTGACAGAATGCTAAAGAAGGCATAATAGAACCTTCAGAAGCCCGTGGTGCAGCTGCCCAATTATAGTCCCGAAAGCAAACGGAAAATACCACTTTTGCATAGGTTTTTGGCAGGTTAATGCTGTAACCAAGAAAATAGCATACCCTATGCGAAATATGGACGACATTCTCGATCAGCTGAGAGAGAGTCGTTACATTAGTAAGCTTGATTTGTCACAAGCTTACCACCAAGTCCCTCTAGCATCAGAAAGCCGCGAAATTACAGGCTTTTCACTTCCCGGTAAAGGATTATTTCAGTTTACCCGAGTCCCCTACGGCCTATCGAATGCACCTGCGATTTTCCAGAAAATGATGGACAAGCTTATAAAGCCAGAATGGGAACCAAACGTATTCGCATATCTGGACGATATTATAATTACAGCCAAAACCTTTGAGGAACACCTAAATGGTTAAGAATAGTGCTAACCGCCCTCAAAAAGGTGAACTTGCAGATTAATAGAGAAAAGTCCGAATTCTGTTGCGCAGAAGTAACTTATCTAGGATACATTGTTAATGAGGATGGCCTCAAAACAAATGTAGATAAGATACGACCGATACTAGAGTATCCAGCCCCAACCAATTTAAAGCAACTCAGACGCTTTACTGGCTTAATTGGTTGGTATTCAAGGTTTATTGGGAAATTTGCTGAATACAGAGCACTGTTAAACTATTTAACGCGAAAGGATGTCAGATGGCAATGGCATCAGGAACAGCAGGATGCATTCGAGGAAAATGAAGCTAGCCCTTACCCAAGCCCCTGTTTTAGCCCGACCCGATTTTTCCCTCCCCTTTACCCTCCAAACCGATGCTAGCGATTACGCTATAGCCGGTGTGCTTACCCAGGAAATAGATGGTGAAGAACACCCTATATATTACGTTAGCCGTACACTGAGTAAAGCGGAACGTAATTATACGGTGACAGAGAAGGAGTGTTTGGCAGTATTGTGGTCGATTGAAAGACTAAAAGGTTACCTTCAAGGTGAAGAATTTACCGTGGTAACAGACCACCACAGCCTTCTCTGGCTTCACAACATCAAGGATCCGACAGGCAGATTGGCTCGATGGAACACAATCCTGCAAAATTATAAATTTAAATTTGTGCACAGGAAAGGAGCATACTATAAGGTACCTGACGCACTTTCAAGAGCATATGAAGATACAGCATTAGCAGCTACAGCCACAATTAATACAAGCGATCCTTGGTACCAAATGAAGATCCAAGCAGTAATAAAATCTCCCCAAAAATACCCTGATTTATGTATAAAAGACAACCTTTTATACGCACACCGTCCCAATTCCCTCGTAGACCCATTAGACCCCGACCTAGATGCTTGGAAGCTAATACTGCCAGCAGCTGATAGAGAGAAAGCTCTCTATGAAGCGCACTACACCCCGCAAGCCGGTCATTTGGGAAATGACAAAACCTATGCAAGGTTAGCCACCTACTACTACTGGCCAGGGATATACTATGATACCTGCAATTATGTGAGAACTTGTCAAGAGTGTCAAGCCCACAAGAGCAATCAGCAGGCTCCAGCAGGAATAATGGAAGGCAGAAACATAGATGGACCTTGGACAGAAGTAGCAGTCGACATAATGGGACCGAAACCTCCATCAAAGCAAGGTTTCAGGTACATAATAGTCTTTGAGGACTTATTTACCCGTTATGTCGAAATGAAAGCATTGAGACGAGCCGACGCAAAAAGCGTACTCCAAGCGTTCGATGAGTTTGTCATTAACCGATGGGGTTGTCCCAAATACCTAATTTCGGACAATGGGACAGAATTTGCAAATCGCCAAGTTGCAGAGAAATTACAGCAGTACGGAATTATACAGTCATTAATCCCGCCCTATTTCGCACAAGCTACCCTGTAGAAAGGGTAAATAGGAACCTAAAACCGATGCTAAACAGCTTCATTGAGGAAGATCATCGGGAGTGGGATCGACATTTAGGAGAGTTCTGCTTCACTCTCAATACAGTCGTCCACTCTACAACTAAATACAGCCCAGCATTTTAAATTTCGGGAGAATCCCTATCCCAATAGCCCTTATACGAAAGCACCTAGAGTCCTCAGACCCCCCTCCAGCACCAATACAGCAGCATGGATCGAAAGATTACATAGACTTCCAGCAATATATGATCTTGTTAGAAGACATATAGACACAGCAGTGGCTAGACAAGCTAGACACTACAATAAAGGACGCAGATTAGTACAATACCATGTTGGCGATCGAGTATATCGACGCAATAGGGTATTGTCCTCAAAAGATAATCATTTTACAGCAAAATGGCACCAATAAACATAGGCCCCGCGAGAGTAGTAGAAGTAGTTTCGGCAAACTATTATATTATTAGCACAAAATATACAGCAAAATCACCCAAGTAGCAATAACCCACCTAGAAAGCGAGGTAGGCCCCGGAAGACTAATTAAGGCAAATTTAAGAATAAATTTGAGTAGGTAAATTTTGGCAAATAAAAATAATCAAACCTGATAATAGCAACGGGTAAGTTTAAGCAAGATTAGAAAATAAGAATAAGTATTCCCCCGTAGAATGGAAAGAATGGGAAGAGGCGCGTCAGCGACGCAGAGAGCCCGTGGCCGTGGCCGCTTCACAGTACGGCCCACGGAGCTGAGGAGACCTGGGCAGGACCTGGAGGAGATCCTGGAAAGATTAGACTTAGCTGATGAACCAGCAAACACCCTCCAGGAGCAAGCCAACGCTCAACCTGCCCAGGCACCAGAGGATGCGTCAGGGGAGGGCGCCATCTTTGCGCCAACCCTGACTTCCGCCCAGCGGCACCAAGAACGGAGGTAGCAGCCCTCACCCCGATAGCCACCACCAGTACGAGCGTGACCCCATACAGCCCCCCTACAGCCACCCCCACACCGCCATCCCAACCACCTTCCCTTTATATCCCAGCGTTCCTTCCCCAACCAATTATTTCCCGCCCAGTCCTTGACCCGTCCACGGGCATGTATACATATGTACATGTGCACGTGAACATGCCCCCTCCCTGCCCCGTGCCCAACTTACCCACACCTATTACAGCTCCCTTGTCCCTACCCGCTCCCCCATCCTCCACCTCCCCAAAACCCGCTGCCCTGATGTCCCTCAATATCCCGAATCCCACAAATGCCCAAACCCAGCCACCAACATCCCCAACTCCACCACCCTTAATGTCCCAACCCATACAGCCTCCCACAACCCTTCCCCCTCCCAATGACCCCTCCTGCAGATCTACGCCGTCTGCTGCAGTAGGGGCAGCATCAGCAGCGAGCGGAGTTATCCCCGCAGAGGCACGTATGTCCCGGCCCGACCCGAGCGAATGCCGCCCGGGATGTTGGAATTGCGGGGGGCTGGGACATAGCTGGAGGAACTGCCCCTCCCCAAACGCAGTTTCCTGCAGGAACTGCGGGAGGAGGGGAGTTTTCTCCAAGAACTGCCCCCGCTGCGCAGAGGGCTATTGGGAGATGCAGAGGAGAATGGGGGGGAGGAAATAAATCCCCTCCCATACAGCTCCCTATAAAACGCCACCCCACATACACTTCCCGATATTATAAAGAGAAAAATTTTTTTTTTATTATATGAATAAATTACATATAACGTAATCCATGTAGTATAATTATTAAGACCCCAATCCAAAATGACAAATTTTCCCAAGCAACAAGGGTGGTGATTATAAAGCAGAGCAAATAAACAAATAATTTAAATTATATGTAATGATTAAATGAATCGGTAAAAGAAAGAGTTTAAAACAAGGAACTCACAAGCAGCAGAAGGTAATAATCCACCACACCTTATTAATTTTCTTTTTGTATTTTATATTATTTCATGTTTATGATTTTATTATTTTTCATTAATTCCTAAATTATATATTAAATTATATAACAGAATGAGTATGACTGCCATTTATGTAAGTACGAGGTATGAGAGTATCGCGAGTAGGGATAGAGCTCTCAAAAATGCGAATATTCTATATTAGTATGTATATTTTATGTATTGGGGCCAGTCGTCGTTATATATTAAGTAATTTTAAATTATGGAAAAGCAGCTAAAATGTTATACACTATACAGCGCGATACATACACAGATGTCCAGCCAAGCAGCTAGTCAAGGAGACTATACACTTATACCCCGTACATATAGCGCCGGCTATATGCATAGTTTTATTTTTTTGCGTCGGTCGCACGGACCGCGATCGCGCGTATTGAGGTGGCTCAGCTAATCTCCCGCGACCGCTGGGCATCCTCTCCCAATGTGTCTTTATTCCTTAGCTCAATCCCTTACAGCTGCATGCTGGTTGACGTTAGGGATCCTCGTGCTACTTCTCACCGGCGCTCGTGCGTGCGGCATGGGTTGGAACTGGGTTTTTAGTCTTGGTGGGTAGGCAGGGCTTATTTACTGTGCGGGTAGGTAGGTGTAGGGAATTATATATGGGTAGGTAGGTGTTCGTTGTGGGTTCGATAGCTCGCTCTTGACATGTGCAAAGCACATTGTCACAACTCCCCCCCACCAAACCGAAATTACGCGGAAGTCGTAATTTCAATAAAATGCTAACAATAATGCTAAGCTAAAAAAATATATAACAAATGCTGCTAATTACTATTTTGCTTAAAATTTTCTGTGATTATGATGCTAAAGTTGGTGGGGGTAATTACGCTAGCTTACTTAAAACTATGCATATAGCCGGCGTTATATGTACGGGGTATAAGTGTATAGTCTCCTTGACTAGCTGCTTGGCTGGACATCTGTGTATGTATCGCGCTGTATAGTGTATAACATTTTAGCTGCTTTTCCATAATTTAAAATTACTTAATATATACGACGACTGGCCCCAATACATAAATATACATAGTAATATAGAATATTCGCATTTTTGAGAACTCTATCCCTACTCGCGATACTCTCATACCTCGTACTTACATAAATGGCAGTCATACTCATTCTGTTATATAATTTAATATATAATTTAGGAATTAATGAAAAATAAGAAAATCATAAACATGAAATAATATAAAATACAAAAAGAACATTAATAAGGTGTGGTGGATTATTACCTTCTGCTGCTTGTGAGTTCCTTGTTTTAAAACTCTTTCTTTTACCGATTCATTTAATCATTACATATAATTTAAATTATTTGTTTATTTGCTCTGCTTTATAATCACCACCCTTGTTGCTTGGGAAAATTTGTCATTTTGGATTGGGGTCTTAATAATTATACTACATGGATTACGTTATATGTAATTTATTCATATAATAAATAAAAAATTTTTCTCTTTATAATATCGGGAAGTGTATGTGGGTGGCGTTTTATAGGGAGCTGTATGGGAGGGATTATTTCCTCCCCCCCATTCTCCTCTGCATCTCCCAATAGCCCTCTGCGCAGCGGGGGCAGTTCTTGGAGAAAACTCCCCTCCTCCCGCAGTTCCTGCAGGAAACTGCGTTTGGGGAGGGGCAGTTCCTCCAGCTATGTCCCAGCCCCCCGCAATTCCAACATCCCGGGCGGCATTCGCTCGGGTCGGGCCGGGACATACTATGGGCGTATTTGCGGGGCTTACCGGTCTGGGTACGAGTGCAATAGGGGAAAAAGGGCTTGTGCTTACTGGACGAAAAGCTGAGGTTGGATAGTTTGGGTTGATCTTGGACGGGTGTCTGTATAAATATTCGTACTGTATGTGGTAACTGGAACTGTATATTGGGTAAATGGGTTATCTATGAGGTCTGGGTTTGTGGGAGATGAAGGGGCTAATGTGTGGATGGGGTAATAGGAAGTCGAATTTATGCTCAACTGCGTCGTTGTTAAGCTTGGGACTGTATGCGTTAATTCCATCATCGAATTATCGCATACTGGTGACGGTAGACTCAATCTATATGCTGTAGATTGTGCTTGAGGAAGTATTTCTGCGCTGCTTATCCTTAAATTTTCTGTGATTATGATGCTAAAGTTGGTGGGGGTAATTACGCTAGCTTACTTAAAACTATGCATATAGCCGGCGTTATATGTACGGGGTATAAGGTATAGTCTCCTTGACTAGCTGCTTGGCTGGACATCTGTGTATGTATCGCGCTGTATAGTGTATAACATTTTAGCTGCTTTTCCATAATTTAAAATTACTTAATATATAACGACGACTGGCCCCAATACATAAAATATACATAGTAATATAGAATATTCGCATTTTTGAGAACTCTATCCCCTACTCGCGATACTCTCATACCTCGTACTTACATAAATGGCAGTCATACTCATTCTGTTATATAATTTAATATATAATTTAGGAATTAATGAAAATAAGAAAATCATAAACATGAAATAATATAAAATACAAAAAGAACATTAATAAGGTGTGGTGGATTATTACCTTCTGCTGCTTGTGAGTTCCTTGTTTTAAACTCTTTCTTTTACCGATTCATTTAATCATTACATATAATTTAAATTATTTGTTTATTTGCTCTGCTTTATAATCACCACCCTTGTTGCTTGGGAAAATTTGTCATTTTGGATTGGGGTCTTAATAATTATACTACATGGATTACGTTATATGTAATTTATTCATAATAAATAAAAAATTTTTCTCTTTATAATATCGGGAAGTGTATGTGGGGTGGCGTTTTATAGGGAGCTGTATGGGAGGGGATTTATTTCCTCCCCCCCCATTTCTCCTCTGCATCTCCCAATAGCCCTCTGCGCAGCGGGGGCAGTTCTTGGAGAAAACTCCCCTCCTCCCGCAGTTCCTGCAGGAAACTGCGTTTGGGGAGGGGCAGTTCCTCCAGCTATGTCCCAGCCCCCCGCAATTCCAACATCCCGGGCGGCATTCGCTCGGGTCGGGCCGGGACATACTATGGGCGTATTTGCGGGGCTTACCGGTCTGGGTACGAGTGCAATAGGGGAAAAAGGGCTTGTGCTTACTGGACGAAAAGCTGAGGGTTGGATAGTTTGGGTTGATCTTGGACGGGTGTCTGTATAAATATTCGTACTGTATGTGGTAACTGGAACTGTATATTGGGTAAATGGGTTATCTATGAGGTCTGGGTTTGTGGGAGATGAAGGGGCTAATGTGTGGATGGGGTAATAGGAAGTCGAATTTATGCTCAACTGCGTCGTTGTTAAGCTTGGGACTGTATGCGTTAATTCCATCATCGAATTATCGCATACTGGTGACGGTAGACTCAATCTATATGCTGTAGATTGTGCTTGAGGAAGTATTTCTGCGCTGCTTATCCTTAAATTTTCATTATTTAATCGCTGTAAATTTTCTCTCGTGTTGCTGTTTTCCCTTACAGCCGATTATGTTTCCGATCCGTATTCCATTTCCGGTAATGACAACAAATTCTCATTACTTATGGAGATAGGATCTCGGTATTGTCCTCGTGATTGTCCGGTTGGCAATTGAATGTAAACATCCGTCTTGCTTTACTGGTTCTTTCTGGGGCTGTATCTATAGTGATAGTGGGGATATTTCCTCTTTCCGATTGCGTAAGGGATATATCTGTATCTATAATCGGGTTAGCCTCGACTACTGCTGCATTCCAGTCAGCAGACGATGGTCCGAAATTACGTCTAATTTCGTACCTAGCTAACCTGTCTCTAATAATTTTACAGTCCGAATCTATATTTATTCCGACTTTGCTTGCGTATACCGTGATTCTACCATCACTGGTATTATTAATGCTGCGTCTTATTACACCGGCACCTACTGCTGGTTGTAATACCGATAAATCTTCTCCCAAAATCAAATCCAGGTCATCACCGTTGTGAGACATTTTGATTAATTTTAGCAGCTTATTTGTATTTAATAATTAAATAATTATTTTATTTATAGCTCTTTTTAGCTCGATTGCTGTGAAATATCTTAGCTCTTGTTTAATTATCTTAACTTAAATTAAGCATGCCAAGCAAAAGTCCAAAAAAAAAAAAATAAAATACCAATGAAAGAAAGAAAAAATAATTTTCACGCTAAGCTAATTAAATTAAATTCACTTTCACTAAGCAATCCACAACAGCAAAAAAAAATAAACAAGCTTGCTTTATTATCGGCTGGGCAGTATAGCAAATAAATACAGCGGGAAATATGTATATATATATATATATATATATAGGTTCAATTATTATATTATATTTGTACAGCTTATTATTCAGGGGAATTAATATATACAGCTTTTGTATACACCACAATATTCCTCAAATATATATTGTTATTATTAATACAATCAATAAATATCGGGTAAATGTGCAAGGGAAACGTGCAAATTGTGCTTATAAAAATAAATTATACACTGGGTTAGGCAGGCAGCACATAATAATAAACAAAAATTATTCAGTATTATTTTTGTAACTATTATTATGGGAAGCAATGAGGGAGAAATTAAATTTTGTTGCAATGGTGTAGCAGGTCAAGCAAATTTAATTATTATTATTTATTCAGCTAACAATAACTAACTAGCAAAATGTGTGATTTAATTCACTAAGCATTAATTGTATATAAACAACTAGAAAAACCAATTTAATCAAACGTGATAATAGCAGTAGGGATATTAAATAGCATTAATATGTTAATATATGTCACCAAGGAAAATTAATATGCTTAAGAAAATATATTAATAATGCTCAAAGCAGCTTAAATTATTATTATAATTATAAAATGCCAATTTAAAAGAAAATTAATAAAATTTTATTTTCTTATTGAAGCACTTACAAAAAAAAAATGTCATGAATACTCGGTTAATATAGCTGTATGGGTTACTATTGCTGTATGGGTTAGAAGGAGAGGGAAAATGAATTATTTATATTTTTATTAACCAGCGTACCCACAAAAAAAACAACTATACATAACCAAATATGTAAAGCAGTGCAAATAATATATTCAAAAGAAAAAACAAATATATATTTTTTGCACGTGCTCAATTAATAATTATCAAAATGGCCGTCAAAATGGCCGACCGGCTTCTTCCGGTGTGTGTGCGAGCTTTTCTTAAAGGAGAGGAAAGGCAATATGGCCGCTTATTTGCGTCGCGCTTCGACGCTTACAATAATTATTGCTCGCTTTATTATGCACAAAAAAAAAACTATTTCTGTACGCCACTTTATGCAAAATTATTTTAATAAAAAGATCCCTTAAAAAAAAACAACCACGTTGGGCGCCAATGATAAAGAAAGGACTCGCGGAGGAGACCGAAAATGCCAAAGCGCCAGAGGAGAGACAGCAAGGTGCGTTCGAGACGGTAAAAATAAGCCACGCCGAGTTTCGCG
The DNA here is from genome assembly GCA_026168455.1 of Theocolax elegans. NCBI lineage: Eukaryota > Metazoa > Arthropoda > Insecta > Hymenoptera > Cerocephalidae > Theocolax > Theocolax elegans. The sequence continues at coordinate 47,321,933 of CM047427.1, forward strand.
CGCGCGACCCTCCTCAGGATCACGACGACGAGGGCAAACCAACGATTTCTAACCAGCGTTGCATCTCCACTACGAGGACACCAATTTACGATAGGGGCTCAGCGACTACACACAACTATACACTCCTCCACGAGCATCTTAACCTACACCGTCTCCAACGTTTCGTTCTCCAAACCATTGTGCAACAATGGATCCTAACAACAAGGACAAGAATAAAAAGGCAAAGATCCGAGTTGCTTACCTGCCTTAGCAAGCATAGGAGGATTGAAACGAGCTACAGCAGAACAAGAAAGGAGATTACAGCAGCTATTAAATGAGATGATTCCCCCAACACCAAAAACGCTAGGTGTAACTAACCTAGATTCCCACAAAATTGATGTGCAGGGTGCCGAACCTATTCGTCAACGAAACCGTCGTTATTCGCCAAGGATGCTGCAGGCTGGATACGAGGAAATTGACAGAATGCTAAAAGAAGGCATAATAGAACCTTCAGAAAGCCCGTGGTGCAGCTGCCCAATTATAGTCCCGAAAGCAAACGGAAAATACCGCTTTTGCATAGATTTGCGGCAGGTTAATGCTGTAACCAAGAAAATAGCATACCCTATGCGAAATATGGACGACATTCTCGATCAGCTGAGAGAGAGTCGTTACATTAGTAAGCTTGATTTGTCACAAGCTTACCACCAAGTCCCTCTAGCACCAGAAAGCCGCGAAATTACAGGCTTTTCACTTCCCGGTAAAGGATTATTTCAGTTTACCCGAGTCCCCTACGGCCTATCGAATGCACCTGCGATTTTCCAGAAAATGATGGACAAGCTTATAAAGCCAGAATGGGAACCAAACTAAAATGGTTAAGAATAGTGCTAACCGTCCTAAAAAAGGTGAACTTGCAGATTAATAGAGAAAAGTCCGAATTTTGTTGCGCAGAAGTAACTTATCTAGGATACATTGTTAATGAGGATGGCCTCAAAACAAATGTAGATAAGATACGACCGATACTAGAGTATCCAGCCCCAACCAATTTAAAGCAACTCAGACGCTTTACTGGCTTAATTGGTTGGTATTCAAGGTTTATTGGGAAATTTGCTGAATACAGAGCACCGTTAAACTATTTAACGCGAAAGGATGTCAGATGGCAATGGCATCAGGAACAGCAGGATGCATTCGAGAAAATGAAGCTAGCCCTTACCCAAGCCCCTGTTTTAGCCCGACCCGATTTTTCCCTCCCCTTTACCCTCCAAACCGATGCTAGCGATTACGCTATAGCCGGTGTGCTTACCCAGGAAATAGATGGTGAAGAACACCCTATATATTACGTTAGCCGTACACTGAGTAAAGCGGAACGTAATTATACGGTGACAGAGAAGGAGTGTTTGGCAGTATTGTGGTCGATTGAAAGACTAAAAGGTTACCTTCAAGGTGAAGAATTTACCGTGGTAACAGACCACCACAGCCTTCTCTGGCTTCACAACATCAAGGATCCGACAGACAGATTGGCTCGATGGAACACAATCCTGCAAAATTATAAATTTAAATTTGTGCACAGGAAAGGAGCATACTATAAGGTACCTGACGCACTTTTAAGAGCATATGAAGATACAGCATTAGCAGCTACAGCCACAATTAATACAAGCGAACCTTGGTACCAAATGAAGATCCAAGCAGTAATAAAATCTCCCCAAAAATACCCTGATTTATGTATAAAAGACAACCTTTTATACGCACACCGTCCCAATCCCCTCGTAGACCCATTAGTCCCCGACCTAGATGCTTGGAAGCTAATACTGCCAGCAGCTGATAGAGAGAAAGCTCTCTATGAAGCGCACTACACCCCGCAAGCCGGTCATTTGGAAAATGTCAAAACCTATGCAAGGTTAGCCACCTACTACTACTGGCCAGGGATATACTATGATACCTGCTAATATGTGAGAGCTTGTCAAGAGTGTAAAGCCCACAAGAGCAATCAGCAGGCTCCAGCAGGAATAATGGAAGGCAGAAACATAGATGGACCTTGGACAGTAGTAGCAGTCGACATAATGGGACCGAAACCTCCATCAAAGCAAGGTTTCAGGTACATAATAGTCTTTGAGGACTTATTTACCCGTTATGTCGAAATGAAAGCATTGAGACGAGCCGACGCAAAAAGCGTACTCCAAGCGTTCGATGAGTTAGTCATTAACCGATGGGGTTGTCCCAAATACCTAATTTCGGACAATGGGACAGAATTTGCAAATCGCCAAGTTGCAGAGAATTTACAGCAGTACGGAATTATACAGTCATTAATCCCGCCCTATTTCGCACAAGCTAACCCTGTAGAAAGGGTAAATAGAAACCTAAAACCGATGATAAACAGCTTCATTGAGGAAGATCATCGGGAGTGGGATCGACATTTAGGAGAGTTCTGCTTCACTCTCAATACAGTCGTCCACTCTACAACTAAATACAGCCCAGCATTTTTAAATTTCGGCAGAATCCCTATCCCAATAGCCCTTATACGAAAGCACCTAGAGTCCTCAGACTTCCCTCCAGCACCAAATACAGCAGCATGGATCGAAAGATTACATAGACTTCCAGCAATATATGATCTTGTTAGAAGACATATAGACACAGCAGTGGCTAGACAAGCTAGACACTACAATAAAGGACGCAGATTAGTACAATACCATGTTGGCGATCGAGTATGTCGACGCAATAGGGTATTGTCCTCAAAAGATAATCATTTTACAGCAAAAATGGCACCAATAAACATAGGCCCCGCGAGAGTAGTAGAAGTAGTTTCGGCAAACTATTATATTGTTGAAGACGAAGATACTAAGCGGAGGGTCAAAGTCTATGTAAATGATATTAAGCGTTATATCCCTCCTAGAAACGTTATCCCACCTAAAATGCATTCTCCCCCTTCGCAGCGTCCAATAGCACAAAATATACAGCAAAATCACCCAAGTAGCAAAAACCCACCTAGAAAGCGAGGTAGGCCCCGGAAGACTAATTAAGGCAAATTTAAGAATAAATTTGAGTAGGTAAATTTTGGCAAATAAAAATAATCAAACCTGATAATAGCAACGGGTAAGTTTAAGCAAGATTAGAAAATAAGAATAAGTATTCCCCTGTAGAATGGAAAGAATGGGAAGAGGCGCGTCAGCGACGCAGAGCCCGTGGCCGTGGCCGCTTCACCGTACGGCCCACGGAGCTGAGGAGACCTGGGCAGGACCTGGAGGGGATCCTGGAAAGATTAGACTTAGCTGATGAACCAGCAAACACCCCTCCAGGAGCAAGCCACCGCACAACCTGCCCAGGCACCAGAGGATGCGTCAGGGGAGGGCGCCATCTTTGCGCCAACCCTGACTTCCGCCCAGCGGCACCAAGAACGGAGGTAGCAGCCCTCACCCCGATAGCCACCACCAGTACGAGCGTGACCCCATACAGCCCCCCTACAGCCACCCCCACACCGCCATCCCAACCACCTTCCCTTTATATCCCAGCGTTCCTTCCCCAACCAATTATTTCCCGCCCAGTCCTTGACCCGTCCACGGGCATGTATACATATGTACATGTGCCCGTGAACATGCCCCCTCCCTGCCCCGTGCCCAACTTACCCACACCTATTACAGCTCCCTTGTCCCTACCCGCTCCCCCATCCTCCACCTCCCCAAAACCCGCTGCCCTGATGTCCCTCAATATCCCGAATCCCACAAATGCCCAAACCCAGCCACCAACATTCCCAACCCCACCACCCTTAATGTGCCAACCCATACAGCCTCCCACAACCCTTCCCCCTCCCATTGACCCCTCCTGCAGATCTACGCCGTCTGCTGCAGTAGGGGCAGCATCAGCAGCGAGCGGAGTTATCCCCGCAGAGGCACGTATGTCCCGGCCCGACCCGAGCGAATGCCGCCCGGGATGTTGGAATCAGCAGCAGTAGACGAGGCTAACCCGATTATAGATACAGATATATCCCTTACGCAATCGGAAAGAGGAAATATCCCCACTATCACTATAGATACAGCCCCAGAAAGAACCAGTAAAGCAAGACGGATGCTTTACATTCAATTGCCAACCGGACAATCACGAGGACAATACCGAGATCCTATCTCCATAAGTAATGAGAATTTGTTGTCATTACCGGAAATGGAATACGGATCGGAAACACAATCGGCTGTAAGGGAAAACAGCAACACGAGAGAAAATTTACAGCGATTAAATAATGAAAATTTAAGGATAAGCAGCGCAGAAATACTTCCTCAAGTACAATCTACAGCATATAGATTGAGTCTACCGTCACCAGTATGCGATAATTCGATGATGGAATTAACGCATACAGTCCCAAGCTTAACAACGACGCAGTTGAGCATAAATTCGACTTCCTATTACCCCATCCACACATTAGCCCCTTCATCTCCCACAAACCCAGACCTCATAGATAACCCATTTACCCAATATACAGTTCCAGTTACCACATACAGTACGAATATTTATACAGACACCCGTCCAAGATCAACCCAAACTATCCAACCCTCAGCTTTTCGTCCAGTAAGCACAAGCCCTTTTTCCCCTATTGCACTCGTACCCAGACCGGTAAGCCCCGCAAATACGCCCATAGTATGTCCCGGCCCGACCCGAGCGAATGCCGCCCGGGATGTTGGAATTGCGGGGGGCTGGGACATAGCTGGAGGAACTGCCCCTCCCCAAACGCAGTTTCCTGCAGGAACTGCGGGAGGAGGGGAGTTTTCTCCAAGAACTGCCCCCGCTGCGCAGAGGGCTATTGGGAGATGCAGAGGAGAATGGGGGGGAGGAAATAAATCCCCTCCCATACAGCTCCCTATAAAACGCCACCCCACATACACTTCCCGATATTATAAAGAGAAAAATTTTTTTTTTATTATATGAATAAATTACATATAACGTAATCCATGTAGTATAATTATTAAGACCCCAATCCAAAATGACAAATTTTCCCAAGCAACAAGGGTGGTGATTATAAAGCAGAGCAAATAAACAAATAATTTAAATTATATGTAATGATTAAATGAATCGGTAAAAGAAAGAGTTTAAAACAAGGAACTCACAAGCAGCAGAAGGTAATAATCCACCACACCTTATTAATTTTCTTTTTGTATTTTATATTATTTCATGTTTATGATTTTATTATTTTTCATTAATTCCTAAATTATATATTAAATTATATAACAGAATGAGTATGACTGCCATTTATGTAAGTACGAGGTATGAGAGTATCGCGAGTAGGGATAGAGTTCTCAAAAATGCGAATATTCTATATTAGTATGTATATTTTATGTATTGGGGCCAGTCGTCGTTATATATTAAGTAATTTTAAATTATGGAAAAGCAGCTAAAATGTTATACACTATACAGCGCGATACATACACAGATGTCCAGCCAAGCAGCTAGTCAAGGAGACTATACACTTATACCCCGTACATATAGCGCCGGCTATATGCATAGTTTTAAGTAAGCTAGCGTAATTACCCCCACCAACTTTAGCATCATAAGCACAGAAAATTTTAAGCAAAATAGTAATTAGCAGCATTTGTTACATATTTTTTTTTTAGCTTACCATTACTGTTAGCATTTCATTGAAATTACGACTTCCGCGTAATTTCGGTTTGGTGGGGGGGGGTGAGTTGTGACAATGTGCTTTGCACATGTCAAGAGCGAGCGACTGAACCCCTGACAAACACCTACCTACCCGGATAAGCTAAACGAGTCCCTAGCTATACTACCTACCCATATACTATTTCCTAATTACCTACCCGCACATTAACTACGTCCTGCCTACCCTCACAGTCTAATAACCCTTTCCCAAGCACAGCACACAACACTGAGGTGGTCCTGGCGATGAGGATCTTGGGCGAGCTCAAATTATCAGGTGGGCTCCTCCGAGTCTGGCACAGCCAACAGGATAGTCAAGGGAGGCGATCACTACGAAGCCTCCAGGACCCTCCGAAGCCTCACAGCATAGCAGCCAAGGCGATGAGGTGGTACCCAGGCAGGAAGCCAAAGAACCTCCAACGCCAAGCAAGATACAGCTGTAAAAGAGATATTTATAAGAACAAATACGCATTAAGAGGGTAAGGAGCAAGGAAGAGGATCAACAGCAATCGGCAGAAGACAAAGACAAGGGAATACGTGTACAGCTGTATATAATCACTACAGCTGTACAAGAAAGTATAGGACAAAGAGGTTAGGTTGCTGTACACAAACAACGTGTACAGCAGACCTTGCAAAATACTAAACACCTGAACACGCACACTAGCGTGACCCCAACACTGAAGGAATTACCTGGAGTAGTTGAAGACCTGGGACCGGTCGTTCTGGTACGTCGTCCTCGTGGAGAGATGATCGAGGCGGCGTCGGGCAGCAATGCAGCGGCGGGTGAGCTTCGTACCTGAAACTCACGCCGTACCAATTAGTTGAGATAAGCAAGACGGAACGACGTAATAATTACCCAGAAGGAAGTCCTACAGCATCGCCGAGAGGTACACTGCACTAGGTCAACAAACGCTATACATCTGACTTGTAACGATACAGCCTGAACACTGCGGCACTCGACACGCTCGCACGACGCGAGATCGAGGTGCCGCGCACGAGTACGTACTGCGCAGGCGCGCGGTACGAACACGGGGCTCTCGAGCACGCCGAGAGTCAGAGCTCTACGGACAGTCGGCCCGACCTGACGACTCCCTAAGAAATCGTGCGAGTGCCATAACGAGTGAGAGAGAAAGAGAGAGAGAGAGACACAGTCCTGGTTAAGCGTCCCGGATCCTCCATAAAGGTTGGTGATTGTTCTTCTCTCTGCTGACGGTACCGCCGTGTACCGTAATAAGTGCGTGCGAGCCTCCCGTGCTTTTCCCGTCCTTCCCCTTTCCCTCCTTACAGCGTATCCCGGAGCAGCAGAAACTCGGCTACGGTTCGACACGGCGAGTGTACTGCCGTATATCAATTGTTTGTTACGATTACCCGCGAGTAATCGGTAGTGTCGCGAATCAACGCGGCTGGCGCCCACCCCGATCATTATTATCTCATTAATAAATACGTTTATTATTTTAATCAATTGCCCCTCTTAATTGACCTGCACCCTGATCCCCAGTGCAGCGGCACAAGTATAATCAAGTGGATGCCTTATTATTCTCCATTCTGATTATAGCTACTTTAAAATAATTTTTTATTATTTTCTATATAAACCCAACATATGTGTTTGATGCATTGGCTATTGGGAAAGTCATTAATAATTTTGTAACGTTCATAACTTTTATAGTGGTAACTCTATAATTCTCCATCCGTATTAAAGTTACTGAATAACCATATTTATTTTCTGTAAAGGCAACACATGTGTTTGATTCTTTGGCAACTGTATACTATTTAATAATTATATGAACTAATGGGTATAGGATTTTTTTATTTCAAGGTTAGGTGAAACGAATATCACGTATAATTTTTTTCAGATTTTTATTTCCGTATTTACAGAAAATTTTTGGATTTTTAAAAGTAGATCTCTGTAATTTAGCTATCACATCTCCTTAAAATAAAAAATATTAGCGTAAAAACAAAATTATGTGACTTAAAATCGTTCAAGGCACTAATTAAAGTGTATGTATAGATGAATGTACGTAATAACTCGACCAAATATTTATCGATTTTACTGAAATTTATGGGGTTATTCTTTTTATAATATGGAAAGTATATGATCCTAATCCTGGCTATATCACTAAAAAAACTATTAAAAATATTTAACATTAAATTTTTGTTACATCGTATTTTATGGATTATTTCGAAAAGTGGTAAACACTTATTATGGACGAAAATGAAATGCAATGAGCATAATGAAAAGACGACTAATGCACGTTTTTTCATAATAGATTCAAATGTATAGGTTATACATAAAACATTTTAATTTATAAAATATTCGTTTTAAAATTATAATAAACATATCTTTATGAGGAAACTATATAATAGTAAAATTTTTCGATTTGTTAAAAGCATGTTAAAAGTTCTGGGTTGGACAAGTAGTTTCCTTTCATTTTTCCGAATCCGTAAAAAAATGATTTTTCGATCTATAGTTTTAATTTTAAAGTAATTTTCGATTTTAACCATAAAATTTTTCTGCAATTGAAGCTACTGAAATCAAAATAGCAACGACAAGTATTTTGTAGATATCAATAGAAATTTTTTATATATTTATTAGAGCTCCACTTTCAGTAATTTTATTATTCATTATTAAATATTCCACATTGAATCTGTGCCTCTAGACACTACTTTATATAAAACACCTTCCACGAAGGTGTCAACATTCGCAAGTATGGTTTCCAATCACACTTACAAAAATGTTATCTGACAAAAAATCTTTAATTTTTACTCCCATCCTATTTCTACTTATATTTTCTTTAAACTCCATAGAGTTTCTGCAATAGAAAGCACTGAAATCAAATCGACATAAGCAACAAGTATCTTTAATAACATATTTATATATTTTTTTTGCTTTAACTCTATAAAGTTTCTGCAATAGAAAGTACTGAAATCAAATCGACATAAGCAACAAGTATTTTTAAATTATAACGCTGCACTGGGGATCAGGGTGCAGGTTAATAATTACAGGGACTAATAATAAGTAAACGTATATTTATTAATACTAGTCTAGATATATATACATGGTTGGCGCCAGCCGCGCTATTACGCGACAACCGATCCGATAACTCGCGGGTTATCGGGTTTATCGGAGCTTACTCCGTTATCGCTATCCCGGTTCGCTGTAGGGGAAGGGAAGGGGAAGGATGGGACCAGGCAGAGAGAGGTAATCACCACCAACCTTTAACGGGGACTCCGGGACGCTTGGTCAGATAGCGGATACTTTCTCTCTCTCTCTCTCGCACTTTCTCACTATCTCTTGAATTCGAACACATGACGATTCGTTCAGGACGGCGGACCGTAGAGCTCTGCATCTCGGCGTGCTCGAGAGCCGTGTTCGTACCGCGCGCCTGCATCGCGCGAGCGAGTCGAGTACCGCTGTATTCAGGCTTTAGCGGTGCAAGTCGGCTGTATGGTGTATGGTGACCTGGTGCTGTTTACGTCTCGGAGATGCGGTATAACTTCTTTCCATGTAATTAGTAACTCGTTCCTTCTATAAAGTTTCTGCAATAGAAAGTTCTGAAATCAAAGCGGAATAATCAAGAAGTATTTTTTACCATATCATACATTGTTTTTTTTTTAATTAAACTTTTATATAAAAATTGATATAAAAAACTATATAGAAATCAGGCAAGACCAAAATTCCATTGATGGTGGGGTTGCTTTATACGTAAAATCTGGCCTTAAATGTCAAATAATATCGGCGCCTAAAACCGAGCTACCCAATAAACAGGCATATCTGAATATATTTTTGTTGTATTCAAGAATATGATTCTTCCCCTGTATTTGTTGCCGTTATCTATCGGCCACGAAAGATTTCCTTTGTTGGTGAATCGGATTTTTTAAAGAATCTCCGCAGGTTTAGTCGTGATTATAGTCAAAAATTTATCATGGGTGATCTGAATGCCGATATTCTTAAGGAGTGTCATGTTGCTAAGTTCGTTTGCAATTTATCTGCTGAACTTTCTTTCCAAATTGCTCAGCATGGGCCCACGCATTTCACCTCCGCCTCGGTACTTGGTTAGATGTCATTTTTGTCGATTATAATGATATTAAGAGAGTGTCACACCTGCAGGCAACGGATCCTTACCAAATTGTAGGATATGTTTTATACTATAAAAATATGAAGAAAGCCGGAGCTATAGGCTCTAACGCTCTAATTTTCGATAGTTACAAGAAAAAACGTAAAATTTCTTTAAAAATACTTCTAAGTTTGATTGTTTATAACTCGGAATCGGCTAAAGATATATATTCAAACTTAAGTTTAAAAGAAAGCTGAGATCAAGTAGATACCTTTAAAAAAACAATCTCAAATATCTAAATTTGGTCTAAAGTTATGGAAGAAATAAGAATAAGACAAAATGTTAACGAAAATTTATCTTTACAATTTCATGATTTTTTAAAGCCAAACTTCGTCTATCTCTTATACCTCTCATAACTTCAAACTAAATTTAGATATTTGAGCTTCTTTTTTTAAATGTATCTATTTGATGTCAGCTTCCTTTTAAACCTAAGTTTGAATGTATATCTTTAGCCGATTCCGAATTATAAACAATCAAACATAGAAGTTTTTTTAAAGAAATTTTACGTTTTTTCTTGTAACTATTGAAAATTAGAGCGTTAGATTCTATAATTCCGGCTTTCTTCATATTTTTATAGTAGAAAACATATCCTACAGTTTGGTAAGAATCCGTTTCCCGCAAGTGTGACACTCCCCTAGTTAGTAACATCTCTGCGCCCTTTCCCAATGGTCATAATATTATTTCTGCCACTATACTTTATAATAATTTGTCACAAGTCAACACTATTATAAATACTAATACTTACCGCGATTTTAAAAATATTCCTGCCAATGATCTTCAATGTTTGCTTTCCCAGTGTGAGTGGTCGCTCTCTGATAATCTCTCTGATAATATATCAGCGGTTGTGGACATACATGCTCCTCCTAAACCATCAAACCGAAAAGATCTATGTCGCCTTATATGGACGCAGAACTATCCTAGTTGCAGAGCAAACGTAACGCACTATTTAGACGTTACTCTTGTACGAAGGACCCAAAAATATTTCAAGAATTTCTTCATATTAGAAGACACAGAAGATAGAATCGAGGCAATTAAAATGGAGTATTACCATAATCGTATATCTAAGGCTCTTGATAATGACAATGTTTGAAAAGAGTTGCGCAATTTGGGATTCCTTCTTTTGGTCGACTTGAATGGTTTTGCACTTAAGAACTTAAATGTACAATTTGCTGGTGTGTCGGTCTCTCTGGAGGATGACGAGAGCTACCATGTAGTAATTCAACAGGCTACTAAGGACGGTTTCTTCTTCAATGAAAACAATATAAATGATGTTATCATTGCGATCTCGTATTTTTCGTCGCAGGGTGGTAGGGTGGACGGCATTCCGTAAAGTATTATAGTTAGGTCCTTGTCTGTTACTGGTAATTTTCTTGTCAAATTATTTAACTCTTCTTTTTCGACAAACATTTTCCCTAATCTCTGACTGAAGACGCATATTATCCCCTTTAAAAAGTGCAAAATACCATCACTGCCTTCTGATTTCAGACCAGTTGCACTCTTATGTTTCCTTTCAGAGGTCTTGGTCGAAACTGCTTTGCTTAAGTTAATATAAGACATACGTACAGGGATTGATATAAAACTTGTTACAGTACTTCTAATGTTTGATTTTAACAAGGCGTTTGATATAACATGTCCTACCGTTTACTTGGCCGCTTAAGGCAAATGGGGTTCTCTAGCTGTGGCTTACTGTGGCCTAATTCTTATTTTTCATCGCGTATGCAGGCTGTTCTTTCTTCAGGTAACTACATTTTCTGAATCACAACAAACCTGGGAGTGCCGCAAGGGTCAGTCCTAGGACTCCTACTTTTGTGCCTATACATTAATGACTTACGTGACGTACTTCATCCTGCGGGTGCCCAGTATGTCTTGAATGCACATAATCTGCAGGTTTACTTGCAACTCCCAAACTCTGATCTGGGTAGAGAAATACCAGAGCTTCGGAGAGTCGCAATTGAAATACAGGATTGGGCTATGTGCGCCTCAGTCAAACTTAACGCCTCCAAGACTCAAACTATATTGTTTGGTTGCCGTAAATATTGTTCGGACTTCTACAACTATGGTAGTCGTGGCATTGACTTGGGTGATGGCGTGTACATCCCGTTTATGGAGAGGTTCTTGAGTCTTGGTACAGCTTTGGATTCGCAGATATCTTGAAAGCTGCGTTTGGATAATATCACAAAAAATGTTAATACGGTATTATATATTCTGCACTACTTAGGTTCTCAGAAAGCGGCTCGCCGAGGCACTGTTGTTTCCCCACACAGAGTATTGTTCATTAGTCATGCTGGATGCTTTGCAGGAGATTCGAAACCGACTACAGATTTCACAAAATGCTTTTGTGCGTTATGTTTGTGCTATTAGGAGGGATGATATCACGTGACGCTCCACAAATATTCTCTGGGCTGACTGCGCACAGATTCTAGACGATAGTATTTTATTTATGATGATACTCATGTACAAAATTTTGTGTATGTGAGTTACAGAGTATCTAGAAAGTCTCTTCTTGTCTTCTTCTTGGAGGGTCACAAGAGAATTCGTACCTCCCCTGATGCGTACCAAGATTGGTAAATGTTCCCTCCAGGTACAAAGTGCGCATCTATGGAACTCCTTACCGTCAAAAATTCGTGACCTGGCCTCACTAAAGGGTTTCAAGGACGCGGTTCGAAGACACTTCTCGGCACTAGAATAGTTTTAATGTTAATGTATTGTTTATTTATTTATTCATATATTTAAATTGTTCTTATTTATTTATTTAATTTGTTATTCTATGTTGTACTGTGCAATATACACATGAATGAAAGTTTTTAAGGGATATTAGATGACGAGAGATTGTGATGACGCATGACTACTTTATGTGTCGTACAATTTTAAATCGTATTTTAGTATTATGACTGATAGATGTATTGACTGTAGTTTTATTTGTATTATATTTTATCTGCTGACTTACTGTGGTATTCGCCGTATTTGTATTTTTTCAGCGACTGAAATATTTTATAACTGTGATATCACTGTGCAATATTGTATTTATACAAGACTTATACTATTTATTTTTATTTAAGAATTGTAAATTTTTGTACTGTATAAATAAACTTATAATCTATCTATCAATCTCTCTCTCTCTCTCTCTCTCTCTCTCTCTCACTTTCGGTCTCAATCTCTTTCGCTTCATCTCAACAAGAGATATCAATGGTTAACAGCAGTGTAACATGAGTGAATATGAAGAATCACTATCACTGTCAAGATCAATGACTTTTTCCCAATATTAGTTCTTATACTATCAACACTTAAATATACTTTACTTTCACAAACTATACTGTTAATAATTTCATTATTAAGAGCTACAACATCACCATTATTTTATAAATTTGTAAATTATTACAGGTAATATATTGTTTAGAAATATTTATTATATTATTATCTATTTTAATCTTGTAAATTTTATAAAAAGTAGTTTTTTTAATATTTTCCACAAACTACTACTTTTGACACATATTTTAGAATTTGAGTTCTGTTTCCGTAAAGAACTTTTAAAAGTGTTTGTCTAAAACAGTTTGTAATTATGACATAAATTTTTAAAAAATGAATCTATAACTTCCAAGTATACTTTGAAGTCCTTGATAGTTCATTACAAAAGTATAAATTTTTCTAAAATTATATGAAGTTTTCACTTTGAAGAAATATTACACGTTAATTGATTATTGGAATTAAATGCTAATTTAAATGTCGAATATTTGGCTTTGCCATTAAGTAATGAGTTAGCGGCAAAACAAGTGCAAGTAAATTTTATGATACATTTTACACTACCGCCTAGAACATAAATAAGGAATAAATTTTCCAATGTCGAACTTCCAGGAAGAATGAACGTCGTTTGCGGAAATACACGATCACTGAAACACGATCAGTTAAAAAAATATTTCTTCCTGGAGACGATATCCTGATACCCCAGGATGACCCCACGGGACAAGCAAACGTCATCTGCAAAGATGCGCAGTCACCCAAAATATATATTCAAAGTTTATGCAAAAGTATATAAAATATGTCGCATGACCAACGCCAGAGGCTGAACGATAAACGATGTACACTAAACGTCGGACACTGGACGCCGGATGCCGACGTAACAACGGTACACTTTAATTAGTATGAAAAAGATTATCGTGCATCATTAATAAATATACTAAAAAGAATTGAAATCATTTAAACAATAATAATATAATTACAAAATTAAATAAATACAATGGCGGCGAATAAGGGAAAATCCTCTGCGATTAAATGAAAAAAATGTAATTGAGCAAAAGCAAGAAATAAAACGAAATAAATGAAATAAGTATTAATGAGTTCAAATGATGATACGCATCATAAGCGTATTACATTGGATAATAGCTGTTAGTTGGAAAGAGTAAAAACTTTCACAACAAAAATTATGAAGCATCTTATGTATTTTCTCATGTCGAAAAACGCTTAGAAAGTCTAGCAATCGAAAACGATCGACTAAATTCAAACATTCAAGAGTTAAATTCGGAATTAGACAACATACAAGAAAATATAAACGATGAAAATAAAAAATATTTTAATTCATTTAATAAAAATAGATATTACGAAAACTGTGAAAGATTGGTGGTACAGCGTCAAGCGCAATTCGGTCAGTAGTATGCGAACAAAGGCTGTAACACTGCACTGAGGATCAGGGTGCATGTTAATAAGGGTTAGCATTTTTATTAATAATAAAATAAGTTTTTATTACTAAGTAATATAATAATTAGTGGGTGGGTGCCAGCCGCGTTAATGCGCGACAATTAAACGATAACCCGCGGGATATCGTAGCAAAAGTTACTGTAATTGTGATACTATCGTCGGCCTAATACCTGGCCGTGGGTGGAGGGGGAAGGACGAGAAGAAAAATGGAGGCTCGCACGCACACTAATCGGTACACGGCGGTACCGTCAGCAGAGAGAGATATTTAATTCACCAACCTTTTCGGGATACTGCAGGACGCTTGGTCGGGAAGGTGTTCCTCTCTCTCTCACGCTTTATATCACTCGCAACTGCTATTCGTCAGCTAAATATTATTCCAGTGTCGTCGAGTCGACCGACCGTAGAGCTCTGGCTCTCGGCGTTCTCGAGAGCCGCGATCGTACCGCGCGCCTGCGCAGTACGTACGTGTACGCGGTACATGATCTCGCATCGAGCGCGCGAGTTGATTATCGCTGTATTCAGGCTGTAGCAGTGCACACCTGCTGTATGGTGTATGGTGACCTGGTGCTGTTTACGTCTCGGCGATGCGGTATAATTTCCTCCCAGGTAACTATTAAATTGTTCCTTCTTGCATTACACATTAAACTTGATGTAAATAATGTTAATAAGAAACACGATATTAGATTTTTAAATAGCTGTTATTTCCCGGTTCTCAGAAATTTAAATGCCTGATTTGACAGTCGTACAGTGTTTACGTTAGATTACCTTTGGCGATATATATATATGGGTGGTTCTCTGTGACATCGAAGATGAAAAAAATAAATATTGCTATAACTGTGGGAATATGTTTTAGAGGTATCCAGTAGTTCTCCTGAATTTTTTCAGATTTTTTCTGGGCCATTATTTTAAGTTACAGAGAGTCAAAGTTGACATTTTAGCACTTTTTTGCATTATATGCCCATTTTTATGAATTTTTAGCTCCCAGGGGATGCATTTTTCACTAAAAACATAACTATGACTTTTTTTGTAAAATTTTCCGAACTTTTCATTAAAAATACTTTTAAAGACATAAATGTATGCTGTCTCACTCTTGTAAGCCATTTAAACCTTAAATAGTGAAAATCAGCAATTCTGCTCCGGACTCTGGTAACCTAATACTGTCTAAAAGATGTCTTTTTATAGTCAGAAACTGCCTAAAAATTTCCAGAGTGGGTCTAAATCATTAAGATCACTTATGGTTAAAATATCCGGGAAAAGTGCCCGAAATATTAATAGAAATGTATATTTGTTGCCTTATAACGATGAATCTAGTAGCATGATAATTGCGAAAAAATTTATGCACTTACTTTGGAATGGTAGAAAAGTATCTCCACTTGTATCAGTATCCATCTAATCCCCTGTAAGCTGCTAAAAATACAAATATTATTATAAAATTATAAAAATTATTTTTTAAACATTCATAATGCTGGATTTTTAGTTTTACATCCCTTACAAGAATTATAATACTAATCTGAAGGATTACTATAAAAGTATCAACATTATTATTATTATTATTATTCAGCAATACATTGTTTAGATTTCACAAACTTGTCACTGTCACGTTATCATATTATTCATTATAATTATATATCCGATTTATTTATATATCTTTTGTATTAAATACGTATATTCAGTTATTGTAATAATGATGTTTATATATTTATAGTAATCCTTCAGATTAGTATTATAATTCTTGTAAGGGATGTAAAACTAAACATTCAGTATTATAAATGTTTAAAAATTAATTTTTTACATTTGTATAATAATATTTGTATTTTTAGCAGCTTACAGGGGATTAGATGGATACTGAAACAAGTGAAGATACTTTTCTACCACTCCAAGGTAAGTGCACAAATTTTTTTGCAATGATCATGCTAATAGATTCATCGTTATAAGGCAACAAATATACATTTCTATTAATATTTCGGGCACTTTTCCCGGATATTTTGACCATAAGTGATCTTAATGATTTAGACCCACTCTGGAAATTTTTAGACAGTTTCTGACTATAAAAAGACATCTTTTAGACAGTATTAGGTTACCAGAGTCCGGAGCAGAATTGCTGATTTTCACTATTTAAGGTTTAAATGGCTTACAAGAGGGAGACAGCATACATTTATGTCTTTAAAAGTATTTTTAATGAAAAGTTCGGAAAATTTTACAAAAAAAATCATACTTATGTTTTTAGTGAAAAATGCATCCCCTGGGAGCTAAAAATTCATGAAAATGGGCATATAATGCAAAAAAGTGCTAAAATGTCAACTTTGACTCTCTGTAACTTAAAATAATGGCCCAGAAAAAATCTGAAAAAATTCAGGAGAACTACTGGATACCTCTAAAACATATTCCCACAGTTATAGCAATATTTATTTTTTTCATCTTCGATGTCACAGAGAACCACCCATATATATATATATATATATATATATATATAAATACACCGAGTTTTGCTTGGTTGACTGTTTATCTAACCGCTTGACGTATCGGTTATCCGATTAAAAAAAAGGTACTTTTTATATCCAAGTTTTTCAATATTGTTTGTGCGTTCTTTTAATTTGTTATTTGTATGTTATCAATAAATAGCCTGAAGAGGTTGGCAGACCACGCCAACGAAACGTCGCTTAAAAGAAAAACTTTTTGTTTTTTTTTTTCTTTTCCTTCGCCTCCGTCAGATCGACAAATTTTCCTACTAAATTGTAATTTTCCCATCGGCGGTTCTATCAATATTCTATCAATAATTAAGAAGGGGAGGGTATAAGTTTGGCGCAATAAATCTGCAGCTCAATACTTAACGCAATTACTAAACTAACAGCCCAACGTTAATATAGAAATTATTGCTGAAGTTTCTTATAAGCTTGCTATATGCTTAAATATTATTCAGGAGAGAAACAATCCAAAAGAAGGTAAATCAGGCAAGGGTAATGACAATGTATCCGGTTTTTAGGTTTTTGGCGAAAAACGGTTACTACAATGCAATTAGTTGAAAAGCAAAAAAAAGAAGGAAAAAATTATTTTTGATGTGCTAATTTGCTTAATTTGTTAATTTGTTAAAAGCAAAATTAAGTGTTATTAATGTTAATTATTTGGCTGCTAGCAGGGAAAACAACAGAACAAAAATAAAAAATAATGTTTTCAATTTGCACGAAAAAATAAACATTTATTTATATGTATTAATTAAATATGGGTTTGCAAAATTATAAAAAAAATGAAACTGCAGTTTTTCCCAGGAAAAATTGAAATATTAACGTATATTGCTCACTGTTAATCATTAAATTGTGACATTGTAGTTACACTACATGTCACTTAGAAATAAACTAGCGAGACAAGGTATAGTATAGCACCTGTCAAGCTTACTATGCGAAGTAAGCGTGCTATACATACCAATTAAATCCTATTAGACACACATATGCGAATGTGTGCAACCGATATAGGCTTACAGTGCGTAGTAAGCAGGAGAACCCGAAGCAAAGGAGATGCGACTCCTGACTGCGCACAATGGCACACACACACACACTGCTCCGTTGATCCAGCATCCTTATGTCTTCTCCAGCACCAGTAATGACCCGTACCATATCCCCAGGTCCCATCCAGCCTTGATTGCCCTCTCCAGCACCCAAGAGAAGCCTCCGAGGTTGAGCAGCCCAGGTGAAGACTCCAGGCCTTGGAATGAGGTAGCGCCCTTGCGCTCAAGCCATGGTGTACTGCCAATCAGAGTACCTGAAACGGTAATTAATTAATAAGTTGGTCGACTACTAAGGAACGAGGATGGAGAAGCTATAACCAGGCATAGCTTCTCCCAGGTATGTCAGCATGACCAAAAGGAAAGGAGATGACATGACTAGTTGAGGTTATGGCAGACACAAACAAACATCTAGATAGAGCCCGAGGAAAGTAGGTAAATTACCTTGGCGGCACTCCATAGGGCGACGACGATTCACCGCTGCCTGGCTCCGCTCACTGAGGGCTGTTATGAGACGCCGATGTGCTCCAGCTGTCCGGACACTCCGAGCCGAAGATCCCGCATTGACAATATACGGCACCTGCAATAAAGAAACTCGAGGGGCTCGATTTAGCTTAAAATCGAGGTAAAAAGGAACGAGTTAAAAGCTTACCTCGCAGATAGTATTCTCAGCAGGGCTGCAGTTACTCAATCGCCATCCAGCACCACGAAGTCAACGTCGTCGACGACATCTCCGTCGAGGCAGCGAAATCACGGTCCGAGCGGCCAGTACGAGACGCGAGAGTAGGCGCGCCTGCGCAATACGCCGAGGGAAAACTCTCTCGCTTCGTGCGTGCCGATACTCGACAGACGCGACCGACCACCGATCGTGCGACACGCCATATCGCTATTTCAACAAACCACGTGTGTGTCCGAGGGAACCAGGAGACGAGCGTCCAGGTGAGCCGTGCTCCTTCCTCCCAAATCCAGCTTCCTTTCAGTGTGTGTGCGCGACGCGTGGTTAGGTGCGGGACGGCCCGCAATCGCGCGAACGCGAGCGACCGCGGCCAACGTGACTGGCAACTTTGAACGGCAAAGCCGCTGCTTTGCCGTGTAATACTTGTGACCACAGTAAGTGCATTAAACCTGCAATCTCTTTTAACTAAGTTGTTTGATTTTTGTGTCTTAACCGTGACTCCACCCTAATCCCCAGTGGACACGTCACATGGCGACCGTGACTTTTTGATCCGAAAAAATTGTGATCGTGGACTTCGGGATTTTTTTTCAAGTAATAATCCGCCATATTGCGCACACACAGAGGAAGCGTCGAAAGTGGTTTTGGACGGCCATTTTGATTTCGACCACGTGTAACCAGATTTTGATTTTTTGTAATAAATTCAAGTTTGGTTAATAGAAATTGTTGATGTTAGTGAATTATCTGCAAAATTCGGTGAGTCTATTCCATATTATTTGGTTTGAAATTTTTTTCTGCATATTGTTCTTTTTGCACATAACAGCAATAATTTTATTTTTCCCTTTATAAATATAAATTTTGCAATTAGTTTATTCCCTTCTAGCTCCAAAATATTTGATTTTGTTTAATGGCTTTTTGAAGTTTGTAAAATTAAATTACATTAAAAGTCATGTGAGTAAGAGAATTTTGGAGTACGAGTAAGTACTTAGTAAATTGTCATTTCAAGCTACGTTCTCAACTTAGAAAAAGAAAAGTAAGGAAAATGTTTTTTTAAGTTTATTACAATTAATTATTGTTAAAAATTTAGCAGTCAAAGTTAATATTGTACCCTGTAGTTATAAATTCAAGGGACAAATAGCAAATCTCGCAGTTACTTGATTTACTCAACAAGTAATTTTTGTGAAAATTTTTGTTTACAATTAAATTGAGATTTTTTTTATAAATAACCATTCTTTAAGTTAATTAGAACCTTTAGCCACCAAAATTATATTCAATTTAATTTATTTTTGAACAAAATTCGACCCTTCAAATATTGAGAACGATAGCCAACCAAGTGTATATACAGTTATACAGTGTTAAGATAGTAATATTTAATTGCTGTACGCTTATTAATTTTGGAATTGCATTAACAAGTAACATTTCACTATTTATTTGCATTGTATATATATCTTTTTAAGAGTCGTAACCCATCTAGCACCATTGTAACCTAATCCAGCACCATATGTACCCATATATACCCAATACGCTTAAATATTTCAAGCTTGGCTTGTAAATTATTCACTTATACGCTTGCCTTTCACTCAAGTTAGTTGTTGTGAATTCTTGCGTAGGTACTTAATTAGTTTTTGTTGATAAATTTGGTCATAACAGTATCGACAAAAATAATTTAACAATTTTTTTTTTGCTTTGGCTTTTTGTGCGCTTAAATCAACAATACTGACTTGTTAGTGTATTATATAATTTTAATTGCTTAATAACTAAAATTAAGTTTTGTTATCATTTTTATTTGCTTGCTCATAAATTAGTTTGCTTAAAATTAAAGCAATTTGATAATTTCATGCTTGCATAATTTTAAGTAATTATTAAGTCAAAATTTTGTTTTTTTAAGAAATTAAGCTACAATTGAGCTGTTTATAAATAAATTTAATTTTTTTGATTGACTACAAGTTGTATTGAGCTGCACTTAGTATTAAAATTTTTTTTTGACGAAATAGCGTGAATTAATTTACGTGTCCTAAGAAATCCTCAAAATGTCAGAACTAAATGGTAGTTTGACTCTGCATACGTTGGCAGAGGAGGATTATACTAGGTTATCGTTGGAAGAGGGCATCCAGCGGATACGGCAAAATGTTTTTCATTGTAGTAATCAAGAAATACTACAATATGCCGATCTAAAAAATTTAAACGCCACAGATTCCATGTATAATATAAGGAATCGAGTAGAAAGATATGAAACACGGAAATGTTTCGGGTTAGCGGCGGCATATTGGGATCCTGAAGTAGACGAGGCGAATTTCGTTCCATTGGATATACCCGGTAATAGAAATTTGAATTTAACCTCAGAAGGGGAAAACTACTTAGCTGGCACATGGAGGAATCCGTCCATCATGAGGCCAGTAAGTAGGGGAATTACAGCGGGAAATCCTACGGTATCAATGGATAACATGGAAGTGCACAGTGGTGCTTACCCACGTATTCATGGGCAATTGCCGACAGGTCAAACATTGGGACCATATGCAGATCCGTTAACTTTCAACAATTCGCGGAATTCGACAGCACTGATTGGCGGAGAAAATGTGGTAACGACAAATGCTAATGTTAGATTACATTTGAACTTCCCATTGCCCACTTCAACGTCAGAACCCCTCCAGCACCCAGATAATAATTATAATTTACATAGTAATAGTATTAATCTCCCATGCGCGCAATCCACCCAACATCCAGCACACGGAAATGTGATAGGACATAGACAAAATGAACAAAACGCGGCAGATCAGGTTCAATTTAGATTTCAAGATAGACAATTTTTAAGTGCGAGTTTTAATTCGGGAAATGCAGGCGGATATGATCAAACATCGTATTTGCAAATTAGACAGTTTGTGGCAACTAACACAAACACAGGCAACATGAGATCACCACCAACCCCGAGGCCGAGAAATCCAAATACTATCAATCTTCCGCGAAATGTTCAAAGCCATGAATCACATGTTCCACAGATAACGGAGGAAGATCTGGAAAATAGAACATTTCCAATCTACACTCAGGCGGGTAATAGGACACAAGGAGTGAGATTTAGTGACGAATTCACGAGGAATTGTGAAAGACCAATACCTGCAATGAGTAGTTCGAACGAAACGAGGTACCGAATAGGAAATGAACGACAGTATTACGATCAGCGTGAACCGATCCAGCAGCCTTCTTACACCCAAAACAATTCCTTTCAGCAACAGGAAAATCCTAGAACGGTCCAGCAATTCCCACGAAATTATACTAGTTCATCTAATCCTAACCTCGAACGACAGCCTCCAGTTATGCCACAATCCCAATATAATATTCCTCCAGCACCATCACAAAATTATTTTAGACAATATCCCTACAATTATTCCCAACCCTACCCCCAGTCAAGCACCAGGCGAGAAGGATCACTTTTGGATAATTCGACCTTCCAAAGAGAAAAACGTGTCAGCGAAATTCTAAAACAATGGCATATTGAATTTAAAGGTGATAAAAGGAACGATCCAGAGTCATTCCTAGTAAATTTGACGGAATGTGCACGTTCATACCAATTGACTATGGATGACATCACTAGGTCATTGCCAGTAGTACTGGATGAAGATGTCTGGTGTTGGTTTCGCAGAGAACATCGCAATTGGTTGATATTGAAAGACTTTCAACAAGCATTTAGACTCCAATATTGTAAAGAAGACTTACAATATCAAGTAAGAAAAAGGATAATGGTAAGAACGCAGGGACCGCAAGAAGATATTTCGACATATGTTTCGAAATTCCGCAACTTATTGGATCAGTTGAAGCCTCCAATGCCCCTTGGAGAACAATTAGCGATTACATACGATAATCTACATCCAGATTATAGGCGAAGAATCGACAAAGACCAATTTTCATCGTTTTTGGAATTGCAGCTGCTAGGAAAGAAGGAAGAAGCACGCAAGCGCCAAGACACACTCTACCGTCCTCCGCCAGTAGAAGACGACGAGCAACTCTTCAACTCCGCGTACGAACCAGTAAAAATAAAAAAGTCTGGTAAAACTGCTGCAATCGCTGGGAATGCCAGTGATGCAGGCACTACGCACGAAGAGGCACCTGCTGCCGCCTTACAGCAACCTCCAGCACCCTCAAACCCCCCGTCGTATAACCCCAAAGGAAATCATAGAAAATCTTACAATAAAAAGCGAAACGGAACAAATCAAAATGGAAAAGGGCCAAATGAGAAGAACAAACAGGCCCCAGCTGGAAATGGTAATAATGGAAAACAGGAAAACGGGACAGATAGCCCCACTACGGAAAATAATGGCAAAACAAGGAATAAGGAAACAGACACTTGCCACACATGCGGCATCACAGGTCATTGATCCTATGATTGCCCAGACAATTCTTGCAGAGGGTGTGGTAGGAAAAACACACTGAAGCGGAATTGTCCCGCATGTAAAGTTCCTAGACCGGCGGGAAACGACTCGCGGAGGAACCAGTAGGAGTCGATGTGTCCTCCTTGGTAGAAAACGTTATAGTAGACTCCAAAACTACCAAATTTCCAACAAATCCAAATAAGAGAAAGAAAACAGGTTCCATGAATCCAAAAAGATTAAAAATTTTCCCTCCAGCACCAATTATAAATACCGGAAAAGCCCATCCAGCACCATACAAAAAACAAGAAAATTCCCATCCAGCACCCCAAAAGAAAAGAAAAAATTCCCATCCAGCACCCTCCACAACACAAGAAAATTCCCATCCAGCACCCAAAAAGAAAAGGAAAAATTCCTCTCCAGCACCAACGGTAAAAATAGTTAAACTGTCGGATGAATCGGGAGATAAGTCGAATAACAGCGTAGTAGAAAATATGTTTTCAACCGCTGTCTTATCACCAGATTCACTCATCCAAAGGCATCCGTTAGGTAAGCTTGAGCCTAGGTTGTTTTTCTCGATAGAACTAAACGGAAGGAAGGTAGTCACGAGCCTATAAGACAAAGGATGAGGAAGTACTCAGCAAAGATGTTAAAAGCAGGGCAAGAAGAGGTAGACCGTATGTTAAAAGAAGACATAATAGAACCATCAGAGAGTCCTTGGTGTAGTTGCCCAGTAATAGATCATGGAAAAACTAATCAAACCAGATTGGGAACCACATGTTTTCGTGTACTTAGACGATATAATTATTGTAACCCAAACGTTCAAAGATCATGTTTTCTGGTTAAGTAAAGTACTGAAGGCGTTAAAAGAAGTGAATTTACAACTTAATCGAGATAAGTCAGAATTTTGCTGTGCCGAAGTAAAATATCTTGGTTATGTTGTAAATGAACATGGTCTGTGTACTGATCCCGACAAAACTAAACCCGTAATCGAATATCCAGCACCCAAAAACCTCAAGCAACTCCGCAGATTCCTAGGGATGATCGGATGGTATTCCCGGTTTATTCCGAATCTATCCGAAATAAAAAATCCCCTTACTCAGTTAACTAGAAAAGGTGTTCGTTGGCAGTGGGATGCAGAGCAACAGACAGCCTTTGAAAAACTGAAAATATCCCTTACTCAAGCACCCATTCTAGCACGACCCAATCTCACCCTACCCTTTACGTTGCAGACGGACGCAAGCAATTACGCGATAGCAGGTGTGCTTACGCAGGTAATTGATGGGGAGGAACATCCAATCTACTATGTGAGTAGAACAATGACCAAAGCAGAACGCAATTACACTGTAACTGAATAAGAGTGTTTAGCGGTTTTGTGGTCAGCAGATAGGCTAAAAGGGTATCTTCAAGGAGAATAGTTTACCGTAATAACAGACCATTTCAGTCTTTTATGGTTAAATAATCTCAAAGACCCCGCAGGCCGACTGTCACGATGGAATACAGCGCTACAAAATTACGATATCAAATTTGTACATCGTAAAGGTGCTTTGCATCAAGTTCCGGACGCTTTATCAAGAGCGTGGGAAGAGTCAGAAGTAGCAGCTGTAGTTCCGACTCACATAGATGATCCATGGTACATACGAAAAATGGAGAACGTACGGAAATTTCCAGCTAAGTATCCCGATTTTAAAATCGAGAGTGGTTTTCTTTACGCACATCGTCCAAACCCATTAGTCGATCCTGCCCGTAATAGTACCAAAGCTGACGGCAAATACCGATTTTGTATTGACTATCGGCAGGTCAATAAAGTAACAAAAAGATTTGCTTATCCATTGAAAAATATGGATGATATACTAGATAAGTTAAGAGGAGCAAAGCATATCTCAAAATTAGATTTGTCGCAAGCTTATCATCAGATTTTACTGGAAGAAGGCAGTAAAGAAATAACTGCATTTGGCATACCGGGACGAGTCCTACACCACTTCAAGAGAATGCCCTACGGCTTAACAAACGCTCCAGCTACTTTCCAAAAGATCATGGAAAAACTAATCAAACCAGATTGGGAACCACATGTTTTCGTGTACTTAGACGATATAATTATTGTAACCCAAACGTTCAAAGATCATGTTTTCTGGTTAAGTAAAGTACTGAAGGCGTTAAAAGAAGTGAATTTACAACTTAATCGAGATAAGTCAGAATTTTGCTGTGCCGAAGTAAAATATCTTGGTTATGTTGTAAATGAACATGGTCTGTGTACTGATCCCGACAAAACTAAACCCGTAATCGAATATCCAGCACCCAAAAACCTCAAGCAACTCCGCAGATTCCTAGGGATGATCGGATGGTATTCCCGGTTTATTCCGAATCTATCCGAAATAAAAAATCCCCTTACTCAGTTAACTAGAAAAGGTGTTCGTTGGCAGTGGGATGCAGAGCAACAGACAGCCTTTGAAAAACTGAAAATATCCCTTACTCAAGCACCCATTCTAGCACGACCCAATCTCACCCTACCCTTTACGTTGCAGACGGACGCAAGCAATTACGCGATAGCAGGTGTGCTTACGCAGGTAATTGATGGGGAGGAACATCCAATCTACTATGTGAGTAGAACAATGACCAAAGCAGAACGCAATTACACTGTAACTGAATAAGAGTGTTTAGCGGTTTTGTGGTCAGCAGATAGGCTAAAAGGGTATCTTCAAGGAGAATAGTTTACCGTAATAACAGACCATTTCAGTCTTTTATGGTTAAATAATCTCAAAGACCCCGCAGGCCGACTGTCACGATGGAATACAGCGCTACAAAATTACGATATCAAATTTGTACATCGTAAAGGTGCTTTGCATCAAGTTCCGGACGCTTTATCAAGAGCGTGGGAAGAGTCAGAAGTAGCAGCTGTAGTTCCGACTCACATAGATGATCCATGGTACATACGAAAAATGGAGAACGTACGGAAATTTCCAGCTAAGTATCCCGATTTTAAAATCGAGAGTGGTTTTCTTTACGCACATCGTCCAAACCCATTAGTCGATCCATTGTTCCCTGACTTGGATGCGTGGAAATTAGTTCTTCCAGCATCAAATAGACCCCAAGCTCTTTTCGAAGCCCATAATACTCCTCAATCAGGACATTTAGGCATAGAAAAAACTTACGCACGTCTTGCGACTTATTATTATTGGCCAGGTTATTTTTACGATACCTCTTGTTATGTCCGATCGTGTCATGAATGTCAAATCCACAAAAGTTGCCAATTGCCCCCGGCAGGGCTAATGGGCGAAAGAAATATCGAGGGACCATGGAAAGTTGTGGCTGCCGATATTATGGGCCCGAAGCCAAAATCTAAACGAGGTTTCAGATACGTAATTGTTTTTGAAGATTTATTCACTCGTTACGTAGAAATTCAGCCACTTAGGAAGGCAGACGCTAAAAGTGTATGGCAAGCTTTTAAAGATTTGATCATAAACCGATGGGGATGCCCTAAGTTTTTGTTGACAGATAATGGGACTGAATTTGCCAATAAATTAATGTCTGAACGCTTAGATGCTTACGGTATTAAGCAAACTACCACACCGCCTTATAGACCCCAAGCGAATCCGGTAGAGCGAGTAAACCGTAATTTAAAGCCTATGATTAACAGCTTTTTAGCTGAAGATCATAAAGAGTGGGATCTGCATTTAAAGGAATTTTGTTTCGCTTTAAATACAACAATTCACTCGTCGCTTAAAACAACACCAGCGTTTATGAATTTGGGTAGAAATCCGGAACCATCCATCCTAATCCGAAAGCACCTCGAAAATCCCATTCCTATCCTTCCTGAAGACTCAGAAAAGTGGTCAGATCGTATGAAGAGACTTCCAGCTCTTCACGATTTAGTTAAACATCATATGGATAAAGCCACTGCTAGGCAAGCCAAATATTATAACAGGAATAGAAGGGATATTACTTACCAGATAGGAGATAAAATAGTTAGATTAAATCGTGTACAATCTTCTGCAGAAGGAAATTTTGCAGCCAAACAGGCTCCGAAATTTGTAGGTCCAGCAACAGTAGTCGAAATTAAATCCCCTACTGTTTATATCGTAGAAGATGACGATACAAAGAAAAGAACTGAAATATCCATAGAGGATATTAAGCGATACATTCCGCCCCGAAAGGTAAATATCAATCCCATTTCTATTCCAGATGTTACAACGGTGAAGCAGCCTACGAGGAAGGGGAGGAAGAGGCGGAACGTCGGCAGTTCGACGACCTCTGATGGGCGAGGCGCCGATCTACCCACCTCCCCAAAACGTAGCAGCGCTACCCACTCCAGCAACACCTCCAGCACCACCGTCCTCGGTGCCTCAACGGACGCTTCCGAAGAGGGAGAAGAGTCCGGAGGGGTATCGGTACCGGGGTTACGTGCCGTACCGGGCGGAGGTGACGGAGACGCCGAGCCACTACGGCGAAAGCGTCCCGCGGCACAGGCCCCCGCAACCACGGGGAAGAGGAAGGAGCCAGACGAGGGAGCCGGTGGCGAGAGACCTCCAAGGCGCCGAGGTCGGCCACGGAAAGCCGCCTGCGCAATGCGAGCGACCGCAGGTCCCGGTGAACCCACCGCCTCCTCCAGCACCAGTCCCTCAACCCCAACCCCATCCAGCACCACAGCCCCCTCCAGCACCATCTCACCAACCCCATCCAGCACCAACTTCCCAGTCCCATTCCCATCTAGCACCATTCCCTGTGACCCGTCCCCAACCCCTTCCGCCGCAATCTCCCGACCCCCTTCCCGCATTCCCCAGACCCATTACCCAAGTGTACCACGACCCCTCCCAAGACCATGCAATGCGCATCGTCCATTTTGTCCCTATCCCTACCCCGTATACCCCTTTCCTTACCCTTTCCGGACTTGCCCCCACCCCTATTAGCCCCTATCCAAAACGGCCCTCCAGCACCCCGTCAAACCACCCCGCCTCCCGAAGAACGCCGTACGGGACCGGTTTCCCCACCTATCCCATCCCTGTTGTCCCTGAAAATTTCCCCACCACCCCAATTACCCTCACCATCCAGCACCAGATCCCCAACACCCCCGAGACGATCCCAGCGAACCTGGATGCTTCCGGCCCAGAACCTCGCCGTGTCCAGCACCCTGGCCCCACGTCCAACGGCATACAGTGGCCGTAGAAGGCAGGGATGCTGGAACTGTGGAAGCAGGAACCACAGTTGGCAGAGGTGTCCGGAGGCAAGGATCAAGTTTTGCCGCGGATGTGGCAGGACCGGGACGACCATTGAGGCCTGCCCGGAGTGCCACGACGAATGGGTACACGCCCTGAGGATTCACCCCAAATAGGGGAGTGTAAATTTTTTTTTTATCTTATTAAATAGATAAAACTTTTGAAATGTGACTTGTATTTTACTCCCTTTAGACCCACACCATTCCCAAAAATAGAAAAATGTACACACAATGCTAGTTAATACGATAATTAATTGATAAATTGGAATTACATACAAACTTCACAAAGTATAATGAATAAATTTTTAATTGTTAAAAAAATGAATTAATTAAGAAAACCAAATAATGTGTTTGATTCACTATTAGTTACTCATAATAGTTTCATTATTATAGTCAAATTCATGTCATTATTTAATCTCGATGTAAAGCCACTTTCGACGGAGGAAAGCAACTCACCAGGTTAGTAATGAATGAAAGTTTTCTATTCTACTACATTTTTTTTTTGGAATGATTGTTTCATGTTAGTTTGGGTTATGAATGTCGCGAATTTCGGAACTGGTCAGAAAGCGAGCGTGATAAGAGTTTGTAAGCCAGTCACACGTAATTCGAATCGAATAAAGTAATTTAGTTATCGGAAAAGTAATAATTACACACTCAGCGTGTTACACGGTTACACAGATTAACTCTAAAGAACAGCTGTTCCAGATTCCAGTGTTCCAGAATTCAAGAAACCCATTACACTAATCAATTGGAAAATTTTTTTTTGTTATTCTGTTGAAGTTTAATAGTAAGATATGCGAAAAAAAAAATGTAATTTATTTTACGACACAAACAACACAGACAGTTACACTTTACACCGCTGTAGATAGCACCGGCTATCTTAGGTTAAGTTTTTACGTACTAGGATCTATTTAGAATCGTTTTGATCGCTAGTATTGTATTCATACTTCTGTGTGCATTGTGCATCCCCTTGCGTATTCTAAATCGAAGTAAGGTATAACTTCGGTTTGGGAGGGGGGAGTTGTGACATTGTAGTTACACTACATGTCACTTAGAAATAAACTAGCAAGACAAGGTATAGTATAGCACCTGTCAAGCTTACTATGCGAAGTAAGCGTACTATACATACCAATTAAGTCCTATTAGACACACATATGCGAATGTGTGCAACCGATATAGGCTTACAGTGCGTAGTAAGCAGGAGAACCCGAAGCAAAGGAGATGCGACTCCTGACTGCGCACAATGGCACACACACACACTGCTCCGTTGATCCAGCATCCTTATGTCTTCTCCAGCACCAGTAATGACCCGTACCATATCCCCAGGTCCCATCCAGCCTTGATTGCCCTCTCCAGCACCCAAGAGAAGCCTCCGAGGTTGAGCAGCCCAGGTGAAGACTCCAGGCCTTGGAATGAGGTAGCGCCCTTGCGCTCAAGCCATGGTGTACTGCCAATCAGAGTACCTGAAACGGTAATTAATTAATAAGTTGGTCGACTACTAAGGAACGAGGATGGAGAAGCTATAACCAGGCATAGCTTCTCCCAGGTATGTCAGCATGACCAAAAGGAAAGGAGATGACATGACTAGTTGAGGTTATGGCAGATACAAACAAACATCTAGATAGAGCCCGAGGAAAGTAGGTAAATTACCTTGGCGGCACTCCATAGGGCGACGACGATTCACCGCTGCCTGGCTCCGCTCACTGAGGGCTGTTATGAGACGCCGATGTGCTCCAGCTGTCCGGACACTCCGAGCCGAAGATCCCGCATTGACAATATACGGCACCTGCAATAAAGAAACTCGAGGGGCTCGATTTAGCTTAAAATCGAGGTAAAAAGGAACGACTTAAAAGCTTACCTCGCAGATAGTATTCTCAGCAGGGCTGCAGTTACTCAATCGCCATCCAGCACCACGAAGTCAACGTCGTCCGCGACATCTCCGTCGAGGCAGCGAAATCACGGCCCGAGCGGCCAGTACGAACTGAGCCGAGCGCGCACGACTCGAGACGCGAGAGTAGGCGCGCCTGCGCAATACGCCGAGGGAAAACTCTCTCGCTTCGTGCGTGCCGATACTCGACAGACGCGACCGACCACCGATCGTGCGACACGCCATATCACTATTTCAACAAACCACGTGTGTGTCCGAGGGAACCAGGAGACGAGCGTCCAGGTGAGCCGTGCTCCTTCCTCCCAAATCCAGCTTCCTTTCAGTGTGTGTGCGCGACGCGTGGTTAGGTGCGGGACGGCCCGCAATCGCGCGAACGCGAGCGACCGCGGCCAACGTGACTGGCAACTTTGAACGGCAAAGCCGCTGCTTTGCCGTGTAATACTTGTGAGCACAGTAAGTGCATTAAACCTGCAATCTCTTTTAACTAAGTTGTTTGATTTTTGTGTCTTAACCGTGACTCCACCCTAATCCCCAGTGGACACGTCACAAAATGCACTTAATTAATTATAGTAATATATATGTATTTTATATAAGGACTAAATTATATAAAGCAACCAAAAAAATTAATTTTTAGTTGATAAACATAATGCAAAAATTGAAATAACGGATTATAATTAATTATTTTAATAATAAAATATATGGCTGCGTTGAGAGAGAGGGGGGGAAAGCGAAACAAAATGTTAAATTGCGTGTTAGAATATAATATACAAGTGTTATAAAATATAAGAAATATTGTGACCGACACGGTGGCGGAGTGGCGGAGACGCACCTCGGCCGGTCACGGAAGTTAAGCAGCACTGAGTGCGGTTCGCACTTGGATGGGTTTGGCTTTCGTGGCGGGTTAGGTGTTTTTTCACACTTCACAACGTGAGCGGGAGGTGTGAAACATTCGGTTTCGGTGTCAAGGCCTACGCAATGTGACTTTGACACCCAAAAAGAATGTTTCGAATACACCGGCCATCTCGGGTGAGGTTTTCCCTGCTTCACAGGTTTCCCTCATCCACGGGCATAAC
The DNA here is from genome assembly GCA_026168455.1 of Theocolax elegans. NCBI lineage: Eukaryota > Metazoa > Arthropoda > Insecta > Hymenoptera > Cerocephalidae > Theocolax > Theocolax elegans. Next base: position 47,353,056 of record CM047427.1, read on the forward strand.
CCCGGGCGAATGCGAGATGGTGGGGTTTTTAAGGCAGGGATAAAGCACCCACACATAGGTGGTAGGTGAACACCGTTAAAGTCCCCCAGGGGATAAACGGTAGGAAGTGCCAGGAAAAAGAGAGCACAAATCAAGAATAAAAAATAAGAAATATTGTGCACAAATTATGCAAAATTATTATCAAAATATATATGTGTTTATTGGGACAGTTGCGTAATTATCATAAAATATAAATATTTTATTGCTGCTTGCTGCTAAATTCCAATATATAAAATATTATTATCTTTTACGCAATGTACACTTATTAAACACAAAAAAACAAGTCATATTGCGAAAAAATATTGTTTAAAGAGAACAAAAAATGAAATTTCAATAATTTCTAAAATTTTAGAACCACGTGTGAAATTGTCACGTATTAGAAAATTAAAGATGGCCGAAAATATGGCCACGCGGCTTCTTCCTCCTTCCCGTACCTGTAATTCACGCGGGGGGAGGGAAAAATGGCTACGGCTTCTCTGCTATTAACTAATTAAATTATACGTCGCGCTGGACGTGTACACTTATTTTATTTGTAAACTGCTGCTGCTTGACAATGTAACGGTCACAATTTTATTCTATTATATAAAGAAAATAATTTTTATTATATTTATTATATATTATATAGATTTTCCCCCCTCTCTCTACAAGTCGGCCGTTTACCGACTTGCAATAATAGCGTAGACCTAGGCGACGATTAGAGTTGTTGTTTGTTATTTACCTTTTACATTTATTTGAATAAATTCAGTTTATTATTAGAATTTAATCCGGTATTTAAGTAGTTGAATTTGACCCACGTACGATTCCTTCCGTAATCCTAAGAGATCGTATATTTCTGTTTCGCGGTCAATTTCAGATTTGATTTTTACCTGGTTGTTATCTGAAACAGTAACTCGGTTTCAGACTAACACTTAACAGATTTGCTAGAGCGGACAGGTAACCGCCATTATCCCGGTAACGCGGGAAAAATACGTTTATTTAAATACGGTAAGTTTAACCGTACCGCTGATCAGCCGCGACATTAAAATAAACATCCGTGCGGCAACCAAACGTTACAAAACATATAAACTTTTTTTTATTACCTATTTTATGACGAAGAAAGAAAAAAAAATCTAATTTATTTAAAATATCGTGTGACAAATAATTATTTGCTGGTGCTTTTTGATAAGAAAAATTCAAATTAATGCTCTTTCTCATGCAAGAACGACAAAAATTAATCCCGTGAATTTCAATATCGGAAGTTATACCGACGCCATTTTAGGTTTCGTCGAACACGCTGAACCGATACGAAATCACTCTCCAATCACTCTCGCCTATACGCCAGATAGCTTCGCCTTAGTTGACTTCCATATTCCAATGTTGTAGAAAATCCATACCGAGAATGATGGAATGTTCAATATTCTCTACAACACTCAGATGGATATTGTCATCAAGGCCTTCTACACAGAATAGAATGTCGATAAGGCCAGGGACTTTAAGTGCTGGTCCAGCCACACCTTTCACGATAACCTTGTCAGATCTCCATTGAAACTTGTACTGTTCGACAACATCTGATCGTACAAGAGAGACCATGGCGCCAGGACGTAACAAAAAAATAGCCGGTTATCCGATTGGATTCCAGCAATTATCTAATCAGTTTGACTATCGTCGTTAGGAGTCGATGCCGTGTGCGTCATTTTAGACGTATTTGGTACGGCATCTGCCCCCCCCCCCCTGAAATGTACTTCGAAAGAGCGGTGGAAAAGTTTCTAATTCGGATGAGCAGTGAATCATGTTCTAATTCGGATGAGCGATGGAAAAGGTACTAATTCGGATGAGTGATGGAAAACGTATTACTTCAAAAAATCGATAAAAAGGTCTGAATTTGGCTGAGCGATAATTAAGGAAACAATGTTTATTCCTGCAAACAAACAGAAATGCTCAGTGGCTTAATTAGAATTTATCAATTTTATCAAAAAGCTTTTTTGATTTTTAACAGGTTATCTCGTTTAACTTGTATAATCTATAATTGAATTTGATATTTGGCTTCTCGATAAGTTTGATCGAAAATAGATTTATTCATGACAAAAAAATAAAATAAAAATAATAATATTCACTAGGAATTAGCTTTTTCTGTATCAAACTATTGAAATGTCTTTTTTTTCTTGCTCCAAGGGCAAGATTTATTCCCTTTAACAGGATATCTATAATAGAAACAGGGAATAGTACATTATGCATCAAGGTCGCAAATTCCTCGCTAGTCTCGGTGGCCAAAACTCGCACTCACCGCGAATGATACATTGCGTCCGTAGTAGCATATATTATTTTTGTCCAAAGCTTGTTAAATCAAACTTGGCATCATTTTGAAGGTAATTAATCATCAATGAATTAGATTTTTGGATGAATAAAATATTTTTGATCGTACAACCCTTTTTTTTACTATAAAGGTTTTTATTAATTATAACTATATTTGATGTTTTAAACTAATATAAATTAAATATTTCGATAGATTCTTCTTGAAATTTATAAACTTTTTCAAATGTAATGTATATAAGAAATAATTGTTAGATTTTGAGTTATTAAGTGATAAAAATGGACAAAAAGTTATTTTTTGAAAAAAATTCAATTTTTTGATTGGCTACAGGTATGGTACTAATTGAAATTCAGGTCTAAAAATTTAGCTACACTCTATTCAAGTAGTTTTTTTACTGATTCCATACATTGAAACAAAATTTTTTGACTGGATTCCTTCATATGGAATGTCCCACATATATTTATTTATATATATATACATATATATATATATATATATATAACTCTCTCTATTCGTCTCTCTGTCTTTCTCTCTCTTTTTATTTATTTTTTTTAAGCCTAGGTCTTAAATGTATTATTTTGCGACCTCTATACGGAACGCAAAAAATTAATTTTGCAACCTAAGGACAAAAAAATTATTAAAAATTATTACAAAGCATTTAATTTTACAAAATTACTTTAAAACTAATAACAATAATAATAAGTAGTTCAAACTTTCGATTGTTAGGAATGGATAAAATTATAGTACATTTCGACACTGTTATCGAAGGTTCTTTTTTAGCGAATGTACTTAAATTATATTATTAAAATAGGTTCCATTATATCTTAGTGTATAATGAGCAGACTATCTTCAATAAAACAGTTTAATTAAAATGCCAAACAATAGATTTTTAATACTTTTACTTAATCAAATTGAAAGTTGTATTAAATTAGTAGTTATAACGGTAAGCGAGTTGCGGATCAGGTGAGTAACGGCAAAGAGTATAGAGAAGGATGCGCGCGCTGGATCGCGCGAGTATCGTGCGCGAGAGTGAAGAAGGTATGAATTTCGCGCGCGCACGGTGAGACAACGTGGTGTCGAGCCGGTCCGACCTTATTAGTTAGTAAAAAGAACTAAAGTGTCGGTGTATTTTGTGTGTGGGTGTGAGTGATTTCTCCCCAGCAACCACCACGTCAGCGTGCGGAGTAGCACGCCCCGCCGTTCCAAAAGAAGGAAGAAAGGAGTGGGCAGCCGTCCCGACCATTGGAGTGAGAGAGAGAGAGAGAGAGAGACAGAGAGATAGTGCCGAGGCCAAGCTCTCTTAGTCGACCAGCCCCTTTTTCCCGCCGATACGAATTACTGAGATTCACGGTAAGTGGTGCACCACATGTAGACCTGCGTGTCTTGTAAATTCGTATCCCGGTTTACTTGGTACGATCTAGGAGAGGAAGCGTTCCTCTTTTCTCCCCGTCTCATGACAAATCCCGCCTGGGTAGACAGGATGGTGGTTCGCGGGAGCCACTTCACGAGAGAAGGCGCGCGTGACGTAGACAGCTACTACGTCAGAGCCCCATCAGGTTAAGCAGCCGATCATTTCCGGATCGGTTGCTCATAACTCGACCGTTAATAGGTTTAAAAAAGGATCTGTTTTCGCGCTGACCTTGGGGGTAGTCATCGGTACGACTCTCCTTAAATTGTTAAAGTTAATTTATTACTATTTAATTGTTTATTTAATAAATTGTCTCCGCGAGACGATCTCTCTCACCGATTAACATAATATCTCGATTGTTGATAACTTTTTACCGGTCATAGTCATCTCCCACGAATACCGCCCTGTCCGGCGTATATACTAGTTGGGAATTTTGGGCATAGGGCCCAACTCACGGTATTAAAGCCAAACGGAGTGTTTGGCGTTGTTAACGGCATTGCACGGGAATCAAAGTGATTCCGCATCGTGGGACTGTACACTTAGGTAGGTAAGTTGGGACAGATTGGACCTAACCGCGGGCCTTACATTCCTCAGTACCCACCCCGTTACATAGTATATAATACAAAATAATATATTAAATGTAACTAGCTAGTACCTGTATATTATTATTATTTTTACTTGAAAATTAGTTGCTCCTTTCAAATACATTTAATGCAATGTCTGATTACGGTTTTGTCCAGCACAGTTTTTTTTGCATTTCCTAGCAATAAATTACCATAAACAGCTAGCTACAATGAGAAATTAAAATACTTTCAATTAAATAAATATGAAGTTCTTACTCTTTTGAAAACCAACATTTTCTATAAATATTTGAAAGCTACTTTTTCACAAACTTTCGAATGTTTATTTAAAGTTTAATTTTATAGATTAATTTAAATGTTTTTATTATAAAAAATTTTGATATTCGAAACTTAAAAATTGAGCCGTATCAACTTAATAAAGATAATTATTTACTAATATTGTATTGCTTATAAATTTTTACTTATCAATTATGTAATTTGTATATAAGTAAATATTTATAAGCAATACAATATTAGTAAAAAATTATCTTTACTAATTTGATAAGGTTCAATTTTTAAGTTTTAAGTTTCGACCAATAGTTTGATAGAGAAAAAACTAATTCCTAGTGAATATTATTATTTTTATTATATTTTTATTGTCATAAATAAATCTATTTTTTATAATACTTATCGAGAAGCCAAACATCAAATTCAATTATAGATTATACAAGTTAAACGTGGCAACCTGTTAAAATTCATAAAGCTTTTTGATAAAATTAAAAAATTCTAATTAAGCCACTTAGCATTTTTGTTTGTTTGCAGGAATAAATATTGTATCCTTAATCGCTCATCTAAATTCACACCATTTTATCGCTTTTTTGAAGTAGTATATTTCTATCACTCATACGAATTTGCAACTTTTCCATCGCTCATCCGAATTGGAACCTTTTTCACCGCTCATCCGAATTAGAACCTTTTTTACCGCTCTTTCGAAATAGCACCCTTTCTTCCCATCCGACGAGATATTCTGGACAGGGCTCCAACATTTTTTCTGCGGATAGCAAAATAATATTAGGTAAGTGTTCGGTGGGTATTCGCGTTGTAATGCTTATGATACAAGAACTTCTTTCTTCGGTCAGTCTAAAAAAAATCCCTAATTATCATCTTTACTTTGATAATTATTTCAGTAATCCAGATCTCTTGGTTCAATTGAACAAATTAAACTTGATGGCAACGGGCACTGTAAGATCGGACAAAAAGAAAAAAATAATCTCAAAAGAGCTGAACGAGGGACTTACATTATAATCATGGACTCGAAACCCGTTTCCATTATTTCGACAGCTGCAGGTGCTACTCCCTTGCAACCTATCAGTCGTTACTCAAAAGAAAATCACAGTAAAAATAACATAATGTTTCCCATGGCATTTTCTTTGTACAATCACAATATGGTTGGAGTTGATCTTGACGATGCACACAGCAGCAATTTGCTTCCAGGTATTAAAGCTAAAAAGTGGATATGGGTGATGCTATTCCGATTTGTATAATCATCTATAACAAACGCAACCGTATTATATAATTTATTACATGCTACTAAGAAAGGAACTAAAGAGATATCCTTGGAACTTGCAGCAAACTGTCTTTCCAGAACGAAAGTTCATGAAAGTGTTGTTGCTGATAGTAAGAGAAACTGTGAGAACATAAAAAACTGCGGTTCAAGAACCCAAAAAATGTATATAACGTGCCACGTATACTCTTGTTCGAGCTGTTTTCTTATTTTTCATAATTGAATTTGTAATGTACATTGTATGACTAAATGATATAATTTAAAAAATAATAATAATAATGAAATACAAAAAAAAGTAAAAAACAAAAGAAATAAAAAAATAACAAATTGACTTTGAATTAACGTTTACCTCCTCGTGGTAGAGTCGAGCAACGGCTAAACTTTTACTGGCTAAATAATTTCATTAATTTTTTTCTCAGAAACTTTAGATCAAATAAAAAGTTCCTAAGACCAAAAAAGTCTTAGAACTCAAAGAACGCTTTCAAATTTTTGCAGAATTTTTAAAACAATATTTGTTTTTTAAAAAATTTAAAACACCAAAATTTTGTAAAATTTTATAAATAAATTCTAAAAAAATTTGAAACTATTCTTTGAGTGATTCCAAGACCTTCTTGTTCTTAAGAATTTTTTTATTGAACCCATAGTTTTCAACAAAATAAATTGCCAAGTTTAAAACTAAAATTTTTTCTTTCGGTCGCTATTTTGGATCTTTCACAAATAATTTTAATACTTATAACCAGGTCACTTTTAGTTCAGACACCATGGACGCTGGAAATTCACTTCCTGGGGTTTGTTGCGAATGATTTCCATATTTTACAGTCTATACATAAAAAATTTGCCTCGAAATTTCTTAAATTTTTCAATTAATTGTTTATAACTATTAAAATAAAATTTTACACAAGAAAATATTTTTACCAAATTTTGTTAATACCTACAAGCGGATGAAATTTGCCACTCAAGAAAGCGTCTGTCGAGTGTCCGTTTGGGCGCTAATGGGATAAACACACTTTCAGAGATAAAGTACCCTATAAGAAATCTTGAATGTCCGCTAAAAAAGAATTCTTTTTGCTATCGCAATACGTATTAAGCAAGAATTACTAAAGTATTGGAAATCAAACACTTTATAGAAGTATAGACCATTTTATAGATAAATTTAAAATATCTAATACAGAATAATTGGTATATTTTTTTGGTAGGTTCCACGTATAACCTTCTTGGGCTTTTACGTACGTATTCGCTACACCTTTATTTATTCCTATAATGAATAAATGGATAATAGCTATAATGAAAAAATGGATAAACTTATTTCAGACAAAAGCACATATAAGTTAATTAAGAAGAATCCGTTAAGTAAATTACAAAAGGACACTTACAAAATTATGCAAAGATGGAATAATTTGGAATTTTTTGATAAAAAATATCATAATAATTCTCTTACACAGACGGACACGATATTACCAAAAATTTACGGACTACCTAAAATACATAAACCAGATATTCCACTAAGACCAATCGTATCGAGTATAGGTAGTCCTACGTATATATTATCTAAATTTATTAATAAAATTATTACAAATAGTGTTAATTATTATATATTATCTAAATTTATCGTATATATTATCTAAATTTATTGATAAAATTATTACAAATAGTGTTAATAATGCAAAATCTTTTGTAAAAAATAGTAAAGATTTAATTGATAAAATTAAAAACTGTGACATACCTGATCAATATATTTTAGTTTCCTTAGATGTAGTCTCTCTTTTCGTATCGTAAACTTTTTAATGAATAATACTTTTTTTCAATAGAATAATAAATATTATCAACAAACTTTCGGTTCTCCAATGGGAAGTCCAGTTAGTCCAACTTTTGCAAATTTAGTTATGAGTGATTTAGAAGAAGAATGTTTAGCTAAATTAGACTTTAAACCAGTTTTTTACTACAGATATGTAGATGATACCATTATATGTATTCCAGAAAATAAATTAGAATTAGTATTAAAAACATTTAATAATTATCACCAAAGATTAGTATTCACTTGTGAAAAAGAGAAAAATAGAAGTATTAATTTTTTAGAAGTGTCGTTAATTGTAACTGAGAATAATAAAATAATTACTAATTGGTACAGAAAAAATACGTTTTCCGGTAGATTTTTAAATTTTGAGTCCAATCACACAACAGCTCAAGAAAGGGCTATGATTTTTACTTTAGTTGACAAAGCTATACTTCTAGCACATAACAAATTCCATGAATCCAATATAGAAATAGTTGAAGAATTCTTAAAAATAAATAATTATCCTAGATATTTTATTCATAATAATATACGAAAGAGGTTGGAAAAAATAAGACATAATGAAGAAAAAAGTGCTAACAATCGTATTAATAATAATAAAAATTACATAACAACACTTTGTATTCCTTATATACCTGATTTTTATGAAAAAACCAAAAGTTCTTTGAAATATAACAATATTAGAGTGGTACCAAAAATTCCTAATAACTTTAACAGTATCATTGTGAGAGGAAAAAATAAAAATTCCAGAGACTCGGAAACTAACGTAGTGTATAGAATAAAGTGTAAAGATTGTAATTCGGCATATATTGGAGAAACTAAACTACAGTTAAAATGTAGAATAAAGGAACATATATCTAATACAAAGAAATCAAACAATCAATATGTATTTAATGATCATATTAGTGATTAAAATCATTCTTTTGATTTTCAAAATGTAAAAATTGTTGATAAGGAATGCAATTGGAGGAAAAGAATTATATCTGAAATGCTTCATATTAAATTTAGACGATGTTAGAAATCTTAGTCATCACTATAATGATATTGTTAATAAAATGAAAGTAAATTATAGATAGCTAATATTTATTTATAATAGCCGCGGATTAATTGTATTATGAGTGATTTGAGTTTTGGTAAAAATATTTTTAAGTAAAAATAATGTATTAATTAAATATTAAAATTATTATCATGTATAAATTTCCCTATCATGAATTTACACTTATAATATACAATTACAAGTTTTGAATTTTCGCGCCGTATTATAATATTTCGCGCGCTTATATAATAATTATACATAATTGCGCATGTCAATAAGACTTAAATGGCTCATATAATAACCGTCTGTCATGTTTTCATTTGTTTTTACCTGACTACTTTTGCTTTTTCTTTGTGTCAACTACGTTGTGTTTTGTTCCAATTATTTATTTATTTATTTATTTATTTATTATTTATTTATTTATTGTTTATTTATTTATTTATTTATTTATTTATTTTATTGTTTTCTATTTTTATAATAATGTGTAAATCACATAAAGGAGAGGTAAATGTTGGCTATATAACCTTAACTTCTGTGCAATACTTATCTTCGAGAATATATATTTATTATACTTTGTCTTTAATTCATAGTGCAACGATTCAGAGATACTACGAAAGAATTTTTATAATTTTTAATGAATATTGACGTGTAGTAAGTTACCAATGTAATAATGTTAATATATGTATATTCAATCTTGTTATTATAATCTAATGTACAATATGTGGAATAAAGGTAATGCCTGAAGAGGATGGAGAATTTCCATCGAAACGTTGCAATGTAATGTAAACAATACAGTGTGTTCATCAATGATCGATATAATACCTAATCTACAATTTCAACTACGTGGACGACATTAATATAACTAAAGAATTTATTTATTCCTGTTTTTTGTTTTTTCTTTCCAATTTCCCCCCGTTACCCCACCTTCTCGCATTCGCCCGGGGTTATTCCCGTGGAGAGAGGGAAAATCTATGGCCACACCCCGTGGGATAAATGCCTATTAGGAAAACCTCCTCCGAGAAAGGCGGTGCATTCGAGAACAATTCTGTTTGCGTGGCAAGGTCACATTGCGTAGACTTTAACACGGAAACCAAATGTCTCACACCTCCCGCTCACGTTGTGGAATGTGAAAAAACACCTAACCGATCATTTAAGCTAAGTCCGAGAACGGTCACCTATCCAAGTGCCAACCGCGCTCGGCGCTGCTTAACTTTCATGACCGGCCGAGGTGCGCTTCCGCCACTCCGCCTCCGTGACGGTCCAGAATAATTGGTATATGTTACAATTGTTTATGAGTCTATGAATATAGTAGAAAATTAATATTAAACAAGAAATCACAAACTGTTCTTCTATCAAATCAAAGGATTATACAGGAAACTATTTTATATAAGACATGCACATTTTATGTAAATTTGTATTTTTAGTTGTAATGCAAAACTTAATTATGAAATTAATAAATATTATTTATGAACAAATTAACCGCGTATTATGTGATAGTTAAGCTGATGAATACGTACAAGTTCCGAAATTACCTAAGTAAAATGTTGTGATAGCTTTACGTTCGTAGCACTCTGACTATCGTTTCCGAGTTCGAATACCCATCAGGGATAATTTTTTTTCTAATAATAATAATATTTTTATTTATGTCTGCTAAGCGAATTTTTATTAAACATTCTTGTTAATTAAGTGCGACTAGGTCTATATTTATACATTATATAGAATTCTTTACATATACTTTAAGTAATATCTTTTACCGGATAATCAAGAATTATATGATAATATAGAAAAAATTCTTAAAATCTTTTTTATAAAAAGATTAGTATATAAATACTTAAAGAATACTTTTGGATTACTTATATAAAACTTTGTGTTTATTGGGTTATAAATATTTTATATAAGTGTGATTGAATTATTAATTAAAACTAATTAAAATCAATTAACTTTAAATCTTTATTTTTTACATTAAAACTTATTCAAATAAATATTTATAAAAGGCATTGAAATCAATTTACTGCAGCCTTCATCGTTTTCTTTCATTTACTTATAAATATATAAAAAGTGCATTAAAAATTATTCGTAATGAACTTTATTGGAAATATCCAATTGAATATAATTAAATTTGAAACTAATATTAAAATTAATTAAAATCAATTAAATTAAATCTTTATTTCGCATGTTATAAAACCTATTTACAGAAATATTTATATAACTTCATTGAAATCGGTTAATACATTATACGTGTTCGACTAATTAAAATGTATTCACTTTTAAAATATATAAAGGCAATTGAAAATAATTCGCAAAAATTATACAACTAAAGTATTGAAAAAAATGGATTTGTATATAAATTGAAATAAATTAAATGTTATTATTGTTTAATCATCATTTTGTATATTAAAAGAAATTCAAACATATATTTCTAGAAGTTTATAGAAATTGATTTATTGGTAATTTGTATTCTATACATTATAACGGGCGCGTGTTCGAAAACTCGCGATAGCCCGAACACCCGAAAACGACGCGATCACGTGATTACGCGAGATCGCGCAGCATCGCGAAGGGCCGCGAGACACCGAGTCTCGTCCAGTCCGTTACCGGCCGTCCCGTGAAAGACACTGGTGCCGAACGTGTGAGTGCGAGAGTGAGAAAGAGAGATAGAGCTCCGGCGACAATGTCACCACACGTCCATCGCCTCAGTCGAGGGCCTCTCCTCCGGGTCAACATCGAGGACTTGTCCGCATTCCTGGACCCGTATGGAGGTACCGTCACCGTTGTCCAGCGGGCAAGCGGAAGAGCGAGCGAGCCGCCCGCGCATCTATGCGCCGAGTGAGTCACCCTAAATAATTTTCGTAGTGCTGAGTTGATTCGTAACCAGCTCAGCACAGTGCAGCGAGCACTTATTTTTCCCGCGCGTAATACCCTACACTGCCTCCTCGCGCATGCGGTAGAGTCACTAGGCAACTCGGGTTGCCAATTCGCGCGTAGCTTTCGGGTCCCGCGACTTCGCCGCGCTTTTGCGTCCGACCCCGAGGTCGATGATATTGTTTTATTGTTGTTTATTTCGTTTCTATTTAGCGCCCCTCGTGCGCATGTATATATCTGTAAATACCCCCTTTTAATCAAATATATCTTTTTGATTTAGTAACGCACATAAGTCGCGTAGTTATTTACGAAACCCGGTGTTCTGTTTTCCCGCTTACCCAGCCGCCTCCGCGGGCGCGTCAACAGTCCCGTTGTCGCGCATACTGAGCGGCCAACCCTCGTGTCCGACCGACGGGCACGAGTAACCACAAGCAATCTTTCTTCCCATTGCTTCGATAGGATTACCCGAGTGCGACTCAGATCCGGCGATTCTCCCCGCGGCGGAGAGTCGTCATCGTTGCTAACGGCGCATCGTCACCGAGGTACCGTGGTTGCACCACGGCTAAAGCCCGTGCACGGTATCGCGGCATCGTAGAACACAGCAGCGCGGCGCGAGGCCCGCGCAGGTAATTTCTCGCCTTGAAAGCGGTGCTCGGCGAGGAGCACACGCAAGAATTGCCCCGTTACAACTGGCGCCCAACTCAAAAACCCACTTGCCAGAAAAGACGAAGTAGTTTATCTTCGCCTCGCTCACCTTGGACCGAAGTCGGTCATAAACTCCCATCCCCACCACCACAGTCCCGGTGGATTTCCCTGCGAGAACGTCAAAAAGTGCGGAGGTACGACTGTAGGAGAAAAGCCTGTGTTACCCCTTCCACAGTGTGTATACGTATACGGAGTACACCTCCAAAGTTGGCACTAGACGTAGGGGAGCTTGAGTTTCTGGGATCTCCCGGTGCTCAGAAAACGGTCTTCTTGACACCGGTCGAGCAGGGACAACCTTCGCCTCTCTAGCCCAGGTGATCGAAGTGATCAAACGGCTCCCCGAGGGCGTATGTCGCGTTTGGGTGGGGGATATAACGGGTACGGATTTCGAGTGTCGGCGCAGGTTAGGTTCCTGAATTATCGGCGACGTTCGTCGATCGGACCAAGTCAACTAGCCGGGATAATTGTGAATGGTAGCGCAGTGGTGAGGCTTCTGCCTCGCGCTCCCGGGATCGTGGGTTCGCGCCCCGATACCTTCGTTGAATTTTTTGTTCCTTATATTCAATCCGTACCCCGTTACAAATGGCCAGCTGTAACGGGGCGATTCTTGCGTGTGCTCCTCGCCGAGCACCGCTTTCAAGGCGAGAAATTACCTGCGCGGGCCTCGCGCCGCGCTGCTGTGTTCTACGATGCCGCGATACCGTGCACGGGCTTTAGCCATGGTGCAACCGCGGTACCTCGGTGACGATGCGCCGTTAACAACGATGACGACTCTCCGCCGCGTGAAGAATCGCCGGATCCGAGTCGCACTTGGGTAATCCTATTGTAGCAATGGGAAGGAATATTGCTTGTGGTTACTCGTGCCCGTCGGTCGGACACGAGGCTTGGCCGCTCAGAATGCGCGACAACGGGACTGTTGATGCGCCCGCGGAGGCGGCTGGGTAAGCGGGAAAACAGAACACCGGGTTTCGTAAATAACTACGCGACTTATGTGCGTTACTAAATAAAAAAGATATATTTGATTAAAAGGGAGTATTTACAGATATAAACATGCGCACAGGGGGCACTAAATAGAAACGAAATAAACAACAATAAAACAATATCATCGACCTCGGGGTCGGACGCAAAAGCGCGGAGAAGTCGCGGGACCCGAAAGCTACGCGCGAATTGGCAACCCGAGTTGCCTAGTGACTCTACCGCGTGCGCGAGGAGGCAGTGTAGGGTATTACGCGCGGGAAAAATAAGTGCTCGCTGCACTGTGCTAAGCTGGTTACGAATCAACTCAGCACTACGAAAATTATTTAGGGGGACTCACTCGGCGCATAGATGCGCGGGCGGCTCGCTCGCTCGTCCGCTAGCTCACTGGACAACGGTGATGGAACCTCCACACGGGTCCAGGAATGCGGACAAGTCCTCGAGGTTGACCCGGTGGAGAGGCCTTCGACTGAGGCGATGGGCCACCACACACACACACAATTTATCGCCGGAGCTCTATCTCTCTTTCTCACTCTCGCACTCACACGTTCGGCACCAGTGTTTTTCGCGGGACGGCCGGTAACGTACTGGACGAGACTCGGTGTCTCGCGGCCCTTCGCGATGTTGCGCGATCTCGCGTAATCACGTGATCGCGTCGTTTTCGGGAGTACGGGTTATCGCGAGTTTTCGAACACGCGCCCGTTATACCCTCCCTCCAGAGTCGACTATCCCCTGGATAAAGGACTAAAAAAAAAATGTGAATCCCGATGATTCATACCGTGCGTCCCAACGAACTCATGTTCCTGGCGACACTTGCCGGCTATCTTCACGAGATAAATTAATTGTTTACGCGGTATTGGGCAACGCGGCCCAACAATTGATCAATATTAATTAAATTAATTATTATTTATTAAGTCACCGTGTACGCGAATAGCATGTCACAAATAGCGACCGTGACAGGACGTACGGTTTCGTCCTCACCGATTTTAAATTATTAAATTGTCGCGGTGAAACGAAAGCGGGTTGGGGTTGATCGAGAGAATGAGGGTGAGTGAGAGAGAGAGAGAGAGAGAGAGAGAGAGAGAGAGAGAGAGAGAATGAGTTATACGAGTTAGAGTGAGAGAGAGCGAAAGAGATAGCGTATGAGACGCATCTCTATACCGGCGTATTCCTCCTCTTGCTTGGGTACCCGAGGAGAGATACACCGGTATATCGGGAGAGTTCGCGCGCGATCGTGTCTAGCCGGAAGCGCCCAATCTCACCGAGATCGGTCTGTCCCGTGATAAGGGGGTGTGGTCGAATGATACACTACCTTAGATTCGAGGTATTCGTCTACGAGTTTATTTTTAAACTCTGTCCCGTTGTCCGAATGAAATACTTCCAGGGTGCCGAACCGGTTGATCATTCGTTCGTGAAGCTCGCGGACTATCGTCTTTGCGTTAGCTTTTCTTATCGGGATGGCTTCAATCCAGCGCGTGAATAGATCCTGGAATACTAGGATGTATTCGTATCCTCGGCTAGAGCGTGGAAGCGGGCCAGTGATATCTCCTGATACCACTTGCCATGGTCTGTCCAATTGACGGTGACCCATTAACCCTGAAGGAGCACGTTGCTCGACCTTACATTGCTGGCACACTTGACATCGCCTGACGTAATCCGCAACTTCTGCGTAGAACCGTGGCCAATAATAGTTTTGGGCCACGCGGGCGAATGTCTTTTCCCTTCCGAGATGGCCAGCTGAGGGGTCATCGTGACACTCTCTCAGAATAGAGTGACGATTTTCTACAGGTACGACCAGCTTCCATGCTTGCTCAACATCCATCACTTCCTCTAACTCCTTGTCGGGGCGATAGATGTATAGATTTCCTCCAACTATTTTCCAGTCGGGGAAATCACGGGGTCTGTCGGAAACGTTCTTGATCCAGTCTAGGTACCAAGGATCTTCAGTAGTTTGAGCCCACGACATTGCTGCTACTATAGGCTCGTCATCTTCATACATGCGAGATAGGGCATCGGGAACGTGATGCAGAGCTCCTTTTCTGTGCTCGACGACAAAGTCATGAGCTTGAAGCTCTAGAGCCCATCTCGCTAGTTGGCTGGTTGGATTTCTCATATTACACAACCAGCGAAGACTACTGTGATTCGTTATCACTTTGAGGTGGTACCCTTCGATGTAAGGTCTGAACTTACTAATAGCCCGGACTACGGCCAAGCACTCTCTCTTTGGAACGCTATAATTCTTCTCGGGTGCTGTTAGAGTGCGACTGGCAAACTCAATGACTATTTCCTCTCCGTCTATCTCCTGGAGGAGCACGGATCCTATGCCGGTATCGCTCGCGTCCGTGTGCAGGCTAAACAGTTCATCTGCACTGGGACGTTGAAGAACTGATGAAAGGCTTGCTCCTGTTCATCTAACCACTCGCACCCTTGGTTCTTCTTCGTGAGACGTGTAAGCGGTTTGGCAATCGTGAAGTAATCCCGCATAAAGCGCCGATATCACAACGCCATGCCGAGGAATCGTTGAAGCTGTTGGACGTTCTTGGGAGTTGGATAAACCCTTATTGGCTCTATCTTGGCTGTGTCAGGGCGAACTCCATCCCTGTTTACCAGCACGCTAAGATACGTAGCCTCATCTTGACAAAAGAGACACTTGTCTTTGTTTACTGTCAAGTTAGCTTTGGTCAGACTTTGAGCACCGTCTCGAAATACTTCTTGTCTCCTTCAAATGTCTCGGTGACTATAATAATGTCATCGAGGTAAGAAAAGGCATTGGGCTTGAGATCAGGATCAACAACTTGATCAATCATGCGTTGGAAGGTCGCGCCAGCGTATGCCAATCCATCTGGCATCCGCTTAAACTGATACAGTCCCATCCCCGGGAATGTGAAAGCCGTATAAGAGTGCGATTCCTTCTGGAGAGGAATTGATGGTACGCTGAGTTCATGTCCAGAGTACTAATGTACCGACATCTCTTTAGCTTGCGCAAAGTATCCTGCATGAACGGGAGGGGATACACGTCTGGGTTCGTTAGCGCATTGACCTTCCTAAAGTCAATGCAAAACCGACATGATTCGTTCTCCTTGCATACCATCACCACGGTAAAATCTAGCATTTTTCGGACTTGGCGGTGCATCTTCTTCTGGATCATCTCCGACACCGGGTAATACTTCTGCTTTATCGGGTGAGCTGATCCCACGTCAATCGAGTGCTCGATGAGTAGGGTTTGCCCGATTTTGGGAGAAGTATTAGACAGCACTTTGCTTACCAGCGCTCGCAGCTCTTCTCTTTCCGCCTCGGTTGCGTCGACTATCCCAACAGAAGAGAGGGTAGCCATACCTTCTCTGCCAGCCACTTCGAGGTGGATCTGCTGCTTGCTGTCCTTGAGGAACAGGCGGTCGCTATCCGGATCCAATATGGCTCTGAATGCTCGTACGAAATTTACTCCTACTTAGCATTCGGCGTCAAGATTTGGTATGATCGCTACTCTTATCTCACGTGTTTCGTTTCTAACAGTGAACGGTAAGATCAAGTGACCGTTATGGGTTGGTAACTACCATCCACCATCTTGACGCGTTCGGCGTTCGCCACAATGACCTTGTTGCCCAATGCTGCGGCGAATTGCAGACCGCTGTGTCCCGTCACGGTTGTGGAGGCTCCGGGGTCGTATAAGGCTATTATACGAAAGCCCTCAATCTCCACGAGAAGCCACCAACGACTCTCATCCTCTGGTTTATAAGATGAGGTTGGTCTGCTGGCTCCTGGGGACTGTTCCTGCTTTTGAGGCTCATTTCCGCTCCTCTCTGGACCGTCCTTTTGGTCGGAGCGGGTCTGTCCCGAACTCACCTGGGATAGCGCGGACTCAAGCTCTTGGATCACGGTTTTCGTCCCGATTAACCGCTCCCTTTAGCGTTTCTCGAGCACACCGGACAGTAACTGCGGGAATAGCCAATTTTTTCGTAGCCACCGCAAGTAAGAGGCTTAGTCGGGTCGAAAGTCAAGCCCATTCGATTCTTTGGCTTTTCCGTCCCTTTTTCCCTCGGTGGACTAGCACTCTTTTTCTCCTGCTTGTGTCCGGAGCTCTTGCTCGGGCCATTAGGCCTGCCGATCCTCCTACTCTTCGGAGATCGATTTGCCGGCAAGCCTTACTTAACCAGGAACCAATTTCCTTTGTCTACTACAAAGTAGATGAGACGAGAAAAATAAAAAAAAATTTCATTTGTTATAAAAGAATTTTTATTTGTTTATAACCACTCTATTTGTTAATAAACAAATCCCGTCTCGTAAGGGAACGAAAGAGTACCGAAATATACTTCCGAATTTCGAAACGCGACTGCTGACTTCGTTATTTTTCGCGAGTTATGCAATTGTTAATTAACAATATTATTAATAATTGAATAACATATATCGTGTTTGTTGATTTTTCCAACGTCCTTTATCCCAAATCCACACTATTAGGCACCAGTTGTAAGGGGGTGGGGATTATGGCGTGGCGTCAAATGCGAAATAATGATTAATTTAATAAAAATAATAATAATAATAATTTATTATATTAATATAAAAGATTTCGGGTGTAAACTAATGCTCGGCTGCGTGTGAGATGCATCGACTTACTGCACGAGGGAAGGAGAGAGGAGGAAGGGAGACACTTACGAACAGGAAAATACCTGGTGCTCTGCGGAGACTGTCTCCTGGAGTGCTGCTCTGCGGTTCTATTACGCACGCACGCACACACGAATACAACGATAAATCGGTCGGCAGATACTGCCTCGATGGCAGCCCGATGAGCTCTCTCGAGCTCGGGCAAGTTCGGCGCTTCGTTGCTCGGGCCCGACGTGCGCGCGCTGCTTCTCGCGTCGAGTCGTCCGTCGGCCGTCGTCGTCTCGTGCGCCCCGTATATTGAGTGCTTGCGGTCGTACAGACACGAAGAAGACGACTTTGCACGGTGGCGGCCGGTTTTCACGGAGAGAATGGTATTCTTGGTGATGCTATCTACGAGGTAAGCCTTTATTATCGTTCCGTTTGTGTTCGCCTATCGGCTAATTAATTCTCTCTGTTGATCAGCTGGTGCGCGTCGGGCTACTTACTGCTGCTCTACTTTAGTACTATGTTGCTGCGAGGACTTCTGGCTGCTTACTATGTAATTATGTAGCTCTCGAAGGAGTGCTTGATATTTGTAATTAGTTATTATCTGAGAGTTATGGTAATGTTATGGTTACCATAACCTCACTTCTAATCCTCTCCTTGCATGTAGCTGTCAGTTTCTGTGTGCAACTACATGCTTCCTTATTTCCTCCTAATTGGGATCATGTCTCATGGCTTATTATTTTACAGCTTCCTGTGAGTGGCCCTGGTGCGATGTCTCCTGGAAGTCGTTTCACCTCTCTTGCTATGCTGCTTGGTTGTGCTACGTGGGGAAGTGCTGGGAATCTGGGGGACTTGGGATTCGTCAGGCAGGTTTAAAGATGTGACTTCAGACGCTTGGGACCATATAGAACAAAGCTACTTGATCCTGAGGGGTTGCCAAAGTCGGTTGACGGAGGAACCAGGGCGATAAAATACTGTCAGCTAGACGGTGCAATGTTGCCATATGGAAAGACTCTGAAACAGTCATAGAATACATGGCAGCGAACTCGACCACGCCAGCAATCCCGTATGTTCCTGTTTCTGTGGCTGCAGCCTCATGACAACCACTACGCCGACGGTTATGACCGTAACGTCTGCTCATCTGGGAGGGTTTTATGCACACGTACATTACTTCCCAATTGGAGATAAGAAAAACAGCGGACATCTTGCCACTAGAGAGAGCGAAGTGCCAACACAACATTTTGACATATGGTCAAATCTCCCTAACTTTTTTTTTGTGTCACTCACTTATTTAGCAGCTTTAAAATGTGTTTAACCTCTTTGTACCAGTTTCAATTTATAGTTCTATACTCCATCTATACGGTTAAAGCTCAATAAATACTTTGTCAAACTCCTTTGTCTCAAATTGATGCTTTAATAATTGAAAAATGTAAGAAAAATGATGAAATATCGTGTCACTTGGAAAAAATAATTTATTGTGGTTACTGGAAAATTTGAAGCATTGTTTGGAAATGGTTGAAACTTTAAACAAATATTCTATTTTAATAGTGGATCAAAAAAGTCTTCCATATTTTGATGTGCTCTCTTCCAATAAAAAGTTTCAATGGTTTGAAATTGTGTCACTGGAATTTCATTAAATTTTAAAATTATCATATTTTTCTTTCTATTGACTGGAGCATTTTCGAAATCAGCAAAGAACCAAATTCTACATTTAGTAGATGTAAAAATAAACAGATTGAGGTATATCGCAAGTATGTGCATGCAAAAATGAAGTAGAAAATAAAATTTAAGTAAAGGAATTCATGCGAAACTCGTCATTCATGGCAATGTAACTTTGGAAGACTGTCATATTTTTTCTGTATACAGCACACCAAAATAGTAAAAATCTCTTAAAGAGCATATTAAATCCAACAATCTGTCAAATTTACAGAGTTTTTTTATTTTTTTCATTTTTTTTAGAGTCTGTGGTAATGACATTTTACGCACAACCGATAAACTGTCCACCCCTTCGCAAGAGCAGACAGTCCACCGAGTGTGGGACTCAGTAGGAGAAAACTACTAATACCCGCTAAACCCACATATCGCTGTTCGCATCGACACCAACCCGGAACTGTTATTCACATTACTTCAGACTGGGCGGCTGTCTTTGCGTGTCCAAACATACATTCATTCTTTTACTCGTTCATTCTCGAATCACATTCGCTCAATCTCTCAAACATCTATCTGCTTTTTTGCACCGCAGAATATTCACAACGTATGTATCGATCAATCGCCAGTTGTCCGCGTTCGTCGTCATAATTCTCGTCACGTTTTCCCGCGTGATCGCTTCTATATCCGTTTCAAGTCGTTGACGCTGGTCTGCCCATCGCCTGCAGGCGAAGAACGTATAATCAGCGTTATCATAGACCCATCCGCAGTACTTGCATTCAGGTGAAGCAAGTCTGCCCATCTTGTGTAGATAGCCGCGGAAATATCCGTGTCCAGAGAGACATTGGGTGAGATAGAATTCTACCTCACCGTGCTTTCTCCCCTTCCACGGAGCTACCGCAGGGATAAGTCTACGCAACCATCACGCCTGTAGGCTATTCGTCCAACGGGTTTGCCAGAGTTTCATGGTTTTCGTACGTTCGTCTGTCGCAGCGTCGACCCGTGCCGTATCTGCGCTTCGATCGTATATGCGCTTTCGTTCCATCGCGAGTAGGTCGATCGGAATTACGCCCGCGATAACAAGACCGGCGTTTTCGGACACCGTTCTGTACGCGCACGCGATTCTTAACACGCCCATCCGCTGTACGCCAGTCTTCGCTTTCGCCCGTCTCTTAACGTGTAACGCGTCCACCCAGATTTCCGCCCCGTAAAGCATGATCGAGTGGGTAACGCTCATAAGTAGTCGTCGAATGCTCGGTCTCGGTCTGTTCGTAATAGCCATAGGTCTGCTCAAGGCTTTTATCTTTTATGTGAGGCCAAAAACTCAGTTTCTTATCCAGAGTCACCCCTAGATACTTGACCTCGTCTCGGACCACCACACTTCTCGTCCCACTGTCAACGGTCTACCCGTGTCGATTCTTCGTTTAGTTAAAAGCACAAGTTCCGTCTTTTGTGACGCGAGTTGCAGCCCGTGATGTCTGTCTTTTCGTACGTCAGTGGTCTCGTATGTGAGACGTCGGTCCTTCAGGTAGTCCCTTACAATCCGGAGAAGGTAGTCGGGCGCCCGAAATGCTGTTTCCAGCGCTTCCAGAATATCCACCCACTTCGCCGAATTGAAGGCGTTTCTAATGTCCAACATAGCCAGTAAAACCAGAGTCCCGGTCGCATGGCACCTGGTGTTATGTTTGTCGAAAATGGTTTTTACAAAGGTTATCACTGCGATGGTTGAGCGCCCGTTTCGAAACCCGTGCTGTCGGTCTGATAAGTCTCCTGCATTCTTTATCTACTGAGTGTTTTTTTTATTAATGCTCCAAAAGTTATAGCAATGTAAACCATTTTTTTAAGAAGTGCTGATTTAAATAAAATTAACTAAAATTAATTACCAACACGGTGGCGGAGTGGCGAAAGCGCACCTCGGCCAGTCAGGAAAGTTAAGCAAAATCGAGCGCGGTTACTACTTGGATGGGTGACCGTTCTCGGACTTGGCTTAAATGACCGGTTAGGTGATTTTCACATTCCACAACGTGCGCGGGAGGTGTGAGACATTCGGTTTCGATGTTAAAGTCTACGCAATGTGACCTTGTCACCCAAACAGTTGTTCTCGAATGCACCGCCCTTCTCGGAGGAGGTTTTCCTAATAGGCATTTATCCCACGGGGTTTGGCCACAGGTTTTCCCTCTCTCCACGGGCATAACCCCGGGCGAAAGCGAGAAGGTGGGGCAACGGGGGGAAATTGGAAAGAAAAAACAAATACAGGAATAAATAAAGGTGTAGCGAACACGTACGTAAAAACCCGAGAAGGATATACGTGGAACCTACCAAAATTTAAAAAAAAAAAAACTAAAATTAATTAAAACACGAATAAATTACAAATTGGATTTTCTGTGACAAGTAGAATACATCTTCATTGAAATTTCAGTAAAATTTAGTTTTATTTCCACAAACTATTGGCCGAAATCGTACGCGTTTACTAGAATTTACGGAACCGACCGATGTTTACTAACAGATAGACTTAACTTGATTGCACGGTATGCATGCAAATTTTCCTATGAGAAAAGGGAGGGGAGGGAAATTTATTATTTTTATTATTTATCTTCTGTGACACTTACTGATATTTATTATATTTCGTTATATTTTTATTATTCTATGCTTTGTAAATAAAATTTTAATAACCATAGCACTATTTTTTCTGATCTCATTGTAAAAAAAAAAAATGAAATATCGCGCACAACTGTCGGAGCATTTCACGCTCATGAAAGCACATTATACCAATCAATTCCAATAATATTCCTAACCTTTCATACCAAATTTCAAAGGTGTGCTCCTAAAATTGCCTGATGCCGCGTTTTTTCGCCAATAATTAAAAGTTAGGGAGATTTGCTCATATGTTCGCAGGCGGAAGCCGACCATCGGGCGTCACGAGGATACACCTTTAGACAATACGACAACAGGCAATCCGGGGCCAAGCAACGATGAACGTCGTGATGAATATACGGAGAGACGTACTCATAAACGTTAGTCCAACCGTAAACTTGACGATCGAGCTCAACCAGAGGCTCCAATGCAAGGTCACAGCGAGAAGTCAGATAGACGTAGAGAACTGCCTCGAGAGAAGCGTGCAGTGGCCACATGCGATCAGGGTACTCAGACGGATTCGTTCGATGGGTGTCAGTCCGATCGCGAACCTACTCGTAGGAGATCCGAATCTCGAAGGGCGGCAAGAGACCGACATTAGAATAGGAATTCTTCTACCAGTAGACGTAGATCGGACGTAGATCGGACGGATAATGGACATGACCGTCGGGAGAAAAACTCTTACGAGGCCAGGCCCAGGTATCGTGAAGACAACAGGTGAAGATGGCCTACTTGCATATAAGGCCAGATTACCGTAGGTACATACCAGTACGCCAAATCAGGAATTTTTCAGATTTGGCAAGATACGGTAAAGAGTACGAGCAGCACTTAACATGGGACACGAAATTCTCCAGTTCCATCGTTAAGAGCGAGAAGCTCGTGCCAGAAGCTTTTCCAAAACAGAGTGGTGGAGCACGAGTTTCGGGTAAAGTGGCGACTGTTATTGAAAAGAGTAAGTATGAGTCTTCTCATTCGCATAAACAGTCGTCTAAGAAAACTATTAAGAAGAAGAGCAAGAAAAGTGCGAAAAACTCGCCAAACTCTTGAAGCGAATACGAAGCAGCTACTGTGTGCGATACTTCCAATGATGCTAATAGTTTTCAGAAACGATACGGCAAATCAAATAATGGAGTGAATGCCCGCAATTCGAAATCCGAAAACATGTATGTGTTTCACATGCGAAAAAGTCGGTCATAGGTCGTCGGATTGCCCGAGCCTAACCTGCTACCGATGCAGAAATATTGGGCAATCCGCTCAGTGAACAGTACTCTACCGAATTGGCAGCAAAGGAGTGCCAGCTGTGTGGAGCCAGTGGCGTTACACTCCAAACATGTCCTAACTGCGTCAGATTACTCCAAAACTTGGGAAACCTGAACGCAGGGCACCCAAGCTGCCCCAGACGTCCTGCACTGCAGTAAGTAAACCGCGTGGTTTACAAGGGCAAGAGTTTAAGGTCAGAGAACCCTCTAAACTCTTTAAGAATTCTAGCAAATCATTTGCTGACTTCTCTAAAGTCCTTAACGGAGACCAAATTCCCACTCAGACCGAAGTTGGTGTTGAAAGTAAGTCTGAGTGTAAGGATCCTAAACGTTCTGGGGATTCGTCAGATGGAAAAGTTCTTAGAACACAGCCTGTTAATCCCACCCAAGCTTTGCAAGGTGAAACAAAAAAGGAACCTTATAAAACCAACAAAAGCATGAGGCTAACGATTGGGCTAAGGAACTCCAAAGGCAAATATACTCTGGTATCAGAGATATAATTGGTGAAGAAGGCGTAAAGAGATTGTTATCTCAGCCGCTTAGCACCATCGAAATGAACGACTTTAGTTGTTGCAGAGAAGGTAGCTGTCGATGGTGTGTATAGTATGAACCATACAAACTCGTTGCCGAGAAGTGCAGTTCAGGGGGGGGGGCAGGTGCCGTACCGAATACGTCTAAAATAACGCACACGACATCGACTTCTAATGACGATAGTCAAACCGATCAGATAATTGCGGGCATCTAATCGGACAACCGTCTATTCTTTTTGGTACGACTCGGTGGAAAGGACTTTAAAGCACTTTTCGATCCTGGCGGTATGGTCTCCCTTGTACGATCGGATGTTGTCGAACAGTACCAGTTTAAATGGAGATCTGTCAAGGTTATCATAAAAGGTATGGCTGGACCAGCACTTAAAGTCCCTGGCCTTATCGACATTCTATTCTGTGTAGAAGGCCTTGATGACAATATCCATCTGAGTGTTGTAGAGAATATTAAGCATCCCATCATTCTCAGTATGGGTTTTCTACAACATTGGAATATGGAAGTCAAATTAGGCGAAGCTATCTGGCGTATTGGCGAGAGTGATTGGAGACACTTCGTCAGAGATACAGCTCATGACATTGATTCGAGGATTTCCGCTGACTGTGCTGGTATAATTGTGATACAAGACGACAAGCAGATATAAGTCAAAGAATTAGTTGAATGCCTACTCTTGCGCTCGGGAGACGTCTAGCGCTTTACGACGTTAACGGAGCACCACGTAGAGTTTGAGCCTGATGCAAGACCAGTTCGTCATAAGCCAAAACGTATGTATCCCAATGTCCTCGAATTTGTCCAAAGTATGGTCAAAAAGATATTTGACAAGAACATTATTGAACCGAGTGCGAGTGATTGGTCAGCTGCTCCGGTCATCGTCCGCAAGGACGAAGGAAGTTATCGCTTCTGTATCGATAAGGAAAGAGCATCTGGACTCAACCGACAGCCACTTAAGACTAAGCCTGTAAGGAGTGACATGATTACGCCTAGTCACATCACTCCTCACAAATCTAATACACGCATTTAACAATCTTTGTAGTTTCAAGTTTCTGGTCTGATTGACGTTGTTGTGACCGCACACACATAATCAAAATGAGGAAAAATGAGCACCTCTACCAAGTTCTTTCTAAGCTTCCAAGATAATGTTTTCCTATAGTACCTCAGTGAATGGAGGACTCCATGAACGCGCTTAGACATTGCCGACACCTGCCTTAACCAATCTATGGTAGGAGAGATAATAACTCCGAGCAACTTTATTTCATTTTCATACTTTTCTAACTCTCAGGGCATTGTTAAGATCAATATGTGAGATAAACGCCTGACTGCCCATGATCATAGCTTTCGTTTTACCTGCATATAATTTAAGTCCATTATTCCCAGCCCACGCAGCGATGGCATTTGCATCTCTGGAGATATGCTGCACCCCTATTTCAAGCCTTGAATAATTTTTTAATTGATAAAACAAATAATAAACCTGGGCATCGTCCGCGAACAGCATATATTTACTGTATTTCAGAACACTATATTGCCTATAGGCAAATTATTTGTAAAGATTGAAAACCAAATCGAACAAAGAACACTGCTCTAACGTACACCAGCATTTACCTCCAGCCAGACAATTCGCCAATTTCATTCGCAACAGTCTGTGTACGGCCCATCAGATACCTATAGAGCCAAATTAATTAATATTTTTATCGGTCTTACAGTCAATTATATGGGCAATCAGATTGCCCCTACTTATAATCACCCCCGAAGAATCTATAAAAATAAAAATAAAAAATATAAAATATAAAAAATAAAAACACTAACTAAACATAAAAACAAATTATTAATAAAGCAATCTGACTGCCCCCCTGCACCAAAAATCTACTAACCCCAAATATGATGTCCGACGTTTCGAGCTCACTGCTGCTCCTCATCAGGGACTGAAACGTCGGACATCATATTTGGGGTTAGTAGATTTTTGGTGCAGGGGGGCAGTCAGATTGCTTTATTAATAATTTGTTTTTATGTTTAGTTAGTGTTTTTATTTTTTATATTTTATATTTTTTATTTTTATTTTTATAGATTCTTCGGGGGTGATTATAAGTAGGGGCAATCTGATTGCCCATATAATTGACTGTAAGACCGATAAAAATATTAATTAAGTTAGTTATACTACAGTCGACATAAGTAATATTTTATTAACCTATAGAACCAGTTTTGCACAGCATCGGAGCATCCAATACTACTCAACTTTAAGATCAACTTGTCATAAGGCACCATATCAAAGGCCTTGGAGAAATCGAACAGGACCAGAATCGTGATCATTCGAGAATCGATGGCCCATCTAACATCATCCAAAACCCCCAAAAGAGCCGTCTGGGTCCTATGACCCCTCCGAAAACAAGCTTGTTTATTGGTCAGTACACTATTGCTTTCCATGTACTGTGAAAGATGCATGTGTACTATTCGTTCAAGTAACTTGGACAGCTTACAAAGTTTAGCAATTGGCCTGGTATCTGAGCATGACCCAATCCTGCTCGACTTCACCAATGGAAAAAACGACCCTCTTCCATGTTGTTAAACACATGTTGTTAAACAAATCCACAAGAGAAGGAGTTAATTACGGTTCTAGTAATTTTAGCATCTTTGATAAGATGCGATCAATACCCACTGTACGCAGTAGAGAAAGATAAAGAGGGGGTGTGGGCGATAGTAAACAAGTGTTGCACAGGATGGAAGCGAATGATTGAATTGTGAGTGGAGGTATGTGATTCGAGATGGATGCATAACGATTATTTAAGTGTAGGACAGTATAGGCTTTCAAGGGTGCTGGATATGCTTTTGAGTTGAAACCCATATTCCGGAGATATTTCCAGGAGCTAGCTGGATCGCCATTTGCACTTAGTTTATCCGCAAGAAGTCTGAATTTACTATAATTCAATGCATTAGAGACTCTATTCCTAATCTTCTTGCAAATGCTATTCAGCGAATTTTCCAAATTGCGGAATTTTTTAAAAGCAGCATTTCTAGCTCGAATATTAATTTTTATTTCTCGTCATACCCATGGTTTATGAGAGTTTTTGATGGTATTGAGTTTTAATGGGGCCAGAATATCAAAGGTAGATAAAACAATGATCTATGGTGTTCACAGAGAGACGTTGGTCAGGCCAAGTTTGCGTTGAGGAATCGTTCGTGATGAGAATGTAGTAGCGAGAGAAGGTTGATCTCTCCCAGATTTCGCCTCCAAAACTTCCTCTCCTCAGTTTGTTGATTAGACATACATAAGTCTATACTAATTGAGTTATGGCTGGCCGCAAAGGGAGTAGTATTCTATGACTGTTCTAGAGTCTTTCCTTAGGGCAATATCACCGCATCAATCCGCAGTATTTGCTGCCCCAGAAGCCCTCGTCATCTAAGTTTCACAGTTCGTCGGTTTCCCTTGTCGGCGATGGTCTAAAGCTTCCCCGCTGCGTTAGAAAAGTGAAACTCTCTGAGAGCCTTCTATGGCATCGATTAACCCCGATGAGAGGCCACTTAAAAAGTGTACCGAAGCTCTTTACGATAGCACGCCGCCTTGCGACGGTTTGCCTTAAGCCGTAATCCTCGGTAGGGATGCGGCGGTGTTTAGCTCACCGCCGTCGTCCGCTTTCGAACATAAGCGGCATCCGGGTCAACTTCGCTTCACCCGTCAAGCCTGCTTGCAACCACATACCCCGCAGGGTCCAACCCAATACTGGGGACACGCTGGCGTTTCACTTTCAAAAGGTACGCCAACGTGGGGCTCGGTCCCAGTCCCTGCGTACCATAGTAAAGTCATATTGGTCCAACTGTCGATATGCCGAAGCACATCTTCCTATTACTCCTCGGATCCCCGGGGAGGTTTTGCGGTAGGTGGCCTAGCGTACGAATGTTTGTGAAGGGTAAAGCATTCGTCACTCCCTTCACAAACTCTCTAAGGGATACCATTCGAAAAATCCCTTGAAAGAGAAAAAAGCGTACAAACCAAAAAGGTTTGCACGCTATGGTGTTTAACATCTCATCCTATGCAAAGTCTTCAGTTCGGAAGTATACCACAATTCGACTTACTAACTTTATACATAAGGATCTCTTTTGATGAAAGGGACACCCTTCTGTGAGACATCCCAGCAACTTTCGTCTGGATGAGGAACTACTTCGGTCCGGATGTGCCCCAAGGCAGACCTCGGAAGGCCCACCTCAGTATTTTGACGCTGCACGTAGTACACCCCGAAGGATGTCTACTTTAATTTAGCGGCCGTCCCTTCATTCTTAGGTAGAGTCTTCCTTGACGAAGTCGCCCAGATGAATAGAATAATCGTTAACGGCATATCTTCGATAACTAAGCGTGTTAGTAACCAATAAATATCGCATGTTAAACAGCTGATCGCCGACACAGGCTCGGCGCAACAACTCGATTTCGAGGCGCACTAGTGGCAATCCTCTTTCTCCACTATCGTAGGAGGTATATATCGGACTCTCGGAATTGGGGGCCGAGTCACTCACCCTCACCCAACTCAGGAAATCTGAGAGCGGGTTTCCGCCAAGCCCGCAAAGGGAGCAGTTGACTTGAAATAATTAAAAACTTGGCACAGGCTCACGTATCAGGAAGAGTATCAACCATGTATGGGAGAAACCATTCCATGTAGCCGCATGGTGCGTCGATTCGGATGGAATAAGCGCGAAGCCCAATGCCGTCAGGTTTGCTCTCATCATAGTAGCAGCACCACTGTTAGAATCCATATCAATATTAAAATCACCCGTGACTATGACATTGTTGCATTCCGGCAGTACATCCAAGAGAATTTCGAAGAACTCACTCGGGTAGGCAGGAGGAAACGGGGACCGAATTTGCCACAATGTTCACCTTGTACTCCTCTCGTATGTACACCGCCACTCCACCCCCTCCCATGCTCATGCGATCCAATCTATGCACAAGATACCCAGTTAATTTAAGAACCTCGGAGGAATGATACTCAGTAAGGAAGGTTTCCGTGATCGCAACGACATCGAAGGATTTCTGGTGAACTAGTGCTTCAATATCTGCAAAATGAGATTTTAAACGTTTTATATTTACTTGAAACATGGAGAAACTTTTAGATGGTTTGATGATTTTGGTTCGACCAGTCTTGTCTCATTGAGCATGCGAGGAAGAGGAAGAAGAAAGTGCGGGGAGATTTAGAATATCGGCTTCAGAAGTTACACGCATTAACGGTCCATCTCTCGCTTCGCGAACATAAATATTTAGATTTTAGACGATGGGCCATGCATAACCCAATTCGGTACACTTTCGTACCGCTAACGACCATAATTTAAAAAATATTTTCGGCCACAGCGATTTAAGAAAAACAGTATTTTTACCTACCTCGTTATATATATCGCACGCTTCCCGTCCTTTGAGAAGATACGCTTTATCTATAACAGCATCTCTGGCCGACGAAGAGGACAATTTTACTACTATCCCTTTTGTACCATGTGCAGGAGAGGATGATATGTCTCCGGAGATGGAATTCAGCTAGATAATTTGTTTGGACAGCATCGACAAATTTATCGCGACGAGCAGCTTCTCAAAAACGCACTATAATCCGATATAGCCAAGGTCATTGGAAGGCCCAGTGCAAGCACCTCACAACTATCTTTAATTATATCAGCGGAGATAGCAGAGTGAGAGATGTTTGTGGTGCACTTGACTACGTCCGACTCCAAGAGCTGCATTCGCGACTGAAGACTACTGATTCGCACATTTACTTCTTCAAATATTTACTCGATTTTTTCTTCGATCGTGTCGACGCGCGCATGTAGGTCCGAAGATCAGGCCTTACCTCGTCAACCTTTTCCTTAACGCGACCAACCAAATCCGCTATTAATTTAAAATCTTTCTTTAAGTCATCGCGCAGGCAGAGAGCGTACGCTTCCATCCACGCGATGCGTGATTGGAAGTAGTGGACGCCGCGCCGCGAGGTTGCTTAGCAACCTGCGACGTTGACGGTAATGGAGGCGAGACAACACGCAGGAGGTGATAAGAGTGGGCGTGGCCACCAGCGTGGTAACGTCGGTCGCATCATTCAGCCGCGGCAATTCAATTCAAAGTTATTTGTCGTAATCTGTCGTAATAGACCCGTCGCAATATATACACAACGGTACACTTGATAAATATTTGTATGACCAATAAGGTTATAAGATAAACTGAGTAGTATCCGTCAACTCCGATTGGCATGGGCAGAGAAGAGAGAAAGAGAAAGCTATATCAATTTTCAAAGGTAGTCTTTTCCTAGAATTACAAACCTTACATTATATAATTTTTTACGTGCTATATTATACCTAAATTGTCGAGTTTTAGTCGCACACAAAATTAAATTTTACAATTCACTATCAAATAAAAATCACCCACTTTAACTTCGTTTAATTAATTCTATAAATTAAGGAAATATATTTGAACCCGTTTTACAGTCGACTGCGTACAATTTACCCCTTCTTGCTTTTATTCAAATTTCGCCGTCGTATAATTAGCGTGAACATATATATATATATTTATTCTCCTGATTGGTTTTGTTTAATTTTTGTATTTTTGTGTTAATTTATTATGTGGAGTAATAATTTATTCATTTAATTTAATAATTATTTTAATCGATAATCATAGTAAGAGACGTAAATATAAGCCTATCTTAAAACTTTGAGCAGACTATTATTTGTTTACACTTGTTTTTCCAATTTAGAGCGACGCATCAAAGATGCTATAAGGATAAGAATTATGTTTTTTTAAATTTGACTCATGATAAGTAATTTTAAAGTAGTTTTAAGTATCATGTGAAAATGTGATATCAATTAAAAAAATTTTATAGTAATAAGATATACCCTGATGAAGATGGAGAAAATCCATCGAAACGTCGCCGAATAAAATTTAATATGGTTTGTTCACTAACATCGATTATCATCCTTTCCAATTAAATAATTTTTGTGGACGGTTAAACAATTAATAAATATATTAAGTAAAGCTTAAGGGCATAAGCCAACGTTAGGCATGCAAAAAAAATTTGTAGATTTTTGGACTACAAAATTTAATTAATATATTATATATTTCTACTATTGTTGGACATCAGAATACTTTCAAACATCAGCAATTGAAGCCAGATTAGACCATGTAATTCTCATTTTTACTATAGATAATACGTACTTTAATACCTATTTTACCCATTGTCGCACTCCATCTCCAAAACAGATTATAGATTAGGATGTGTTAGGACTCATCTTTATGCTAATTAAATTACTTATTGTCTGAACAGAACAGAATTCTAAAAATGTCAACACAAAGGAAATGGTTTAAAAATAGCCGATTTTTATGAAAATTTTCAAATTATTGTCATACCTTTGCATTCAATTTTTTTGTTAAATACCTGCATATTATAATAGTTTAATATTTCTGTATGTATTTTATTTTCAGATTCATTGGATTAGATTCACTTCTCTGTAGACAATTGAAGAAAAATTATTGTATGCTATACATATATATATATATATATATATATATATATATATATATATTAACTTAGTCTATAAGATTATTACTTTGTATATTAGAATAGTACGTCTCCTTTATCAAACAGTAAGCTGATAATAATTTACTGTAAATCGTCAGATTCATATACAACTCTTTAATGTATAAACATCAACCACTCGAAATGACTATTCAGTATCAAAGTCGTCCTCTTTCCAGAATTATAATATCTATGCCACGTTCACTCTCTCTAACTTTAAAGCTTGCTACAATACGACGTAAATTTGGACCAGTGAGAAATGTATTATCCAATA
Organism: Theocolax elegans; assembly: GCA_026168455.1. NCBI lineage: Eukaryota > Metazoa > Arthropoda > Insecta > Hymenoptera > Cerocephalidae > Theocolax > Theocolax elegans. The sequence continues at coordinate 47,384,757 of CM047427.1, forward strand.
AACATTTGATACCCAATCCAAAATCTTTACATCTTAATCGTTATCTACCTCCTTCCTTTGAAAAATGTTGTCCTTGCCCATTGTCACGAAGGTGTGACAATTGGAAGCCCCCTCCGCCTTCAATAAACAGATATTCTGCAAACTTTCCATTATCATATTTTACTTTGACAAGCTTGCAGAGTACACTTTCAAGAAAATTTTGTCCTGGTCCACATGTTCCTTTACAAGCAATAGGTAGTTTAAATGTACAACGCATGCATAATAAGCAAAAATGTAAAACCTACGTTAATATTTTATTTTGAAAATATATGTACATATGTAAATATATATTATGTATATTAATTGTATTTAAGTTGCAAATAAATGATGCTTTAGATAAATTGATAAACTGTATTTAATTTATAATATTGAAAGTTTAGCTAAAGCTGCACATAAATATTTATGTGAATTTTAAATAACAATAAATAGATTTAATATGTTTAATTAAATAAGTATTTAACTGTGCGGTTTTAAAATTTATTTTTCAAATAGATATTATTGAGAACTACGCTCTCATAAATTATTCATTTTTAAAGAAAAATTAAATAAATATTTACATAAAAAGTAAAATAAAAGAATAACTGTTCGCAAGGGAGATTTACATATCAACGGTCGAAAGGAAGAAGGTGCTATCTCAGAGGTATTTTATTTTCTAAAATATTGAAATAGTAGCCCTGCGACATTTCAAAATACTTTTTTTACCACTTGAAAATATCTTTCGAAACTAGGAAAAAATAAATTAATATGTTTTAAAATAAATTGCTTTTAAATAATTTAGAACCGTTATGGAATCTCATTGTTTGGCTAGTCCAGCACTAATTTAAATCCGTGTAAACGGTGAGGGCCGTATTAAGCGAATCGTGACCAAAGAAACTTGCAGGAAGGGCGAAAAACGCGTAAAATGTAAATACATTAATTAGGCTTTATTGATAAAAAAAATATAGTTACAGGCGTACTCGCACTACGCGATACGCAGGTCAAATAACTAAGCGCGCGAAGAGAGCAAGAAGTGGATAGAGAAAGAGAGGGAGAGAGAGAAAGAATGAATGAATTAATGTATCAATTAATGTTCTTTATTTAGCGGCAAAGGACTCTAGGCCTTACATAACCACAGCATAAAATTATATGAAATAACAAACATAATTAAAATTAGAATTATAAAATTAAAATAACTGTATAATATATGAATAGTATCGTTCGCGTACAAAAATATTAATAATTATCTACCTGTCAATCGGATATCAATCGGCCGGGGCCGCGAATCGAACCTGGGTCCTCCAGATTATGAGCCCGACGCTCTATCGACCGAACCTTCACAGGCCTTAAAAAATATAATATAGTAAAATATGATAAAATAGTTATTGTACCATCTATGATAATATATAAACAAACGCATTAAGTTATGCATTACAAAGTATTTTAATTACATAATCTTGAATGATGATTTGTAAAAAAAATCGCCGTATGTCATCTGGCAGTATGTTCCACATTTTTAAATTAAACCCAAGTACATTTTTACTCCTTGTTAGTTTCAAAACTAACTCCTTAGAAGGGTCGAGGAAAAGACCTGAAAAGTAATCTAGGTTAGGAAATAATAACACCCAAACTAAGGTAAGCTTAACTTTGATCGAAAGTGAATTCCGGCTTTTCTTGAACGTGAGAGAGCACTATCACATTTTATGGTTGTACACTACATTTGCCAAAGTAGTGAGGAGACAAGAAGGAGAGGTCCCAGGATTGACCCCTGGGGTACGCCTTGGACTCTTTGACGAGTAGTAGAAGACTCACCACTAGTCGAGACGACAAAGTGTAACCTACGAGTTAGATACAAAGAAATCCAATTACTCCATGAATCAGAAAAACTGTAGTAGCTTAACTTTTTGCAAAGCAAGCTAATGTTGACAGTGTCGAATGCCTTTTTTTGAAATTTATTGAGATCAACAAAGTAACGAAGCCGTTATCTACATTCTTCCATATATCATCGACTACCTTAATCATGGTCGTATGTACACCAGATTGAAAGTTGTCCAAAATTATTAAATCTTTTACGTGGTTTAAAATTTGCTGATAAGCACAAACTCGAATAACTTCGAAGTAGCAAATAATCTACTTACCGGTCGAAAATCGTCAACAACAGACTGTTGCGACTCCTTCGAAAGAGGACAGACAAGGTCGGTTTTCTACTGCGTAGGAAAAATTCCCGACTGACAAGAAGTATCGAAAATATGCAGGAGAATAGCACTCAAATTGTGTAGATATTCTTTGATGAATTTGAGAGGGATGCCATCCATATCAATCACATTAAAGTTGCTTAAAGTAAAATCTACTAATTGATATTAGCAGTCATAGTCAATGTATGACATTTTACGCATAATTTTTTTTTAGAATAGGGCAGCTGGACTTCATCATTAGTCGCGTGCGATAGATTTAGATAACCTGCCACAGTACAATTAGTACACTTCTGTGATTGGTTCGAGTCACAGTTCATAGCATTATGATTTCCTGAACAAAACTGACAACAAATTCTCTCCTAACAATTTTTGGCGATGTAATTAAAGGCGCAACATTGTAATACTGTAAAACACTTAAATAATCTTCCAACCTGCACTAGCACTAGTTAATGCTGAGTCCTTTACAATTGACTAAAGCTTTCCTGTTTTCGCGTTGCATTTCAACAATACATGCACGAAACCTATTATTATTTCTCAGAGGATACAGGTAAACAACTTTAATGTTGTTACTAGAAACATTATCAAACTTTCGTTCGGCTATGCACTTAGAAATATCATTAGCCTAAAGATCTATTGGAAAATCATAAATAATCACGTTAGGATTCAGTCTAATGTTAGATTTAATCTCAAAATCCGCTTCTTCAAGTGCTAAAATATTTTTAAGAGTACATGGATCGATATTGTCGTCTTTGATAGCAACTGAATTATTAGGATAATTATAAAGCTTATGAATACTCAGTTTCAATTCAACAGTATCTATACACTTTTTGAGTGCCTCCTTGGTTAGGTTAGACGAGCCATATTTTGCTTTAGAGTAATCACATAGTCCGATAATCACTCTAATGGATGAATTAACTGTAAAAGGCTTCAATTTAGAAGGCTCTACTTACTGCATTAGAAAAGGAAACAACGTTAGCATAGCTTCTCCTCGAAATATCGCTCGTTCCCGACGAATTGCGCGAAAAAAATGGCTGTTATAAATTCTCGAGCTAATGACATGTAGATTAATTAATATTTTTATCGGTCTTACAGTCAATAAGAAATTAAATATATGGGCAGTCAGATTGCCCCTACTTATAATCACCCCCGAAGAATCTATAAAAATAAAAATAAAAATAAAAAATTAAAAATTAAAAAGTCTAACTGAAAATGAAACAAATTATTAATAAAGCAATCTGACTGCCACCCTGCACCAAAAATCTACTCACCCCAAATATGTTGTCTGACGTTTCGAGCCGATAAAAATATTAATTAATTTAGTTACACTACAGTTGACATAAGTAATATTTTATTAATTACATGTAGCAACAAAAATATCACTTGATTTCTGTAAAATATTTGTATATTGTTGTATATAACATTTTTACAACTAAGAGGCATGACGCTGAGTAGGCTGTTGACAATAAATTAATTGCATTGCAAAAACCGTTTATAGGAGATTCAAGCGTGAATTTATATTCGAATTTCGCTGTTAACTAGGGATGACAATAGAGTGATCTATTGAACCAATCAATAGATGACTTTATTAGAGATGAGACTTCCGTATGGGTAATTATACAAGCATATAACGTCATATGACAGTAATTACCTCAAATATGGGATGTCGAAATACTAGTTCGGGCAATGATAACTTATGCAAATTAGTTGTCATTTTTATCTATAGTGGGATAAATATGGGTAGCTTTATTATACCTGTGGCGGATACGAAAAAGTTGAAAAATTATAATATTGTCGGATCCTTCACAGATAACGAGAGAGAGAGAGAAAAGATAGGAATGTTATTAGATTGAGAGAGATAGAAAATCGAAGAAAAAGTCTAGCGTGGTTCTGAACACGGATCCTCGCTATTGTGATTCTACCATGTGACATTGTAGTTATACTACATGTCACTTAGAAATAAACTAGCGAGACAAGGTATTGTATAGCACCTGTCAAGCTTACTATGCGAAGTAAGCGTGCTATACATACCAATTAAGTACTATTAGACACACATATGCGAATGTGTGCAACCGATATAAGCTTACAATGCGTAGTAAGCAGCAGAACCCGAAGCAAAGGAGATGCGACTCCTGACTGCGCACAATGGCACACACACACACACTGCTCCGTTGATCCAGCATCCTTATGTCTTCTCCAGCACCAGTAATGACCCGTATCATATCCCCAGGTCCCATCCAGCCTTGATTGCCCTCTCCAGCACCCAAGAGAAGCCTCCGAGGTTGAGCAGCCCAGGTAAAGACTCCAGGCCTTGGAATGAGGTAGCGCCCTTGCGCTCAAGCCATGGTGTACTGCCAATTAGAGTACCTGAAACGGTAATCAATTAATAAGTTGGTCGACTACTAAGGAACGAGGATGGAGAAGCTATAACCAGGCATAGCTTCTCCCAGGTATGTCAATAGGACCAACAGGAAAGGAGATGACATGTCTAGTTGAGGTTATGGCAGACACAAATAAACATCAAGATAGAGCCCGAGGAAAGTAGGTAAATTACCTTGGCGGCACTCCATAGGACCACGACGATTCACCGCTGCCTGGCTCCGCTCACTGAGGGCTGTTATGAGACGCCGATGTGCTCCAGCTGTCCGGACACTCCGAGCCGAAGATCCCGTATTCACAACATACGGCACCTGCAACGAAGAAACTCGAGAGGCTCGAATTAGCTTAAAATCAAAGTAATAAGGAACGATTTAAAGTTTACCTCGCAGACAGTCTTCTCAGCAGGGCCGCAATAACTTGATCGCCATCCAGCACCAAAAGAAGCCAACGTCGTAGACATCTCCGTCGAGGCAGCGAAATCACGGCCCGAGCGGCCAGTACGAACTGAGCCGAGCGCGCACGACTCGAGACGCGAGAGTAGGCGCGCCTGCGCAATACGCCGAGGGAAAACTCTCTCGCTTCGTGCGTGCCGATACTCGACAGACTGCGACCGACCACCGATCGTGCGACCCGAGATACCGCAATTTTCATAAACTACGTGTGTGTCCGAGGACCCAGGAGACGAGCGTCCAGGTGAGCCGTGCTCCTTCCTCCCAAGTCCAGCTTCCCTTTAAGTGTGTGTGCGCGACGCGTGGTTAGGTGCGGGACGGCCCGCAATTGCGCGAACGCGAGCGACCGCGGCCAACGTGACTGGCAATTTTGAACGGCAAAGCCGCTGCTTTGCCGTGTATTACTCTTGAGCACCTTGAGTGCAATAAACCTGCAATCGTTTTATTTGTTCTTTTTTGTATTATTTCGTGACTCCACCCTAATCCCCAGTGGACACGTCACAACCAATAGTAGATCATAGTATTGTTTTCTAATTCTACCAGATATTCAGTATTATCTTTTATGTAAGGAGAATTTAAATTGATATTCGTTGGATCAAGAAGATATAGATATTTTTTTATTGAGAATAATTCTATAAGGAGGAAACAAAGCTGAAAAATTCAGATATATATTGTGACATTTAATTAATTTACTAATAGTATTGAACTGCAATTAATTATTAAGCTTTGAATGTTTGCGAAATAACTTAAGTTATTCTTTCTTTGGACCCAATACATCCCTAAAATGGCGTCAAACTGGAGTTTAATACTGCATACACTTGCAGATGAAGATTAAGTAATTTATTGTTAGATGAGGGTATTCAGAGAATTAAAGAATATATTAATCAGTATAGTAATCAAGAAATGTTACAATGTGCTGAAAAATGAAAAATTTGAATACTACTGATTCAATAGATAATATAAGGAATCGAGTCGAAAGGTTCGAAATACGGAAATGTTTCGGGTTAACAGCAGTGGATTGGAACTCTCACGTACATGAAGCAAATTATACTTCATTAGAGAATAGCAGAACGTAAATTTGGTTGGAACTCCAGAATGGGAAAATTATATGGTGAGGACATGGAGGAATCCGTCCTCTATAAGAGCAACTGATAGGGAAAAATTAAGATATTCTTTAGTACTTACGAGTGACATGGATGTGCACATGGGTGCTTACTCACGTACTCGTGTTCAGTTGCCAAGCGGTTAGTCCTTTAAACCATATAGAGACCCATTAACATTTGAATATTCTCGCGATTCTACAGAATTAGTAGACAACTTAGATATAAATAGAATGCAAATAGGAAATTTAGTAACAACGAATCCTAATTATCGATTGCAGCTTAATTTCCCAATACCCACATCAACTTCAGAACGCCTCCAGCATCTAAATATCACGTATAGCTTCCCCAATTATATTAATATCCCCCCTTGCGCACAATCAACCCAATATCCAGCATTAACAATAGAGAGAGGAAATGAGGTAGATAATGAACAGAGGATCAGAGTAGAACGAAATCAATAGAAATAAGAGTTCAATACCGGGAAAATTTTGACAGCAAGCTTCAATTTAGGTAAAACGAAAGAAGGGAATAAGTTCGACAAATACGAAAAAAAGGGAAACTTCTTCTCCAGCACCAATGATAAAAATGAATATTCCCCGTCCAACAACAATGAAAAAACAAGAAATATGCCCTCCAGCTACAAATAAGAAACAGAAAAGTTTGGCTTTAGAATCAAAGAATAAATAAGCATCTTACAAAAATCAACAAACCCTACAGCACCATCCACGAAATTAGGAAAAAGGACAACTCTGGTAGCAATTTAACCACAACCTCCAGCACAAACTGAGCAAAATATAAAGTTGTCACAGGAATTTGGAGAAGAATTGGATAACACGCGAAGTGTAAATATATTTTCAATAGCTGTTTTATCCCCAAATTCTCTTATTCAAAGACACTCATTAGGAAAGATTGAGCTTTCTAGGTTGTTCTTTGCGATCGAATCGTCAGAAAGCCTTTGGTGTGGCTGGTCAGTAATTGTGCCCAAATCAAACGGTAAATACAGATTTTGTAATGACTACAGACAAGTTAACAAAATTACAAAAAGGTTTGCCTATCCCTTTAAGAATGTGGATGATATTGTGGATAAACTTAGAGAAGCAGGTTTATTTCTAAATTAGATCAGTCACAAGCCTATCATCAGATTTTACTAGATGAAGACAGTAAAGAAATAACTGCTTTCGGAGTACCAGGAAGAGGTCTACATCATTTTAAAAGAATGCCCTACGGCTTAACAAATGCTCCAGCAACTTTTCAGAGAATTATGGAAAAATTCATAAAGTCTAAGGTAATTGGAAACCTCACGTATTTGTATATCCAGACGATATAAGTATTGTTACCCACACATTTAAAGAGCATATTACCCGGTTAAAAATTGTACCGCAAGCATTAAAAGAAGCCAATTTACAACTTAACAGAGAAAAGTCAAAGTTTTGTTGTGGAGAAGTAAAATATCTCGGTTATGTTGTAAATGAGCATGGACTGTGCGCTGACCCAGACAAAATCAAACCCGTGGTTGATTATCCAGTACTCAAAAACCTAAAGCATCCACATAGATTTTTAGGAATGATCGGATGGTATTCCCGTTTCATTGCTAATCTAACGGAAATTAAAAACCCCCTTACAGAATTAGCAAAGAAAGATGTTCGTTGGCATTAGCATGCAGAGCAACAAACAACCTTTGATAAACTTAAAACAGCCCTCACTCAAGCACCCATTCCAGCACGAACCGATGTAACGTTACCATTTACCTTGCAGACGGACGCAAGCAGCTACGCGATAGCAGGTGTGCTAACGCAGATAAGTGATAGGGAGGAACATCCAATCTACTGTGTCAGTAGAACGCTGAGCCGAATAAAACGCAATTACACAGTAACTGAAAAAGAGTCTTTAGCGGTTTTTTAGTAAGCAGATAGGCTTAAAGGTTACAGTCTTTTATGGTTAAATAATCTCAAAGATTCTGCAGGCAGACTGGCAAGATGGAATACAGCACTACTAAATTATGATATTAAATTTGTACACCGGAAGGGTGCTCTGCATCAAGTCCTAGACGCTCTGTCGAGAGTGGGGAAAGAACCAGAGATACTAGCTGTAGTTCCAACTCACATAAACGATCCATGGTCTGTACGACAAATAGAAAACGTGAAGAAATTTCAATAAAGTATTCCGATAACAAAATCGAAAATGGACTTCTTTATGCTCATCGCCCAAATCCAATAGTCGACCCATTGTTCCCTGATCTGGATGCGTGAAAATTGTTCTTCCAGCATCAAACAGACCTCAACGAGGACAACCGAGACTAGGTCCTATCAGGGTAGAGACACTCACCTCCATCTTCAAGAAGAGAAAGAAGCCAGGCGAAGGAGGAAAGGAAGAGGTTAAGGAGGCATAACACCAATGCGTCGGGGTCGGCCACGGAAAGCCGCGTGCGCAACAGCGCCAACCCCAGACACAAAGAACTCCACCTCCAGCACTAATTATTCTCCTGACAACCACACCTCCATCTCTCTCCCATCAAGCACCATCGTCTACCAACCCTACACCACTCTTCCCAGAAATGTGCCCACTCCCCATGCCCTTATTCCCAGACACTATGTTCCAATTCCCCAAACCCATTACCAAAATATCCCGAGATCTGTCCCAACCTCAAGTCCCAATAACCATTACCCACCTGGTACCTATTCCTGTACCCTGCCCTCCACCCATTACTCTCCCCAAATACTCCAACCCATACCAACCCGCAGCCCGCTAAACCTTCCCAACGCGCCCCAATTCAGCAAGCAGAAGTAGAAAGCTGTTCGGGAATTCACGGGAGTTACTTCTGCTATCACTGCCCTGATGTACCTCAAACTTACACCACATCCAATTTCCCCTTACCCTCTAGCGAAACATCCCAAGCATCCAACTCTCGACCGACAACCAAAGCTCAAAATCTATTTGCCTCCAGCACCCTAACCCCACGTGCAACGGCGTACACCGAGCATAGCTGGCAGAGATGCCCAGAAGTCTTAACGGTCTTCTGCCGCAGCTGTGGCAAACCCGGGGTATTGAGAAGAATATAAAGAGGTTCTCCCTACCCATCCCAAATAGTCAAGTGTAAAAATTTTTTTCAATAATATAAAAATTAACGTAAAAATGCTGTTATTACTCACTTATTACCAAGTCCCACATAAATGACTATTCCTACCTTTAGCAAACGATATAAATAAAAAAAAATTTTTTTTTAGTTTTCTTAAGTAAATATGAAACATAAACTAAACTTATTTATTTATTTACGCCAATATAGATTTATTTTATTTTCGCATAAAATATGCTAATTACTTACAACCTCTAGCAAAACAAATGGTAATAAACTTCGATAGATCTAGTAAAAGTTTTTCTATAAGAATGGATTGTATAAACCAAATAATATGTTTGATTCTGTAACGGTAAGGTATTGTTTACCTTACAGTTTGACGAATTCGAGCAACACGAGCGAACAGTATCGTAATGTTCGCATCGGCCCGGTTCGTCGTGGCTACACGGGCGATATCGACTTTGTGTGCGAGAGATTCGCGCACGCACCTGATTAGAGAGAAGAGGCAAAAGATTCGCACGCGCTGAAGAGAGATCTAGCCGCCTTGTTACGCGACAGGTGTGATCCCCCCGCGTCTCGTGTTCAGCTTCGCTGTGCTGTATTTTACCGAGCGTTTGTGTGTGTATTTTGACTGCACGCCGATCCTGCATTTGCAGTGACTGGTGCAACACCGTTAACCGACCTGCAGCCACACAACCTCGGTGGACGGGCGGTTAGAGAGAGGCTGTCGTTGTTTACCAACGACTGCAGCAACGTATAAAGTAAGTTTTACCACTTCACGCGATCGTGTTTTTATTCGCAATTAATAAATAATTTTATTGCGTTATTCCAGTCCCGTTGACTGGGTATATTATTTTAGTTCTCGATATTTTTCCCCCCTCTCTCTACAAGTCGGCCGTTTATCGACTTGTAATAAAAGCGTAGACCTCGGCGACGATTAGAGATTTTGTTTATTATTTATCTTTTATATTTATTTCAATAAATTCAATTTATTATTACATTTCAATCAGTTGTTCGAAGAATTGAATTTTAACCCACATACGATTCCTTCCGTGATCCTAAGAGCTCGTATATTTCTGGTTGACAAGTGCTCGACGCGATATCCCTGTTTCGCGGTCAATTTCACATTTGATTTTTACTTGGTTGTTATCTGAAACAGTAACTCGGTTTCAGACTAACACTTAACAAATTTGGTAGAGCGGACAGGTAACCGCCGCCGTAACGCGGAAAAAATACGTTTATTTAAATACGGTAAGTTTAACCGTACCGCTGAGTAGCCGAGATATTAAAATAAACATCCGTGCGGCATCCAAACTATTACAATTCATAAATTTGACGGAATCTGGGTCTAGGACGACTCGGAATGCTCGGATAAAATTTACTCCGATGTAGCATTCAGCATCCAGGTTCGGCACGATCGCAACACGTATTTCTCGAGTCTCTTTACCGATGTTAAATGGTAGCATTACGTGACCACACAACGGGTGAGTACTACCATCCTTTTGGCATTGCCAGCTCGGGCCAGAAGCGACCTGCCTAGAACGGTTGCTAACTGCAAGCCACTCGGACCCATTACGGTTGTCGATGCACCTGGATCGAACAACACACGGATGCGGAATCCACCTACGTCAACCTGACACCACCGGCGCACAGTGGTTTCAAATGCGAAAAAAATGGGCAAAATTCTCGACCCGGCATGTATTTTATCGTACGGATTTTTTTTCTGTGCGAAAAAGTATCTTTTACTACATAGAATACGAAACTGTGCAGGCGAAATCGCCAAAAATAAAGGTACTAATACCCGCTGGAAGCGAAACTCGAATATACGAGTTTTTGAGTGTATTTCTTATAAAACTTCATTTTTTTGTGTTTAAAAGCACCTTGAAGCCATGATTTTGATTAGTATTATTGTTAGTAAACGAAGGGTAAGGTGTCCCGCTATAAAAATAGTGTAAATAATAATTTTGGACTATCAAAATCATTTTTTCTTATGGAAATGTGGAAAATCCCTATTTTCATGCATTAAAGCACACTGCTTAATACCTATATCGTGTGCGTACGAGCATTTACGCACGTGTATTTATGACTCTGTTTGTTTACGCGTGTATGTGTGTGTACGTATGTGTGTGTGAGTATGCGTGTTATTTTTGTGTTTCATTATTCGCTTGTATGTCAAAATCCTCGAAAGCTAGCGATTTTTGAAGGATTAATTAACAATAATTAATTACCTAAGCTTGTACATTTATTGCATCCTACAGATACTTTTTTTTACACCTTTAGGATTATATTTGTGTATTTATAGCTAATGCACATATTTAATTTTCATTAATTTCATGTCTAATTGTAGAAATGCCCAAAATTCGGTGAATCTTGGAGGTTCAATTAACAATAATTAATCAACTAACCCTGCATATTTCTTGCAACTTATGAGTACTTTTTTTTAGATCCTTGGGAGTATTTAGAACACCTTTAGTTTTCATTACTTCCACAGTTATATATGAAAATTCGCGAAATTCAGGGGTTTTTGAAGATTTAATTAACAATAATCACTTACTACTGACAGATACTTTTTCTGACACTTTTAGTAGTATATTTACAGATTTACAACTAGGTTCACTTTTAGATTTTATTAGATTCACATTTAATTGCGACATTTCCCGAAAATCGGAGGTTGATGGATGGCTTTATAAGCAATAAATAATTAACTAAGCTTGTACATTTTTTCTAACTTACAGATACTTTTTTTAACACCTTTAGGAGTATATTTATAGATTTATAGCAAATGTACATATGGGTGTGTCTCAAAAATTTTTAGATTTTGAATTTAAAGAAATTTTTTTTTTGTTTTCACACGTTTTAGACCTTGTTTTTCTTGTATAAATATACATTATAATCAGTAATTAACTTGTGTGATTTGTTTTTTTAACGTGCTACAAAAATAAGGATATTTCCCATAAAAAGTATATACAAAAAAAACTACATACAAGGGTGTCAAATCGGATGAAGTAGAAGATATGAAGACGATTAAAACACTACAATTTAAATATTAGACACGCTAGCGAGTTAGCATCTGACCTCGTGATTTAGTATATTATTTTTTAATGATCACACGATCAACCAGCACAATTACATATATTTTAACACTGTGCCGCTAAAAAATGACATTAAAAATATAAATAATTATTAATAATTTTAAACACGAAAAAATGAAGTTATATAAGAAATAACACTCAAAAACTCGTATATTCCAGTTTCGCTTCCAGCGGGTTTTAGTACCTTGATTTTGGCGATTTCACCTGCACGGTTTCGTATTCTATGTAGTAAAAGATACTTTTTCGCACAGAAAAAAAATCCGTACGATAAAATGCATGCCGGGTCGAGAATTTTGCCCATTTTTTTCGCATTTGGAACCACTGTGCGGCGCGTCTCGTCCTCAGGCCGATAACTCCTTCGGCTAGTGCTCGATGTCACTAACTTTAAGACATCGCAGGTTTCCGGATCCATTCCGACTTCCTGGGATCTGTCAGGAAGTCACACCTTTGACCTTCTCGGGGACTCTCTGCACATTGGGGTATGCGGTTGTCTCCTCTAACCGCTTCCCCGCGCGTTTTTTGCGCAGTCAGGGCACGTCCTGACAGTGTACCCCAACTTACCACGAGTGTGGCACTTGATCGGCTTGGGGAAATCTTCTTTTCTCTTGATCTTCTTTCTTGAATCCGACGATTCCCCAAGCTACGAGGATGAACCACTCGATGACCGTCGATCTGGACTTTTACGTGTCTCCTTTCTCCTTCGAAACCGAGAAAGAGACTTGTGCGTTTTCTTCCTAGGTGGCGTATCTTTATCCACCTTAACCCCAGCTATATGGCTACTGGTTCGCATGGTCCTAAGTGTTTCATCCAGGACTTTTGTGAGCTGTTCAATCGGATCTTCCCGACTCGACTCACTCACCACGCTTACTACCTTGGGCTTGGCGGTCGGCCGCTTTTTAGACTTTGCCTTGTAAGCAAGTTCCGGCAGCATTAAATCTTCCTCTGCCGGAGGCGGTCGATATAACCTTTCCCGCTCGAGCGTTTGCTCGGCGTCCATCGCCAGCTCCAATAAATCTTCCACCGATTTGGCTTCAACTCTCTTAAACAACCGCTGAAGCTGAGGTAGCATGTTACGGTAGAGAGGGTCAATTGCCTACGCTCGCTCGGAATCGGGTTGAGTTTTCGCATGATTACGATTGAGCAGGTGATGTAATCTCTCACCGGCTCATCCTCACCCTGTGTCCAAGCATTGGACTCCATGATGAGCCTTTGCTGGAAGCTTTAGCTCATACCGTAACGTTTCTTGGCAGATTTCACAAAATCTTGCCACGAGTGCCATTTGTCCTTCTCATTCCGGTACCACGTAGCTGCGGTTCCGGTGAAAAGTTCGGACAAGGACGGCAACACCTCGTCCTCGCCGAGGTTGGCGAGAATCCTACAATCTTCGTCTCTCGCAAGGAAGGCATCGATACTCTGGCTTTTGTAGCCAGAGAATCGGACTCCCCACTTACGAACCACCGCACCAACATCGCGCGGTGTCCCGACCGATCTCGACGCTGATCGGCAGAATTCGTAAAAGTCCTTCAGGTTAAGGTAGGGAGAGCTTGAACATGGAGCCTCTCTCGGTCTCCGTGTATCACCCTCCCGCAAGCTCCTCCAGCATCTGCATGCGGTGCTTGAGACCCCTCAGGCTCTACCTGCACGTGTTGTGGTCTGATGTCCGTCTCGTCCAGGGCGTCACACGTATAGGTGTCCTGGAACTGGACATGTTGGGTTGGCTCTAGGGCTGCCGATTGGATTCGAATCTTTGAGTATTTCAAGATTCGGATACCCGAAATCTGGATAGATCCGAATCTCAGATTCGTAGATAATCGGCAGCCCTAGTTGGCTCCCGGGTTTTGTTTGTGTTGGAAGCTTGTGCACCGTTTGGCAAGTCCAACTTGCCGTTGACCGTGTGCATCTGAGCTTCCAGCTCCTTAACCCGTCCCGTCAAGGTGAATAATTTACTTATTTGCTCCGCTAACATCGAAGCAAAATTCTTTGGTATCTCGAACTGAGCGCCAGTATCGGATACCAAAGTTATCCATTCCTCCTTGTCGGTTTCTTGACCGGAGGTATCCGACTGCCCATCTTCCTCTCGCTCGTCCGTATCTTCTGCTTCGAGAGTGAGAGTTCTCTGTAGCACCTCTACTACATCTGGGTCAGAATCTGGGTTCGGAATCTCCGGATTCTGGGCAGTCGTGGAATTAAACCAACCTGTCCTCTGCCTGTTCCGCCTGACACGATCCTCATTTGAGTCTGTGTCGGCTGCGAACTCTTAAGCCTTATAATTACCCAACAGCCACTGTTGGAGTCGTTCGGCTTTTCTATATACAGAGCCTTCTGTATACATCTCTAACGACTCCAAGTGTGCGTGGATCTGTTCGCTGAATTGCGTACAAATCCACTGATCGACTTGCGTGGTCATCGATTCCGCCATCTTAATCTTAACAAAATTACCGCTGTGCGAAGAGAAAAAAAAATTAATTTTGTTAAACGCGGGATTAATTTAATTTATTATAAAACAATTAAACATACGACATAAACGTAAAAAGAAATTTTACGAATTGTTAATAAATTAAATTAAAACAAGAAAAAATTTGTTCAATCCGACTAAATACGAAAAAATCGAATTTACTCCGGCTCTCGGTCACCAACGCACGCTGAATATATTATAAAATAAATAAATAATTAAATTAATTAATATTTTTATCGGTCTTACAGTCAATTATATGGGCAATCAGATTGCCCCTACTTATAATCACCCCTGAAGAATCTATAAAAATAAAAATAAAAAATATAAAATATAAAAAATAAAAACACTAACTAAATATAAAAACAAATTATTAATAAAGCAATCTGACTGCCCCCCTGCACCAAAAATCTACTAACCCCAAATATGATGTCCGACGTTTCGAGCTCGCTGCTGCTCCTCATCAGGGACTGAAATGAAAATCTATTCTACACGATATTTAAACCCTCAAAAAAAAAGCGAGCTCGAAACGTCGGACATCATATTTGGGGTTAGTAGATTTTTGGTGCAGGGGGGCAGTCAGATTGCTTTATTAATAATTTGTTTTTATGTTTAGTTAGTGTTTTTATTTTTTATATTTTATATTTTTTATTTTTATTTTTATAGATTCTTCGGGGGTGATTATAAGTAGGGGCAATCTGATTGCCCATATAATTGACTGTAAGACCGATAAAAATATTAATTAATTTAGTTATACTACAGTCGACATAAGTAATATTTTATTAATAAATAAATAATTAATTTAATAAATAGATAAATAAATATAAATATATTCCTAAACAACTAAATGTGTATACCGCTGTGACCTCTTACAATCGCAATGTTACAAAAAAATAATAATACATTTTTATTGTAACGCGAGAGCCGGTCCGCGTTGTCAAAAATATAAATTTAACAAGCAAACTTCAAAAACAAAAAATTTTTACCCTCGCACAGGTGTTACAATTTTTATTAAGTCGGAAAATTAAATATCGCCGATTTTCCGACTAACCTACTCGAAATTAGGGACTCGGTATGTAAGTTGCGGACCTCAAGGCGAATCAATCTATATTTCAATTTTAAAATTCGAAATTACTATTATTTACGTGTAATTAATTAATAAAAATTAATATTATCGACCTCGGATTTCTTTTACCCAAACGAAACAACAATAAAAGAAAATCTGGTTCAAACTTATAAATTATTGTCTATATATAATAATTTAAAGGTTAGAATTAATCGAAAAACCGATTAATCTAACTGCCGGTAATAACAAATATACTAATTAACGTAACTAGTACGTACGTAGTAGTATAATAAAAAATGACACGGAAAATCAATTAAATTAAATTAGATTTACTACCGTTTATAATAAAATCCTATTTTATTCGTACACCTATGTAGGCGCAGCTCGCATCACAAAAAAAACGCAATCTAAAAATTTACGTTGTGCGCTTCGTAGGCGCAATCTAGAAATTAATGTTGGGCGTCATAAAACCCAATCTATTAATTTACTTTGGGCGCCATGTAACAGATTGGTTGCCGCACGGATGTTTATTTTAATATCGCGGCTGCTCAGCGGTACGGTTAAATTTACCGTTGTAACGGTGTGCTTGCCCGGGGAAAAATTATCGAGTTGCCCGTCTTACGTATATGTAGTTCGTGGCGAACAAACCTGTATAGACTCGCCGACTAGATATCACGTACTCGATGGTTACACAAAATATACGACTATGTATATGATGTTTACAAAATTTTTCCCGCGCAGCGGCTGCGGTTACCTGTCCGCACACTTGCCAGAGTGACCAGTTGGCGATTTTTTTTCCTTTTCTCTCTTACGTATATTGATGTTTATTAAGCAAGAGCAACAAGGAGAAAAAATCGCCATCTGGCAACCCTGACACTTGCCGTTAAAGTTGTATGGAAATCGAATTTCGATTTCCAACAACAACAGGTAAAACCATGTTAATCTTTCCTGAAATGGACCGCGGAAAGAAAATTGAATATGAGTCCGCGTGAACCCGTATATTTATATACGACTCGAAGGAAGACGGAGGAACAAATATATACGCCGGTTCTAAAACTACAAATCAACATGATTTGAAATATATTAAAGATTATCAGATTTATTGAGATCAAAATAAATAATTATATATAATAACACTTATTATGGTTGAGGTCTTTATACGCACGAGGTTGAGTTGTAAACGTCGACTCAACACGAGAGGGGAAAGGGGTACGCGAACTAACTATCTTAAAAATACTCGAACGATCGCGTTAAACAAACTATTTAATAAATGATAATAATTGTTCGCGCGAAAAGTGGTACCACTTACTTTATTTCTTTTCTTCGGCTCACGAATACAAAAGGACGAAGTGCTTCTTCTCTCTCGCTATCTCTTTTCCGTTAGATGTAAAAATGTCGGTGGGAGAATCCCTCGACCACCGATCACTTTGTTTTGACTGTGTGTGCAAAATCACTACACCAGAGAATACCTGTAGGAAAACCTGTAGGTAAAAACTATTTTTAACCGAGATATATCGTCACACGTGTCGTTATGATATCTCGTGTGTCTCTCTAGTCCTGCGCGCGCGACTCTCTCCCGAATTCTGACTATCATTGCGCGGGTATCAGCCGTTCGAGTCGTTGGCTATACCTATATCTATATATAGCGCTCGTGTTTACCTACCTAATTCGTATAATGGTGAGTGAATATCACTTACCATTACACCGTATTTGAATAAATGTATTTTTCCCGCGTTGCGGTGGCGGTTACCCGTCAGCTCTACCAAATCAGTTAAGTTTTAGTCTGAAACCGAGTTACTGTTTCAGATAACAAACAGGTAAAAATCAAATCTGAAATTGACCGCGAAACAGGGATATCGCGTCGAGCACTTGTCAACCAGAAATATACGAGCTCTTAGGATTACGAAAGGAATCCTACGTGTATTAAAATTCAATTCTTCGAACACCTAATTGAAATGTAATAATAAATTGAATTTATTGAAATAAATATAAAAGATAAATAATAAACAAAATCTCTAATCGTCGCCGAGGTCTACGCTTTTATTACAAGTCCGTAAACGGCCGACTTGTAGAGAGAGGGGGGAAAAATTTCGCGAACTAAAATAATATACCCAGACAACGGGACTGATATAACGCAATAAGATTATTACTAATTAGCGAATAAAACACGATCGCGTGAAGTGGTACCACTTACTTCATAAGTTGCTGTAGTCGTTGGTTAACAACGACCAGCCGATCGGTCGCTCTCTCTCTCTCTCTCTCTCTCTCGCTAACTCTCGCTGCGGTGCAGGACGAATTATCCGTTAGCTCGTGCACCAAGGTTGTGTGGCTGCAGGTCCGTTTACGGTGTTGCACCATTCACTGCAAATGCAGGATCGGCCTGCAGTCAAAATTCACATGCGAAATGCACGGTAAAATACCACGCGGTGAAGCTGAACACGGGATGGGGGGGGGATAACACCTGTCGCGTGTCAAGGCGGCTATATCTCTTCTCAGCGCGCACGAATCTCCCCCTCACCTATCTAATCAGGTGCGCGCGCGAAGTCGATCTCATCCGTATTGCCACGATGAACCGAGCCGAGCCGAATCTCGCCGACCCGAGCAAATGCGAACATTACGATACCGTTCGCTCGTGTTGCACGAATTCGTCAAACGGTAAGGTAAACATTACCTTACCGTTACACAATTCCCCACTCAACATGAAAGATTGCAGCAAGCATGCGGCAAGCTTCCATCAAAGATTCGGAATCTATCAGAAAGCTTTCATGAAATATTGATGCAAACTAAAAATGTCCGGGGCACATTGACGGCTACAAACTTCCACGGAATATTGTAGGAATCTTACAAGAAATATTGCGGGAATATTTCTAGGAAGCTTTCTACAAGTTTCCAGGAAGTTATCGGTAAGTTTTCTAAACCCTTCAGGAAGCTTTCATGAAAACTTTATGCAAGCATCTACATACAACCTTCTGCAAGATTTCTTGATAGGGTGTATAAAGGTTTAAGTAATCTATCAGAAAGCTTTCATGGAATATTGCTGCAAACTAAAAATGTCCGGAGCACATTGACGGCTACAAGCTTCCGCGAAACATTGCAGAAATTATTCAAGAAATATTGTGGAGATATTTCAAGGAAGCTTCCAACAAATGTCTTTCTTTTTCCAGTAAGTAAGTGAAAAGATTCTTAACCTTTTCAAGAAGCATTCATGAAAACTTTATGCAAGCATTTAGCGGGAGATTTCCGCAAGAATTCTTGATAATATGTATAAAGCTTTTAATAAATCTTGCAGAAGTCTTTCAAGAATCCTTACGAAAATCTTTACAAACAATACGTTCAATTTAATAATCAGTAAAAACGAAATTTTATTATTAAAAAAAATTGTAAAACATTTTTTATATTTATACATGACATTTTATACATATATTAATTATTTAAAATTTGTTACATAAATATTCAACACAAATCGCAAAGAAAGTTATAACCTACAGCGGGAAACGAACCCCGGACGCACGCAAGAAAAGTAAACGCTCTAACCACTACGCTATATCGCAACGCTTGCAAGGCTACTTTTAGAACTTGTATATAATGATCAATCCATTTAAGTGAATATAATTACTAATATTGTAATTATTTAATTATTTAATCAATAGTAAATTAAACTTAAATATAAATGAAAGCATTTAGTAAATAAATATTAATGTTCTTGCATCTCAAATTGTATTAATTTAAATAACACTTAAAAATTATTTTTCAATTCAAAAGATTGTCTTACTTATATAGTTATCATTTTATCGTTATTTTTAATCAAATATATTCTCTAAAGTATTTACCGTAATATATTATGTCATGGAAAATAGTAACTAGCCAGTGAGAGATCGCAAGCTTTCGTGAAAGGCAGCTGGTAGATTGCCACAAACTTTTTGACTACACACAAAAAAGTTTCGTTATGCATTCCCGATGCATTATGCAAAAATGTTTCACGAAAGATTGCTCCAATAAACAGTACCCATACTTTGTAGAATGCTTGCGTACAAGCTTCCAGCAAGATTCCAATGCAATTTTTGTAAAAAGGCAAAATACAATATTTTTGGCAAGCTTGCAAGTTTTCGGAAAACCACACGAAAGATGCAGTGAAACATAAAATTAGTGTTGCATGATAGCTTGATGAAATAGAGTCATAATTATTGCAAAAATATAACTGACAATGTTTCGAGAAAGATAGCTAGTCCATGCTAAAAAGAGTTTCATTACGCAAGGTACAACAAGCTTTCAGAAGCTTATCTTAATAGGTTGCAGCAACGTGTCAAGGAATATTCCCGATGAATTATGCAAAAATGTTTCACGAAAGATTACGGCAATAAACAGTACCTGCTTTGTAGAAACCTTACGTAAAAGCTTCAAGAAAGATTCCAATGCAGTTTTTGTGAAAGATAAAAATACAATATATCTGGCAAGCTTCTTGCAAGTTTTCGAAAAACCACACGAAAGACGCATTAGAACATAATATTAAGCTTGCATGAAAGCTTCCTGAAATATTGCCGCAAATATTGCTGCAACGTAACTAGCAATCTTTCAAGAGAGACTGCTGGATAGATTACTGTAACCTTTCAAGCCACGGTTAAATAAGTTTCGATATGCATAGCGCAACAAGCTTTCAGAAGATTATCCTGGAAGATTGCAACAACCTGTTGAGGAATATTCTCATTAAATTATATAAAAATATTTCACGAAAAATGCAGCAATGAACAGTACCTGCTTCGTAGAAAGCTCGCGTAAAAGCTTCCAGCAAGTTTTCGGAAAACCACACGGTAAGTCACAGTGAAACATAAAATATTTTTGCATCAAAACTTGCTAAAATATTACCGCAAATATTGCAGAAATGTAACTGCCCAATTAAAAAAAATTAGTACGGTTTATGTACCAAATTAATACGAAATTTTGCGCAAAGTAAGTACAAAATCAGTTTCATAATTATACCAAATCAGTGCGAAATAATACTTTATCAAATAAAATGTGGGGTTGGGTGGTAAAAGGGCCTAACTCAATAGTATAGTTTTTGGAAAATTAAAAAAAACAGTATAACTTTGCATCAGCTTTATAAAACGATGTGATATTGTAAAATGTTATAATAAATACTATTTGTTGTAAAAGTTCCGAGTACTATTTTTCAGTTAAAGATTTATAATAAAAAAATATTAAATATTTAAAAAATCGAGTTAGGCTCTTTATTGCCGATATCGAATAAATAACAGAAGCTTTATGATGAATAAATCACCTGAAAAACATTTGATTACTTAACATACATTTCTTATTAAATTTTGCTTACCAAACATAACATATAAAAATATTATTTTATGATTTTTCATGAGAATGTACAACTTTTTAATTTTAAAACAATTATCTTCTGATACAGTGTGCGTAAAAACACATATTGCGCATTGCTCTTCTTTAAAAAATCTCATTTACGCCCACGGTATAAAAATATATATTGGGGTGTTCCACGTGAAGTGATCCAGTTCAAAAATATAATATTTATCTGGTGGAATCTTTCAGAAATGGGTTAAAAAAAATGTAGCTAAATTTTCACAATTTTTTTTTCGCAAACCTAAAATCTATTTAAACGTTAAAAAATTACCTTTCATTTGGTCTGAAGCTGGGGAATGGCAGACAATTCAGAACCAAGATATGGACATTTTTGGACAAAAACAATACTACAAATTTACTAAAGTGTCCATATCTTGGACCAGAATTGTCTGCCAGTCTCCAGCTACAGACCAAATAAAAGATAATTTTTCGTTTAAATAAAAAATTTAAAAGGTTTGGAAAAAAAATTGTGACGAAACTCATTTTTTTTTTGCATTTTAAGGTTTATTTTATGTCTAGCAGGTACCTATATATATAATTGGGGCAATTAAAGTTTTTTAACAGATTCTACAGAAAATTTCCGAACTTTCTTGTATTTAACATATATAAAAAAAATCAATAGGATTTGGGTTATAAAACGATAAATATAGTTAAAAATAAAAAATTTCATTAAATTTCAATTTTTTGATTGCTAGCAGCATTAAACGTAATTAAAATAGCGCTCTACAAATTTAGCTACATCTTTTTTAACCCATTTCTAAAAGATTCCACCAGAAAAAAAATTTTTATTTTTTGACTGAATCACTTCACGTGAAATAGCCCATATATATATATACACGTGCGAAAGATGATTTTTGACTCGCTTCGCTCGAGCGTTAAATTTGCACTTGTTAGAAAATCAACACTTTCGCTCTTGTAAGGGAAAAGTACTGTTACATTTTTCATGAAAACAAAAATATATTTTTCTATTTTTAAGATAATAAATTCAGTTTACAAAGTGTTCATAAATATATATAAATAACTTTGTGAAATGAACTATTTTTGATCAGTCTCTCTTCCAGTTCTTAAATCCTCGTTTTTATTCACAAAAGAAAAAAAATCACATTAAACCAATTTTGCGCAGTGTTAAGTAAAAATGTTATTACGTATTATTATAATTTTATGTTGCTTTTATTCTACTTTATTTTTTTATTCTTACTTTTTTTATTTTTGCTACTCTGCGCATTTATTCGATTCAAAGCAGGCTAAGGCATATGTTAGGCCCTTTTTGGGTGTTATGTATCATTTGAAATACAAAGAAACATTTTCATTTTTTCTTATTTGAAATACGTATAAATAGTGCCTCTTAGATTAATTTTCAATCATAATTTAAAAAGGGACCTAACTCGAGACCTAACTCCACACAACCCCTCAAATACTATTCATGAAATTTATACTAAATTCGTCCTCAGTTTGAACCCAGTTCTTACAAAATCAGTTCTACATTATAATGAAATTAGTACTACATATGAATGAGATTAGAACCAACTTTGTATCATATTGGTACTTTAGTAAGCTTAAATATCATTATAGTGTTTCTAAAATAAATAAAAAAATAATGAAATAATTTATTTGAAAATAAATGGCGGGGTATTGTAAAATACACATTTATAGAGGAATATACTAAACATAATGTATTTCAAGTTTATTATTGTATGCAAATACTGAAAAAATAAAATAAACCAGAGTATTTTTAAAAAGTCCAAGGAGAAAAAAGATGCTATTTTACTCATAGAATGTAGATCTGCATCTTAATACGTGATATGAAAAAAAATTTTTTTTTCCATTTTCTCGCATATAAAAAAGTTAAAGAATCTTTAATTGAGTCTCAGTTAATACAGTATTTTTAAAATTAATATTATTCTATAATTTTTTAATTCAATTAATGTTAATTTAAATATTTTTCAAGTACAATATAAAATAAAAAAAGTGATTTTTAAAATTTTTTGTTATGCTAAAACATGGAAAAGAATTATTTTGTTCAAATCTCATTTAATCTGCAGATCTATGTTCTGTGAGTAAAATAGCATCTTTGTTCGCTCTGAAGTTTTTCTCTATGTCTCTTCCTTTTTTAAATATTTCGTTTTTAAAAAAAGCGTTTTTTTACTAAAAATATTCCAACATTGGTAAAAAGTCGGTTAAAAAACGCTCAACCTCTCATTTTAAAGCTAAAGCAATTACCTTCCAAACCTCGTTGGTTCTTTTGAGCTATCTGTATACTAAATCTACAACGAATCAAAAAGAGACATGTTGTTTAGTGTTTTCATCTCTTTTTAATACTTATAAAAATCACAAATTTGAATTTTTTAACTTTTGCAGTAGCATTTACTGAAAGCTTTTACCTGCTTTTTCGAAAGGCCTTGGATTTTTTAAGCTACAACGTTTTGTTGCTAAGCACTAAAACTTTGAAATTTTGAAAGCATGTGGTGGAGAGTGTATTTTGTACTAATTTCCAAAAACTTGATGGAAACTTTTGAGGAATCTTTCCACAAAGCAGGTAAGCTGTTCATTGCAGTATTATTTAGTGAGATATTTTTGCATAATTCATCGGGAATATTCCTTGATATATTGCTGCAATCTTCCATGATAAGCTTCTGGAAGCTTTTTGTGCGAGGCGTTCCGTAACTTTTTTGAGCGTGTCCAGAAAGGTTATAGTAGTCTATCTAGCTGTCTTTCACGAAATATTACCAGTTTTATTAATGCAATATTTTGATCAACTTTCACGCAACCCTAATTTTATGTTCCATCGGGGAATATTTGCGGCAACGTTTCAGCAAGTTTTCATGCCAGCTTAATTTTATTTTCCTCTGTGACTTTCGGTGCGGTTTGCTGAAAACTTGCAAGAAGCTTGCTGGAAATATTGTCTTTTGATCGCTCAGAATCAATGCGTTGAAATCTTGCTGGAAGGCTTTTACGCAAGCTTTCTAGAAGTTAGTGACCAGTGATTGCCTCATTTTTTTTCTGAAGTTTTCTGGAACCTTAGACTGCAATATTCCTTGAATGGTTGCAATAATATATTTGAATAGCTTGCATCAAACTTTCGCTGTATCATTTCTTTGAATCTGTCATAAATCATGCTTAAATATTTTTGGTTGTCTTTCATGAAAGTTTTCTGTGATGAAGTTTGAAAATTTCTAGAAATGTTGCTGCAATCTATTGGCAATGTTTCATGCATTATAACATTTTATCTTTATTTATATATTTCTTGGAATGTTGCTAAAAAATTACGGAATACTTTTGTAGAATGTTTCTTTCAAAAGATTCCTGTAAGATTTAGTTAAGTTTGAGGGAGGTTGCAGCAAACTTGCAAAGGAATATTGCATGAATCTTTCATCCGGAAGCTTTTATGCTGTGTGGGAGTCAGCGAATTATGCAAGTAGAATTGGATATACAGATATATACATATAGAGAGAGATAAGGATATTGTTGAGGAGAGGAAGAGAAATATTGCGATTATCTTGAAATTGTTGCGCATATTCGAGAGGTCCACGAAAGGATATTTCTTAGCGGAATTGCGGTGAGTGATCAGTCTGGCCATTTTATAATTTATGTAATTAAAGCGCGAATTTCGGGGAATGTGTGAGATATCGCGTTTTAAGAATTTTCGTTATTTAGTTTTCCTTTTTCTTTAATTTATGCGAATTTAACTCGCGAATAATGTAAAATAAATATATATATAAATAATTTCGAATATTAATAATTTAATACATAAAGGAGTTTATCTCGTGTACACGTGGTGTGATTAATGTACATTTATACCAATTAATTTCATTATAATTGTGAGTAGCCAGCGGGCTATTCGGTCGAGAAAATAAATACGAGTTGTAAACAAGTACACATAACGGATTTTAAAAATTAGATAATAAAACTATTGTTGAATAATTTCATAAATACTTGTATTCTGTTTTCTTCGAATCTTTTCGGTTTCGTCCCCCATTTCAGAGTATTGGACCAACGTTGGTTATCGTCACTGTCCGTGGTGACGACGCAGGAATATCTTTACACCCTGGTGAGTCTCAAAACCCTATCGGCCGTCTGGCGCCCTAACTAAGAATCATTTGACAGTCGGAATTACTAATATAAAATATAATTGATAACATATTATAATTGATAGTACGTCATCAGTAATCGTTGTACACGGAATTCTCTCAAGGAAATTCAATGTTAGAAAATGGCGCCCGACGTGGGGCACATGCGCTAAATCAACGTTTATATAAAATTTTGTAATTAAAATTTGCTGTAAACATTTTCGTGTAATGAGAGAAATTCTTAGAAAATTCCAAGAAACTCGTGAATGTGTATGGATAAGTGTAGTGAATATAAAATTGTGTAATCTGCCCATAAACGAAAATATCTTAGTTTAAAATACATTGAAGTTTCTTTGTCGATATTTTATATTTTCCATTTAACATATATATTTAAAATTAAGGATATTATGATTCTACTTTACCTGTGTGTCACACCATATTTGAATAATTGATATTTGTTAATATATTTGTAATAAAAACATATGTATTTCAGTTGAAGGAAAACCTTATTTTCAGGAAGATTGATGTGTAATAAGAATTTTTTTTTTAACTTTATGGTAATTGAAAGACAACCTTATTTATAGGAATTAGAAAATTTCTTATATTGAAGTCATATTAAATACCAATTGTTGTTAGATTGGACAAAGAAGATTAGATTGGTAGTATTTTTGATTACTTACTTATTATATATTATTATAACTTACGGTAGGAGTGGTTGAAAATTTTTATAGATAGGCTATATATGGTATTTTTAGAGGTATCTTTAACGGAAACAATTTTTAGAGTATAACTATAATAAACCATAAATTATGGTGCAACATAACCGATGGATTAATGCATGGTTGAAAGACGCCTTGAAAGATCCCGAGGCACTACAAGCTTATAATAGGATAGGATCGTACGATCCACATGACCTCGTAGTTCTTTTAGATACCATGGGCATGAAGACTAAGGGCCGATAGAATACTTTGGTAAACCGACTTTTCCATGAGGGACTCCGATCAACACATGATACCGTGCCGTGGAACCTCGACATCGATGAAAAAGGTTTTGAACCTCCGGTCACAACATGCAGTTTTGAGTCAGACGGTTCTGGGGAAATTCTAGCACGGAGATTGATAAGAAACTGGGAATACCGTATCTAGAACAACGTAGTAAAGGTATACGACTGGCTCGGATACGGATGAAGATGTAGCCGCTGGCTCATCGACTAGTAGGGGACAAAGTGAGGAATGTGAACGGTCCATCGTTCCGGTGCCGGTACAACAGGCAGTCATCACCTCAACGACTATTCATACCACACCTACGGTATCCGTTGCATCTACCTACGTGGGAAATACAACCATGCGAGTAATAGCTATGCAGCGTGGGCTAATTCAATCTACGTCTTCGTTACAGAATATACTTCTCCAAAGCTCCAAACAACAGCTGATTATTGATCCGGACGTTCAACGATTAATCAGTCAGAGCGCTAAGGAGCCCACCGAAAGTCGAGTACCTGATCCACGGTTAGCGAGATCTTTCGTCAGCTGCCAATGGAGGTCACAGCTCATCAGCTCACAGCGCATCATCCCCATTCCGCGGTGATGGAGAGAATAGAGAAAATACCTTCCCCGAATGCCTCGCGAGCTCCTGAAAAAGATTTATATCCGGAAGTTCAAGTTTTAACTGCAGGTACATGGTCGACTTTAGATACTAGTTCTGAAACAGATGCCGAGCATCTTCCGGGACGCCGTACGTCTCAAATGGCGCTGAATCGGAGAGCTGGTCAGAATAGGAATAATTCTACGAATGGAGGTAGAGAAAATGTGGAACACAATTTACCTCCTGAAAACTACGGACTTTCTAATATGAGTATTGGTGCGAAAGTAAACTGTTTTATGAATATCCTAGAGGAATTGACGGAGAGTCAACAGACTAGTACTCCAGTACGAAGAGATAGGACAGTAGGAATACCATCACAAAGTCCACGATTCCGGCAGGATAAGGAGGTTGCGTACCTAAAGGAGCTAATGACGTAGAGCATACCTGCGGTTCCCAGGCGTAAAGCACCACCTGCAGGACGAATGTTTCAGAATTTAACGGAAATGAAATAACCAACGGGAGGAACTAGTGGCGGGTGTATAATTGTAAGACCAACGAAAAAAGGGAAGGACGAAACTGGATTTAAAAATAGTCAGGGACTTAAAAGGAATAGCCGGAGAGGTAGACGATGAGAGTAACGAGGATGAATTTAATTATTGTGGATGGAATAATGATGACGACACAGGGAGTGAAGATAGCAGTAGTGGAGAAGATAGCGGTTTGGATTTAAGTGATAGTAGCAGCAATGACTATGATAGGCAAGACAGAAGAAAGCGATATAATAAGAAGTTAAACAAATACGATCTCGATGAAAGTGATAAGATATTGCGCGTCTTTAGAGGTTGGAATCTGACATTTTCGGGAGAAGATAAAGATAATCCGAGCGAGTTTTTGATGAGTTTAATGAATTTTCTAAGGAACGTACAGATGTCTGACTCCTAGTTTTTCCGAGGACTCCCGAGCGTTTTTACGAAACAAGCAGGCCGATGCTATGCCAACTTACAAGATGATTTGAAACGGAAGTATTGGAAGGACTTCGTCAAAGCGTTCCGGGCGCAATTTACTAAGAAGCTATCCGAGAGCGATTTGTGGGACGAAGCACGGAAAAGAACACAAGGAAAGGCCGAAACAATCACTAATTATGTTAGTTGTATGAAGCACATTTTATACCACCTGAAGACTCCTCCCTCGATACGGAGACAGATTGAAGTCGTTTTGCGTAACCTGAGGCCGGAATATCGGGAGCATATGTCGGAAAGGAAATGCAAGTCGTATAATAAGATTTAAAAATACGGAAGGCGTTATGAAGATAAAGTTGATTTGGATAAAAGGTTTAAACCTCCCCCGAGCTTGGAAAACTTGAAAATCTCAGAAGCAGCAGCCCCCGAATATGTAAAGACTGGTAGAGTTTCCGCAGTG
Source organism: Theocolax elegans (assembly GCA_026168455.1). Lineage (NCBI taxonomy): Eukaryota > Metazoa > Arthropoda > Insecta > Hymenoptera > Cerocephalidae > Theocolax > Theocolax elegans. The sequence goes on from CM047427.1 coordinate 47,413,012, forward strand.
GAGGAAAAATGGGCAAATCAACCCAGGAAAGGCCACATGAAACAAGCGGAGACCAATGATCGGAAGAATACGAGGAAAGGGTCTAAGAAAATACTAACCTCGGATACAAACAGATGATTTGATTGAGGCAATTATAGATTTACCTCCATGCCAGACTCTAACGATAGCGACAGTAGCCGCGACCCCTTTCGTCAACAACCCGCCACCTCAACCAATGAATGTGCAACACCCTAACTATGGAAATGTCACAAGTTATAGGAGCGGAGCAAATAATGCAAATGGTTGAATTCCACGAAGTGGGCGGAATGATGGTAATGAAAGGATTTATGGAAATAACAACAGATATGGATACAAGTTAGGTTATGGAAGGAACAATGATGGAAATTATGAAGGAAACGGAAATGGAGGTTCCCGTAAGAACTATGGAAGAAATAATGATGGAGTTTATTATGGTGGAAGTGGCGGTAGAAATTATCGTGGTACTTATGAAGGAAATGGTTACGAAATAAATTATAATACGAACTATAGAAGAAATAACGTCGAACGGAGTGATGGATACAATGGCAACAGATCCTGGGAAAACTATTATCAAGGCAGAACATCTACCCCAAACGGTGCGATACCTAAGCAGGGGTTACGCCCAGAACAAAGGAATGTTAATCTAACGTCCTCAGAATTTGTGGGAGTCTGTTTCCACTGTAACCAGGTAGGTCATAGGGCCTCCGAATGTCCTTCGGTAACCTGCTATTACTGCAATCAGAATGGGCGTAGAGCTAACCTCTGTCCGTCTAGACAACACTAATCAACTCCGACATGTCAAATTTGTGGAATTGGGGGATACGTTTTTGCGAATTACCCGATTTGAGCTCCATTATGGGACAACTGGGGAAACGCCAGTGCTGGGGAAACACGGGGACCCGTACCACCCCAACAGTCAACCCAGGTTCCCAACAGCTCCTAAAGAGACAATAAAACTGAAACCGACCCTCCCCTTGATTGAAGAAATCGAACGGAGCAGAAGTGAAAAAATTAAAGGCGGATTGGACGAGTAAAATGAAATGTTTCAGAAAGTAGATGAGAAGTTTGCGGATCTATTGGAAATCAAGAAAATCCAAAGTAAAGAAGATAAGATAGATGTAACAGGTGAAAATAAGGAAATTAAGATTAATAATAATGTCGAGCGTATTGATGATTTGTCGAAAAGGGAGATACAGGAAGAAAGGCCCCGTCCGAATCAATGGTCGACCCTACTAGCAGTCTCAGCGGATGTCGCGGACCGTACAAAGCGCGAAAGAAAACCACAAGAGCCCAAGCGAAGGAACGAGATGATCATGCTTAACGAAGATGACACGGTAGTTTCAGTAAGTTCGGCGACGAGGAATTCCAAATCATTATCGGTAGACAATCCCCAGAATACGTGGAGTAGCACTGGCCTAGATTGGAGTTATTGGACGAAAATAGGAGAAACTGTAGTAGATACTGAAAGAGTAATTTTCTAGTATTCTTTAATAGTTATTTGAAATACAGATTTAAAAATGTTTTTACAATAAGCAAATAACCCAATAACAATCTTTAAATATTAAGGATATTTTCTCGGAGAACCGTTATTTTGAATGGTTACCAAATCTTCAAGCGGTACTATACGTAAATAATTACGTGATTGTTCATTAATTGGATTATTTTCTTGTCGAGAAGATATTTAAATATGGAATTTATATATTGTAAAGTGTGGATGTTTAATAATTTAAAAGAATAAAACTTTTAAATTTTTAATTTTTGATTGCCGCAGGTGCAACGGTTTAATTTTCTTGTTATTCAATTTTTCTACGGTTCTTGGAGGATTTCGATAGTTTATATTTTATTCTTATTAGCGAATGGAGAATCGAAATTATCGAATACGATAGTACCGTGCTGAATGCGAAAATAATCCAGACTTTCAACCTTGGCTGCAAAGAGTTGCAAGAGCCGATACGCGTGCTCGATGTACTGTTTGCAATAGTGAATTCAATGCCTGTTCGAATTCTATTCGAGAGCATCAGAATTGGACTGCTCACAGACAGAATGTAAATAGGTTCAGAATTTTGCAAGGGAACGAGGAAGCCGCCGATAATCAGGAAGATGAAATCGCGCGAAAAGTTCAAGTAGCAAGATTGAAATTAAGTGCTGTTTTCGCGGAGCATAATTTAGCATTTTTACTAGCGAATCATTTAAGGGGTCAAGCCTGAGTTAACTGCTCAAAAAATCGATTTTTTTTATTAACTTTTTTAAAAGTATTTCTTATATAAAACATTATCCCAAAATTTGAAAAAAAAAAAAAATTTTTTTCGCAAGTTATAATTGAATAAAGTAAGCATTAATGGACATTTTTTCTCTAAAATTATTTTTGCAAAAAAAAACATTTTATTTTAATTTAACTAAAATAATAATTGCGAGGTTTTCGACGTTTACATACAAGTATATTAAACGAAGCAACTATCAAGCGTAGAGTTGGGTAAAGTAGAAATCTATTTAACCATACGATTCAAATTTAACAGTTAATAAATAAATGATTCCTTTTACTCTAATATACTGCACAAATACGTACAGTTCTATTTGAAGTTAATATTGTCTGCATTGTTAAAGTATTTACATTATTTTAGTAAATACTCAGTGGATTTTAAATTAAAAGTATATTTTTGACTATAAATTTTATTAGTTTTAAAAAATTAATTATATATTTATACAAAAAAAGAGCAGTAAAAAATGCCAGGCTCAAGGAATAGAATACCTGGTACATCTGCTCATATAAAAATTATCAACATCAGTAAGAACCAACTACGATGCACTTCCATCAACATCGATGGAATTCACAACACCAAAGCTACAATCCAGATCAAGTAAAAAGTTAAAAACTGATACCATTGAAGAAAGTAGCACACAAAATAGAATTATAGATATATCACTACTTTTCCCAATATTAGAAGAATTTTTAGTTTGTCAGATTGTCATGGTACAGTTAAATTTTCTGAAGTTGATGTGAGAGGTTTGGGAAGTAAAATAACAATAACATATACAAACTGTTATAAGGTATTTGTTATTGATTCGAGCAGAAAAGTTGGAAAAGAAAGTAATGCTTATGAAATAAATTGGCGTATAGTATACACAATGAGAACTCTTGGTCATGGGCATGCTGGTTTAGTTACTTTTTGTGGAAATATGGATTTGCTGAGTCCAGTTTCTCACAGTCATTATGACATTATTAATACAGAGATAGAAAATATTTGTAAAGAAGTTGGTAAAGAGCCTATGAAAGCAGCTATCGAGCAAATATATGATTCAACGAGTCAGAATTGTAGAAATGTTTCAAAGAGTTGAATCACTTTATGGCATAAAATATGCTAATTATATTGGAGATGGAGACTCCAAAGTTTATAAAGCTTTGTGCGATGTCAAACCTTATGGAAAAGATGATTTTTATTCCACTGGAGCATATTGAGGTTTGTAACACTTTCACAAATACACATAAAATAAATTCAACCACATAATATCACACTAAGCACAAATACACTGAACATAAGAAAACACTTGTTGATATAATTTTATCCCTATACTGCAAATAATGTATATCTAAGTGTTGACACATTGGTTATGCTGAAATGGAGAAACAAAGAATCAATTTCTCGACATCATCACTTTGAAATTTTGGGAAAAATTTTAAAATATATATTTCTATGGACTTATGTTACCCAATTTTCAAAAAGATAAGTTTTAGGTGAATGTTATGTACGTATACGTACATAACATTCACTATTTTTCTTATTATTATCAACTTTTATATTTAATACATTGTTATTAATTTTTTTTCAGAAAAAGAAAAACATAAGTCTGTAAACATATGTTCCATGAACATTTTAAGACTTATTAGACATTAAAAGATGCATTCAGTGCTTCAATATCCTGCGGCAACTGTAAAAATTGATCAATTTTTTAATATCATTATAAGTTTAATAACCAGGATTAAAAATGCATAATAAACATTTTTTATATTGATAACTATAAAGTATAATGTATATATATTATGTAAAAAAAATAAATTTGTAAGAAGAATTAAAAAAAAAATTTATTCTAATAATAATTGTTTATTTATTTAAAACATTTAACCCAGGCTTGACCCCTTAATACCAGTTTTGAAAGACATTAGTACGGACGTTCATTGTCGCGAAATCTGGGAGCGATTACATTTAGATAGAAATTCGGTCACTAATTCAATAAAAAATTGTATCGCTCCAAGCATTAAAACTCAGTTGATAGAAAAACTATCTGTAAGTAAATTTTCTATTCACTTCGACGAAAGTATTGACGTTTCGCACTGACATTTCGCAAATACAAAATGCTTGTATAGTCGTAAAGTATTTAAACTTAAATTCACAAAAACTAATTATCAATCTGTGGGAAATTATTAAAGTTTTAGACTACGATAATGATCATCGTGTTGACGCGGCTCGATTGTATCAAAAAATTACGGAGTCATTTACCAGGAGCAAATGTTCCTTTAGATAACATCGTAGCTTTCGGTTCAGATGGGTGTAGCACTATGATGGGCATTGACAATTCTGTATCCCAACGTTTTAGAGAGTTAAATCCAAACATTATTATAGTAAAATGCCCTAGTCATTCTTTAAACTTATGTGCAGAGAATGCTATGAAAGCATAACCTGCTGATATTTTTAAACAATGCTCATTGATTTATAACCACTTCAGTAGATCACCAAAAAGACAGCATACGCTAATTGAATTTCAGGTATTCGTAGATGCACAAAATTTACAAAATTTTGCAACCATCAGGTACAAGATGGATGTCATTAGAAGCATGCATTTCTAGAATCATTGCGCATTGGAAACCACTAAAATTATACTTTACGCATGCTGTATTAGTGGATAACATTGCAAACGCTGCTTCTATACTTATTTTTGAGTTTAAGTTCAACTAAAGCTTACATGCTTTTTTTAAATTTCATTTTACCTCAAGTAAATACAGTAAATAAATTCTTCCAACGAAAAGACATAAAATTGTACAAAATTAAAAAAGTTTTGCATTCTTTTTACAAGCAAACATCTGGAATATTTTTACAGCATAACTACGTTTTAGAAAATAATACTAATAATATCGATCCTTTAAATGAAGCTAATTTTTTAAACATTAATTTAATTAATTTAGGTTATGAGGCTAATGTATATTTCGAAAATCCAGATACTTCAAATTTTACTGATGAAGAAAAATTAAATGTTAAATTAATTTGTTAACAGTTTTTGCAAAGATTATGCATTAATTTATGGCAGAAATTTAATAATTTGCAGGATAATTTCTTTGACAATTTAGATTGCTTACCGCTTGTTAACGTTTTATCGCCGGATTTTCATCAAAACAATAATGATAATTTAAACAACGTTATTAATCAATTCAGGGTCTCCTTAATAACGACCGTACTTTAAATTTGATTGTAAACGAATGGAATCCATTAATTTATTATAATGGTTTGCCGCAACATCTTTTTTCTCCAAACATCGAAATTGCTGAGTTTTGGTTTGGATTCTATTTTCATTTAAATGATGCCGCAGAGTTGCAATTTCGCATTTTGCCGGAATTTTTCTTATATATTTTGATTATGCCTCACAGTAATATAGAGCCAAAAAGAGTATGGAGGCATGTAGTGTTATAAAAACTGCAAAGGATTGGTGGTATCTTCAAAACACAAATATTACGGATTTAGAAGATTTTAAAACAAAATTAAAAATCGATATTGGAATTATCGAATCAATATGAAGCACATAAAAATACGCGTGTTGAATACGCAACAAATTGAATGAGATTAGCTCGGGAAATCGATTTAACTTTAACCGAATATGACTTAATCGATAAAATTAGTAAACACTTTGAAAGAGAAGCCAGATATGCTATTTTAGGTCATCCAGCTTGTGATCAAAATGTATTTTTGAAAATATTAAGTGATTTTGACGATGATCAATTGCAAAATTAACGATATCATAACCAAAATTATAAATCATTTAATTTACAGAATGTAACGGAGTGAATCTTTGCCGGACCTTGCTCAGATTCCAGGATTCAGGTTTTTAAGGAATTTGAAATAAAGTATCACTATTTATAATAAAAACTAATTATTATTAAGACTATGTACAGATATAAAAAAATAACAAAGATATAATGTAAATGTTGCCAGCCCGCCTGGTCTTGGTCGGGTGAAATAGCTAATTAGTCTGTAATCAAATCAAGACAAAATACTTAATTATTACGCGATCTACGAACTTTACAACGCTGTCTTATAACTAGTTTCCTAAACGGACGTAACTAACGGTTATCGTGTATGCTCGTACGGCACTACGGTTCGGGCTAGTATGTATGTTCACGGAGGTGCGGTCGGGATAATCCACGTGTGCTCACGAAGATACGGTCGGGATAATCCACGTGTGCTCACGAGGGTGCGGTCGGGATAATCCACGTGTGCTCACGAGGATACGGACAGGATTAGACACCACGTATGCTCACGAGGTGCCTACGGTAGGATGCGGTTACGGTAACTGTCGGTACGGTATACGGTAACCGTGTTTACGAACGTGTGCTCACGAATGTAACCACGGTTGCTGCACTAGGTCGGAGAAAGGGGCTGGTCGTGCGCTCACGGTCAGTCCGATCTGTCGTCCAGTTGCAGACTGACTACTGGTGGTTTCGGTGCGCCTTATATACCCGATTCTACGAGAGCGCGCATGCGTATAACGCCTGTCTCCCCACTCCGGACGGGGTCAATTAACTGGCGAGTAGGCACAGTAGTGGGGAGGCGGTCAATGACTCTAATCTATTTATAGCGCGGTCGTTGAACTCGCGTTTAACGGCACGTGTCTATCGCGAAGCTATCTTAATATACTACGTACTTATTATTATTATATAATATATTAACAATTTATAAAATAATTTTACGCAATACTAGTGCGTGTGTTTATCATACGACAGAAGAACACTAATAAAATGAACGATAACATTATAAGAAAAATCATCAATCGCATAATGTAAACAAAATTGACCATTATTATAATAAAAATCAATCATATTTACAGAATAATAAAAATTATTGGAGACGCACTAGCTCACCGATTGTGAATATGATTCAATTAAAAAAGAATGGAGTAAAAAAACTTTAAAGCCTAGTTTTGCGAAGAAATCGTATTAAAAAGTTGACTCAGTGATCGAAGAAAATTGTAATGAAATTAAAATGGTTTATTTCAAATTAGTGAAGCTGAAAGACTGGCAACTAAATCCAGTTGCATTTATTAACTCGGATTCCCTTAAATATAAAAATAATAAAGAAGTAAATAATAATGCAACTACAAGGGATCAAATGAAATCCAATAATTACAAAAAAGCACTTAAGAAGACAAAACCTAGTAAACAGCTAATTAATTATAGCGAAACGGATGAAATGAAAACGCAAAAACGATTAAAATGTTAATTAATACAGAGAACGAAGAAATAACTTATAAAATGTTAATTAATACAGAGAACGAAGAAATAACTTATAAAATGTTAATTAATACAGAGAACGAAGAAATAACTTATCAGATCGGTAACAATAATGGCAAAATAAATTTTAAAACTTTGTCCTTCGACTCAAATGAGTACGAAACAATGGTTATTATATATGACGATAACTTCGTAAGCGAAGGTGTTCATTTCAATGATAAAAAATTCAATGATTTGGATTACGATTTTGATATTTCAAACAAAGAAATCGAATCATTAATAAACGAGTGTAATTCGTTAAACGATACACAGAAGACATTATTAAAAAATATGATTTTCAAATTTAAGTCCATTGTTAAACGTACGCCGGGATTATTATTAAACTTGAAGCATCAACTTGTAATGGATTTTAGATTTCGGGTTAATTCGCCGATCAATAAGTAACTTTATTAATCCATGCGTAATTGTCCCTAAAAAAGACGGATCTATTAGAATTTGTTTAGATGCTAGGAAATTCAACGAAAAATTTGTAAATGATTATGAATCTCCTGCGGATGTCGAAGAGGTCTTCATGCAATGTAAAAATAGGAATTTTATGTCTAATGTCGATCTTTCCAATAGCTTTCGGCAGATTGGTTTAACGAAAGATAGTAAAAATATACAGCTTTTATATGCGACAACAAAGTCTATGAATTTAATGTGGTACACTTCGGTATAAAAATAAGTATTTCTGCTTTATTAAGGGGATCGATTGAACAAAGCAATTGAGGAGCTGGATGCAAGAACACGCCGAGCGCGGATGGATCCGGTATGGATAGAGGATGCGGAGAGAAATTAAGAAATTGACGTCACCGTGACCAAATCTTTTAATTTGCCGAATTTAATTTAAAAAAATACTGTCTTATGCAGAATTAAAAGACGCACATTTTTTCTATTTAATATTTTTCTGTACGATGTGCAGATCAGATGAAAAAAATTAAGAACTGGAAATTTAGAAAACGGATTTTTAATCCATTTTTTAAAATTGAATCGCTGTAACTTTGACAAATCTTAATGAAATTCCCTAATTTTTCGTACAGATACTTAATATAGTCTAACGATAAATATAAACCTGTAAAAAATTCTACTTTAAACAAATTTTATACAACATTTGAACTTAATGTAAATAACAAGCTTTTAATACGATTTCAGTATTCAGTAGCCGAAACTGTGTTGTAAAGTCTTAGACTTCGCAAAATTTCAGCGAGAGATTTGTTCGTTTATATTTGAAGATAATTTCTTAAAAATTTCAGCTTATTTGGATAAAAAATTTCGCAGATAGAGCAAGCGTCGAAATCCGAGAAATAAATTTTGTGTACACTCATCAAGATAAACAACGAAATTGTAAACAAATGAACATCGACTTCGACGCCGTAATGGTCATCTGCTTCGCGGCTTAAATCAGTGGCCGTCTTTGTTATTTATTGAAAATCGCATTGTAATATTGTATCAAACTACAGCATAAAAATGGTTTAAATAATAACTGCTTTTTGATGCTATAAAATATCTTTATTTTTATGTAATTTAGTTAAGTATTTAGTTAGTTTTCTTTAAATCGCTCTATCATTTTTTATCCAAATAAGCTGAAATTTTTAAGAAATTATCTTCAAATATAAACGAACTAATCTCTCGCTGAAAGTTTGCGAAGTCTAAGACTTTACAACACACTTTCGACTACTGAATACTGAAACCGTATTAAAAGCTTGTTATTTACGTTAAAATCAAATGTTGTATAAAATTTGTTTAAAGTAGAATTTTTTACAGGATTATATTTATTGTTAGACTATATTAAGTATCTGTACGAAAAATCAGGGAATTTCATTAAGATTTGTCAAAGTTACAGCGATTCAATTTTGAAAAATGGATTCAAAATCCGTTTTCTAAATTTCCAGTTCTTAATTTTTTTCATCTGATCTGCACATCGTACAGAAAAACCTTAAATAGAAAAAAGTTGCATCTTTTAATTCTGCATAAGACAGTATTTTTTTAAATTAAATTCGGCAGATTAAAAAATTTGGTCACGGTGACGTCAATTTCTTAATTTCTCTCCGCCTCCTCTATCCATTCGCCGCGCTCGGCGTGTTCTTGCATCCAGCTCCTCAATTAAAAATATTAATTTAGTTTTTATATTATTTATTTCAACGTTTACCATAACTTGTTTGCTGATACGCGTAGATTTTAATCCCGTCGCATGTTTTATTATTTTTCCCGAAATCGGTAAAGTAGGTATTTTTTCCAACATTTTAATATTATTAATATAAAATTCCTGCGAAATGCAAGTTACTTCGCTACCAGTATCAATTCAAGCATCTACTTCAATATTTTCTCATTTGATTCTTATTTCAGGACAAGAAATAGAGTAATTTTCAATTATCTCATCGACTTTTACAATTTCATTAATTTTTAATTTTCCCACAGTTGTATTTTCATTTACTTTATTTGGGATTTCCGAATTAGAAAATACAACTATATCTAGTTTTCCTGACTACACGTTCGATTCATGTTTGCATCATTTAAATTACGAATATCAGCTATATAGCTTCAATTTTATCATAATTTTTATCTTCTCGTTCAGACAATTTTTTATTTTCCCGTATTTGTTTATCAAAATGTTTTTTGCTTTGTTTTACCTGTATTGAATTAACTAAAGGTGTGCTATTCCTATGATAATTATCTCGATACATTTTATTTTGATATATTAAACTCTTTGGATTTTCTTTTTGCTCAATTTGACTTATTTTTGGTTTATTACTATAAATTTTATATGATTCTTGTGGATTCTGTGTATGACTTTCATATTGATTCAATCCTTTATCATATTTTCTATTCTTATTAAAATCAAAATCAAAATCTGCTACAATTTTTAATAAATTTTCTTTAGTTTTATTTTGTTGCCCTAAAATTGAATGTTTAATAGCCCTTGCAAAATGATCAACTATTTTTTCTACTAATTCTGATTCTGTTAACTTATAATTTAATTCTTTAGCTCACCCTAAAATATACGTCGCATATTCAACTCTACTACTTTTTCGCTTGTATATTGTCCGAATTCAATAATCCTACGGTTTTTTCTTTGTATTGTCGAATCCCAATATCGTTCAATAAATTTATTCTTAAAGTCTTGAAAATTATTAATCTCGTTTTCAATCAAATACCACCAATCTTTAGCTGCATATTCTATCGCTTGTGAAATAGTACACATCATTTCATCGTGAGTTGATGCCGTAGTATTTATGTATTTTTCAATTTCTTTAAAAACGAATTGGTCTTTCATTTTTATTCCCTTTAAATTTTGGTAAAGTTAATTTCACTTTATAACTATTATTTTCTATTTGCATAGTATTACTTCCTAAAGTATAATTATTTCTATAATTTTGTTCTAATTTATCTATTTTAGTAAAAATTAAATTATTGTTATGTTTTAGAGATTTATCAATTAAATTTTTTACTTCATTCACTCTAGCATTTTCAAAATTTAAATCTTCAAAATTATTAAAATCATTACTTAATTCGGTAATTTTTTTCTTAATCTCATCATTTTCTTTTTTAATGAACAATAAACGTTCTTTCATTTCCTTAGTTTCATTCATTAATTTTTTAGCCGTTTCTGTTAATATATCAATTTGTTCATTATAATTTTCTTTCAAATTTGTTAATTGTTTTGTTCCTTCGGATTTACTTGTTTCATATACATTATTACAAAATTCAATCTTTTGTTCTGTTTCATTATCTTTATCATATAAATCTTTTAATTCTTGAGTAACAGTTTTTTCCCAATTCATTCGATATTGACTCAACCCCTCAGATTCATTTTGTTCTTTAGCTTGCTCAATATATTAAACATAAATGTTTTAAACCTAAACTTTGTAACGGATTTGCTATTTTTAATAATAAATGCAATAAGATAATAACAATTCAGAACCGTTAAAACAATAGTCTCATTTACACGATCGGACGCTCAGTAATAATACGACTACAATAAGCCGTATAGGCGGAGGCGGCGGTAATCTTTACTTAGCGAAACGCGAGAAAAAGGGGTAAACAACTAAATAAGCAACAATGCAATATTTAATTAATAACTAAAATAAATGTATTCGGAAAAAAGTAATACAGGCACGTCGCAGCGCGCGAAACGCAGGTCGATATATACGCGAGGAATAAAGAGAGAAAGAGAGAGAGAGAGACTATCGAACTGACACTTACAGTGCGTTGCTCGCAAACGAAAACAAGAGAACTTGAAGATCTGCGTAGACGCACCCTCAAATGTCCTGGACTGCGTTGACGCCAGATAAATAAACCACTGGTCACCAACAAATAAATAAAAACCAGTCACAGCACCAAAATGATCAATAAAAAATTAACCGAGAGGCTCGATGCAGAATTACGGTTAACTAACGGCTAAGGCAACGGCTGAAGTCTATCTCTCTAAAAGGCTGAGAATCGTCTCTCGACGGTTGAGTTTAGTCTCTCGACGGTTGAGTTTAATCTCTCGACGGTTGAGTTTTATCTCTTGACGGTTAAGTTTAATCTAAGTGCCCTTGCACTTACGAACCGAAAACTCTCTCTTTCTTTCCCTACTTTTACCTTTACGAAGGTCCGCGAAAATCGCCGAAAATCGTCGAACGTCGACCTGTAACATCTGATAGAGATTAATACATGTGGCTAGACAAAGAGAGAGAACATGACGAATTATCAAATATTTAATATTTATTAAATTCGTCATAACTTCTTAATCCTCAAATATATAATTTAATTTAATTTTAAAGTTTTACATTTCTTTCTTAATTTATTATTTATTAAAGCCTTTATTCAAAATTAATTTATTTTAATTTCGGATCCTGGCAGGATCGCCAATTTTTGTGTAACGGGCCTAATATAAACTCGAAACACAAAAATACATTTATTTTTTGCCTAGCCCGAAATAAATGTATTGGGTCGAAGAATCTGGGGTAGCTAAAGAATTAAACAAATAATTTTTTCGCATCCCAGTTTAACCTCCAAATTAAATAAAATTGATAAATTAGGATAATGAATTGATGATTACAAAGTTTAGGGAAAACAGGGAATTAATCACATAATTCCAGATTATCCAATTTTACTTTGCATTAAGGGTTTTTAGGAATGCGAGATAACTTGGGAAGAATTGAAATTAATCCAATAATTCTATATCATCCAAGTTACTTCTTAGATTATGGAAAATGGAAGAGCTTTGGGAAAACATTAAATCAAATAAATGATTTTATATCATCCAAGACTAGCTTCCTTTTATGACACGGTTTTGTGGTATTTGGTAAGGTGAAATGAGCAAATCACTAGAGCCATTTAAATTTTAAAATATATTATATTAGACTAACGCGGTCCGACCTGTTAGGTCGTCCGCGAACTCTAGGCGAATGCTGCCTTCGGCAGCGATATATCTCGTTATATACGATGAGTTTGGTAGAAGGGATCGACTTCCCACTTTTTCCATTTTTCCACCTGGATCCTTGTAACTTGGTTTCCCTTTCTCTTTCCTTCTCATATATACATATGTGATCATGTGGGTTGTATTTTTCTTGACGTCGTCTACCTTATTCTTTCTGTGTGTTTCTGCCTTAGTACTTTCGCTAAATTTATTAAAACGTCTTTTCTTATATTCTATTTTATATTTATTAAATTAATGACAATTATAATAATATTATTTATAACAATCGTTTATACTCTCTTGCCTTTGTTTGATAGAATGTATTTATTTTGAATTAATTATGTAATTATCTCCTTTTACTTAATAATTTTAATATCTATAATTTATTTTATTATTTAGTCCATTTCTATATATTTTAAATATAATGTAAAATTTAACTATATACATTTTATATTTTTATAAACCTTATAAATTATTAACTTTACTATTTATTATCATATTGACTCCATATTTTTGGCAAAAGTAGCAAAAAACATAAAAATTTCAATAAAATTATAAATTGTATGAATTTTGATTATTTAATTATTTAAATAAATTAATTTAAGTAATTAAAAAAAATCTACCGAGAGTTGAATATGAACCCCGATCTCTCGGACCGAATGCTAACGCTCTACCGCTTGAGCCGTTGTTCAATGCGACTGGATACTGACTATATGTCTACATATAGTCAGGCCCGTCACAGCCTGTTTTAGGGTTTAAAAGCTTCTTGTTGCTCTTCTTCCCACTTTCATGCAATATCTTTCTTTAGGAGTTTCAATAGGGGAATTTTCATTTCTGAGTCTTTATCTAGGAATCGACTATACCAACCTACCATGCCAAGGAATCTACGTAATCTTTAATGTTTTTAGGGGCTGGATAGTGTCGTATCGGAGCCGTTTTGTCTGGGTCTGATCTCAAGCCATCTTTATCTAATACATAACCCAAATATGTAACGCTAGAACAACAAAACTCACATTTTTCTCGGTTCACGGTAAGTCCGTGTCTCTCCAATTTCCTTAATACTTTGTCTAACCAACGTATGTGCTCTTCGAACGTCTCAGATGCTATGATAATGTCGTTTTAATAGCCAAATACGTAAGGTACGTATTCCGGTCCGAATAGAGCATCTATCAGGCGTTGGAACGTTGTTAGATCACTCGTGAGTCCAAAGGCATTCGAGTGAATTGGAATAGACCTTTACCTAAGAAAGCAGTAAATCGTTTGCTGGATTTGTCGAGTCAAAATTTGGTAAAAACCCTGTCACAAATCGATTTTTGAGATAAAACGGGCGTTTCGCATTCTGTCTAGAATTGTGTCTATGTTGGGTGCTGGGTATGCATCTCTTATAGTTTGTTTGTTTAAATCTCGATAGTCTATGCAGAATCTGTAGGTTCCGTCCGATTACTTGATCATTACAAGGGCACTTGTATAGTCGCTTGCTGATTGTTCTACTATCCCTTCGTTCCACAGTCTTTCCACCTCCTCGTGAGCGTTTTGAACCATTGCTGGTGACATTCTGCGTAGTTTATGGCGAACCGGTAGGGATCCAGGTATCACTGCTATATGATGTTCTATCATATCCGTCATTCCTAGTGTTTTATGTCGTTGAGGACTTGTGACTTCAAATATGCCATTACATTCTGCAAAAATGACCGGATCTTCCGCTGTATCTTCACCTCCATACGTTTTATACCAGGGACCTTCGAGTACACGCCATAAACCATGTTTGTGTCTTTCGTTCACGTCCCATTTTACGTAGAAGTCTTTCCCCAGCACGATATCGTGTTCGAATATTTGCTGGGCTTTGAGTTCTAACGTGTCTACATATCCTTCTACTTCCAAATTTAGCTTTAATGTCCCTAGGGATTTACTTATTCCACCGTTGGCATTTTTGACGTAGGAATTTGAAGGCAGCAGCTTATCCTTGAATTTTTCAATTACTTCAGGTCCTGCTACTGAAATCATGGTTCCTGAGTCAATTAATCCTCTAAACGTATATTAGGAGTGTGCGGGTAGCCCGACTACCCGACCCTATCGGGTTCGGGCGGGTACCCGACATTTTCGGGACCCGAAAAGTTAACGGATAATCCGTAATCTGCGGGGTACCTAACAATTTCGGGTAGTCCAAATTTTTCGGTTAACCCGAATATTTCGGATAGTCCGCATTTTTTGGGTAAGCCAAGAATTTTGGGTTGACCGAATTTTTCGGATAGACCGAGTATTTCGGGTATTCCGAATTTTTCTAGGCCTCGATAAAACTAGATAAATTTCTGCCAGGATTTATTTATTAATTTATTTATTTTATTTTCCTATTATTATATTTCCCTTGAAATTCTTAATTGGAATAGGATACAATTATTTTTTAATAATAATTTATACTTAAAATCTTGTAATAAACCTGGACTATTTTGAAATACGTGACGACATTCCTTCAAAACATTTATTAATTTTAATTTTTGTACATCATTTATTTGATTACACGTTTTAATTTTATCGTTTATTTCGACGTCGGTAAAGTCAATCTCTTGTTGAACATTTTCCCATTTTAATGTATTATTTATTATATTCTCTAACGGGGTACGATCTCTCGTGTAGGTAGGGATAAAGGGATCGGTTGCTACGACACTAGTTATACTCCCTAGGCGGTGCCACGAAAGTGCGCGACGGATTCAAATCAACGAACTCCGCGCACGACCTACCGTTACGATGTCCGTTAACAACCGCGAGATCACTTGCAGATCTCGCGTCTTTGTACAGCTAAAACGTCGTGAAAAGGACCGCGAATAAAAGGGATAAATTCATGGTAAGTTTACCTCGGCCGCTTCTGAAATGGAGAGGGCGGTATTCGGGATAACGGGAATAACGTACGCCGGCAACCAATATTTAAACTCGTACTCGGATATTGATTACATATGAATTTTATTTATTATAAAGAAATATAAATTTAGTTTAACAGAGAATGAAGAAAAGAAACAAAGAAATTACAAAGGCCGTATATAGGCCGCGTGAGGTGTCGCGAGTGGTGCACCACGTACCTTAATTCTCCCCGTCGATGCGCTTGGCTTCGCCAGTTTCCCCTCTTTCCGTCAGGCTCTCGCGCGCGGCAACTTCGCCGTCCTCGCAGGTTCCTGGAAGTCGCTGGAGCTGTGCACTCGACACCAGCACGCTCACTCCACCAAATCACTCACCCTTCAGGACGCGAAAACCCAAAACCCGAGCAATAATCCGCGATAACGATTGTTTTTCTCTTGTCACGAATTAGCAAGGAAGGCGTTACCGGCGACGTGTCTATCTGCGATGACTCGCATAAACTCTCTATACTCTCCTCAGTCAGCTTGCGCGTCGGACTATTATTAGTCCTTACGCGGCTTGCCCGATCACCTACGAGCTTTTACGATCGTCACTCGCGCTCGTTATAAGGTATAGCTTCATACGCTTCAGAGTATGTAGCTTACCTTTACAATTCTCATTGTTTAAAGAATTATAATCTATATCTATATTACATTAAAATTCATCCGTTCTCCGGTGTCCGGCGGTGGTGTCCGGTGTCTCGCGGCGGTGTCCGGTCTCCTGTTGTAAGAATGAAGAGTATGCGTGGAGTGGAAGGGTTAACGCTGATATTTCGGGAATTTCTGAATTATTTCGGGATAACTTCACTAAATACGGTATTTCCTGGATATTTCGGGAATTTTTGAGGTATTCCGGGATAACTCCACTAATTTCGGGATTTTCTAAATAATTCGGTAATTTCTTAGGTATGCAGGGAAATCTTCACTTATTTAGGGTTTTCCTGGATGTTTCGGGATTTTCTTAAGTATTCCGGGATAACTCAACCAATTTCGGGATTTCCTGCAAGTCTCGGGTTTTTCTGTGGTATTTCGGGATAACTCCACCAATTTCGGGATTTGTTGGATTTTCGAGATTTTCTGACGTGTTCCGGGATAACTCCAACAATTTCGGGACTTCCTGGATGTTTCGGGATTTTCTGGGGTATTCCGGCATAGCTCCACCAATTTCGGAATTTTCTGGATGTTTCGGAATTTTCTGTGGTATTTCGAGATAAATTCCCTAATTTCGGGATTTTCTGGTTGTTTCAAGATTTTCAATGGTACTTCGGGATTTTCTGTGGTATTTCGGGATTTTCTGTAGTATTCCGGGAACTCCACTAATTTTGTGATTTCCTGGATGTTTCGGGATTTTCTGAGAGTTTTCGGGATAAATTCGCTAATTGAGGGATTTTCTGAATGTTTCGGAATTTTCTGACGTATTCCGGAATAAATCCACCAATTTCGGAATTTCCTGGATGTTTCGGGATTTTCTGTGACATTTCGGGATAAATTCACTAATTGAGGGATTTCCTGGATGTTTCGGGATAACTTCACTAATTACGGGATTTCTCGATATTTCGGGAATTCGTGAGGTATTCCGGGATAACTCCACTAATTACGGGATAAAATATTAATAAAGTGTGTAAGTACTTTTGCCAGTACTCCAATGTTCGTATATTTTTGTACCAAATTAAATTATTATATTAAGAACATACCTATAAGCAATATTATAAGTAATTAATAATAAATAATAGTCACTACATACATAAATAATGTAAAAATAAAGTGGTCACAGTAATACTAACATAGACTGAAGCAGTACTGTCAGTCTAATAATTTTTAATAACTTAAATAATATATTTTAATGTAATATATATTTTATTTGATAATTCGTTCTGTTTTTTTATCACATGTAAATATACGTTTTACACATTGTTCATCATACTCTATTACAAACGTGTAAAATGAGTGAGAAAGGTGAATACAAAAATTAAAATTTTATTTTTGATTTATCATCTATAGATATATATCAAAATTCATCCGTTCTCTGGTGTCCGGTATCCCAAAAGTTACAAGAATTAAACGTATGTTTGGAGTGGAAGGGTTAACGCTGAATACGACATCCACGCATCATTTATCTCACATTTAATGATAGGTGCAGCAGGAGTCATGAGGGGGGGGGGGGGGAATTAGAAAATTTTTTTAATATTTTATATTTTTTTTTTTTTCGGAATGACTCCACTGATTATGGCATTTCTTGGATATTTAGGGAATTTCAGAGGTATTCCGGGATAACACCAAAAATAACGGGATTTTCTAGATATGTCGGGAATTTCTAAGGTATTTCGGAATGACTCCACTAATTATAGAATTTCCTGGATATTTAGGGAATTTCTGAGGAAATTCGGGATAACACCAATAATAACGGGATTTCCTGGATATTTCGGGAATTTCTGAAGAAATTCGGGATGACTCTATTAATTACGGAATTTCCTGGATATTTCGGAAATATTTGAGGCTTTTCGGGATTACTCTACTAATTACGGGATTTCCTGGATATTTCGGGAATTTCTGAGGTATTTTGGAATGACTCCACTAATAATAGAATTTCCTGGATATTTAGGCAATTTCTGAAAAAAAACCGTTGCCACATACAATACATTTAAAAAGGCACAACAAATACATTCTTGTTTAGAAACATCAAAGAGTTGGAATCACAGGTAAGAGATGCGGCAAGAGAATGAATGCTCTGAAGTTTTTGTGTATATATGCCTCTCTTCCTCTCTTTCCTTAAGCCTAAAATATTAAACGAAGTACAGTGACCGGCGAGATGGCGGAGTGGTGGAAACGCACCTCGGCCAATCGCGAAAGTTAAGCAGCGCTGAGCGCGGTTAGTACTTGGATGGGAGACCATTCTCGTGCGGCATTCGTGATCGGTTAGGTGTTTTTTCACATTCCACAACGCCAGCGGGAGGTGTGGAACGTTCTGTTTCGGTGTCATTGCCTACGCAGTGTGACTTTGACACCCAAACAGAATATTTCGAAGACACCGGGCCATCTCGGGTGGTTGGGAATTAAAAAAGGTGGGGAAAAAGCACCCACACAGAGGAGGTGGGTAAACGCCGTTGAAGTTGTCCAGGTGGGGACAAACGGCAGGAAGTGCCAGAAAAATGACACAAAAACTAGTAAATAAAAAAAAATATTAAATGAAGTAATGTGAGTTGCGCTCTTTGTATCGAGTTATATTTCAATATCAATAACATTATTAATTTTATAAAATTTAATATACAATATACATAATATTTAATATACGGTATAGTAAAATTTGATAATTTGAAAATTTACGATACCATATACTAAAATTTAGTTTAAATTGAGTTTGTGTCTCCATTAAAATACAGTATAGCAATTTTTACTGAAGATTATAGGAATATTTAATCATAAATTTCTCTCCGTGTAGCAATTAATTCACTAAATCTGATAGAGAATGAAATACTTATTAATATCTATTTAATATATTATTCTTTGTAACATGTTGTATTAAAATTATTTTATTTATACATTTTGTGTTTGTTTTAAAATTTTTCTATTACAATATTAAAAAAGTAACTTTTGAATTTTATTTATTGTAAAATAATTTATAAATAGACATGAATTAAATTAAAATGAGATGTATACGATACAATAAAATTTTTATGATTCGGAGTACATTTTACTTCAAAAGTTTCTATAAAGGTTTTGTAAAAAGAGTCATTTGTCGAACAATAAAGGTTTATATATTATATTATATTAGACTCAAAGTTAGTTGGGAAAGGCACTATAAATTTGGAAAGTTAAAATATTTTAAAATAATGTAAATAAATAAAAAGTTATAATTGAATAATTTTATATAAAAATTAAACAAGTAACATTAAAGTTACCGCGCGGGGTGTCCTTTTCCCGTATGCGGCGCGTCCCCCGGGTGGCGGATGGGGGACAGCTCGTCACGCTTGCGTGAAGGGTAGAGGTGAAACAAAATAGCCTCCGTGGACCAAACAGTTAAAGAAGGATGATGAGCAAGCGCATGGAATAACTACTACCACAAGCGGGCAGCTCCAAACTAGGAGTCAATCACGCCGTCGGTTCCGATCGGGTGAAAGCCCCGGTGGCCGGCGCTGGCCTCACGGATTTTGAGGGAGGCCACCAAGCGCTTCGTTCTACGAACACGTCAGAGGTGGGGCACTCGAAAGAAAACCTCTAACAGCAGCCGTCATTACAGATGATGAGTGTTGCATCCGCAAACAGGTTACGAAGCGGCATCGTTACCAGCCTTGGTAGTGCCATCAGTGGCATCTCTGCCTATAGTAAGGAATCTCAAGAGGAGATAGAAATATTCCGTACGGAATACGAGAAGGTAGAGAAGGCGCAAGAGGAGATCTACTCCACCTACGACCACCTAAAGAGCGAACTGCAGGCTATGTTGGCTGCTTGTGCAAAGCAGCCTAACATCTCCATGGTCGTGAAGACAGGGCTGAAGACCATAGACATTCTTGTACAAGAGTTCTACGGGAAAACCAAGAAGATGTTTTCGGCAGTCGACGATTACAAGTGCCAAGTCGAGGATTATCGAGTTGGTCACGAGAATCGTCGGCGGCCTAAGAGAAGAGGCATAATAGCTAAAGCCGTCTTTACGGCTACAGCTAGAATGCAGGCTCAAAAGAGAAGTAGAGAGAGTCCCCAAAGCCCCCCCCCCCGAGGTCTCTAAGAGCCGCAAGAAGAAGAAGCCTCGACAGGAGGTACCACCACGTGGCATGGACAAGGAGCAATCCAAGTCCGCGTCAATGGCGGGAAAAAAGCCGACAGTCAAGTCGGGTCAGGCGCCTCTTGATAGGAGAAAGCGCCAGATGGCGCCGGTATCCACCCTGGTGGTCACTGTCGCGAGGGACCGTACGTTTGCTGAAGTCTTGGGGAAGCTCCGAAAGGAAGTCAACCCGGACGACAGCAGCGCCCAGGTTCTGAGCGTACGGACGCAACAGCATTCGCGGAGAAAGTCCGCATGGCTACTAAATGTATGGGAGAAGTTAGGATCCGAGATCGAAGGGTGATCCTGGAGATCAGAGACCTGGACGCTCTCACAACGAGGGACGAAGTGGTGGCGGCCCTAGATAAAGTTCTCGCGTCTCCACCTGAGAGCCGAGAGGTGAAGCTTTTGGGTCCGAACCGCAATCAACAAAAGACAGCCATCGTGAAGCTAGATCACGAGACCGCTGACAAGCTAAAGTCGATGCGACATCTTTGCGTCGGCTTTGTAAGCTGTCGCGTTCGGGATCGAGTTTTGGTCGAAAGGTGCTATCGGTGCCTAGACTTCGGCCACACGAAACGGAATTGTAAGGGAGTGGACAGGTCCTCGTCATGCTACACTTGCGGCGAGCCTGGACACAACCTTAAGAATTATAAGAGTGCTCCCCAATGTTTCCTTTGTCCTTCAAAGGGTGCTCAGGGAGTATTTCACGTGGCGGGGTCCGGAGCCTGTGCCATCTTTCGACGCGCGCTCGAAACCGCAAGAAAGGCCATTTCACGATAAGTGGCAGTCTTAACGTGGGAGAATAGAATAAGGAACGAATGACGCATGTCACAGACACGACTCCCAGCTTGATGTAATGTGAAAAACAGTTCCGGGCTGGGCAGGTGAAAGCGTTGGGTTTGGAGTATTAGCCGGTAAGAATGCGGCACTGGCGACGAGTGCGGACCCTCGTCGTCGTCTTATGTAAGATTTCTCCAGTTTCCCACGAAAAAAAAAAAAAAAACATTAAAGTTAATTAACATTAAATCTACCTTTATCAATTTTAGTAAATTTTAATTACTATAATACGCTTATTTCTTAGAGTTACTGCAAGTTTTGCATGCAAGATGCTATAAAATAGAAATATATATTATACGATTGAATGATTTAGCAAACATTCACACCAAACGTAATTATTATTACTTTTTAACCCTATACTACTCTATATAAATACCAAGTAAACATTGATGTTTATAAATGTGTCATATGTATATATATATATGGGGTATTCCACGTGAAGTGGTCCGATCAAAATTTTAAAATGCGCCAAATTTTGGGTACACATTGCAAATGTTTTTCAGAATACAGAAAAAAATTTTTAGGTACTGGAATTTATTAGTTCAAAAGTTATTCTAACCTCAAATAGTGAACTTTTTCCAGTTTTTTTCAACACCAGCTGGGTTCATCGCTATTTAACTCAAAATCTATCAACTTTTACTATACAACATTATATGTAACATTCGTTGCTAATTATGTCTAGAATTTATCCTTCTGGGTTAGAATTTCTAATTTCAAGGTAAATGTTAAGTAAACTACATGTCAATATTCCACTTGAAAAAAATCTAACTTCGCCACAATTGATTTTTTTATCCAAAAGTTCAAAAGAAAGCTTGGAGCAATACCTTTCAAATGATCTGTAGCATTTTTATGGCCTTCAATTCTGTAAAAAGTTATGATGATTTAAAGAACAACGAAATTTTTTTAAAAATTTAAATGGGAAATACCATGTTAATTTTTGTGAATTTTTTGTCTTTCTTTAAATTATCATAACTTTTTGCAGAATTGAAGGCCATAAAAATGCTACAGACCATTTGAAAGGTATTGCTCCAGGCTTTCTTTTGGACTTTTGGATAAAAAAATCAATTGTGGCGAAGTTAGATTTTTTTCAAGTTGAATATTGACATGTAGTTTATCTAACATTTACCTTGAAATTAGAAATTCTAACCCAGAAGGATAAATTCTAGACATAATTAGCAACGAATGTTACATATAATGTTGTATAGTAAAAGTTGATAGATTTTGAGTTAAATAGCGATGAACCCAGCTGGTGTTGAAAAAAACTGGAAAAAGTTCACTATTTGAGGTTAGAATAACTTTTGAACTAATAAATTCCAGTACCTAAAAATTTTTTTCTGTATTCTGAAAAACATTTGCAATGTGTACCCAAAATTTGGCGCATTTTAAAATTTTGATCGGACCACTTCACGTGGAATACCCCATATGTATGTATCATACAACAAAAATAGCAGATGCAGATTGGCTAAAATTTTAAAATTAAAAGTACTTATTAATTATTGCAACCTCGTGCAATTAATAATAAAATTCTATTTTATATAGACATATATGTGGTTCACTAAAATTATGCTTTATATACACAAATGTATTTTAATAACAAAGATTCAATAAGAACTTACTAAAAATATTACTTGATTTAAATCGTAAAAAAACTTACTATCCCTTTCTTCAAGTTTCTCCAAAATTTTTTCCTGCAGCTGAATATTCAGTTTCTCCTTCAGTGATGCTGATTTGACTGAATTATCCCTTTCCTCTTTGTATTGATCAACTTCCTTTTTCAATTTGTCTTTATCATGTTAAAGCTTCTTTTATCTTACTTTCTTTTCTCTCAATTAGTTTTCGTAACTTTTTTACCTCTTCTTCAAATTTACCACATGTTTGATAATTTTTATGTCTCTGATATTCATTCCGGTAAATTAAGTTAATAAGTTTTATGAAAAAATGAATAATTTTAACATTATTACCTGATCAGTTAATCTATTTTTACTGCCTTTTGGTTGAGATTTTGAAGACTGATTACCAATTATTTTTTTATATGTTACCTCTATTACATCTTGTATTGAAGAACTGATAGTATTATTACTATCACCTTCTTGAACAGATTGTACTACATTAGAGGTGTCGTTTTCTTTCGCTGGAGATTTTGAGGGCCCGTTGTTGATATTTTTGTTGGACGGTACTTCACCCACATTGGCATTCTAAATTACAATATTTATATATATGGGTCATTCCAATACTTTTTTGTAAATCGGTCCGGGGGAGGTCAACCAATCGGGCTAAAAATTTAGTATGTTACTATACTATAAAAAAAAGTAAGTGAGCCAAAATTGTAGCCTTCTAAATCAATTAAGGACGTAGGTATGCGATTTTAAACATTCAAAAATAGGCTATTTTTCATCATTTTTTAACATTTTTCAAAGTAGCACCAAAATTCGAGAAATTAGTATTTTTGTATCCAGTCCACGGCAAAGTCTTCGTATTACTATAGACTTTTAATCTAGCTATATAGAATACAATTATTTTGTGAACAAAAATTTTGACGCAGCTAAATATAAACACTTGTTTTTTCAAATTTTGCACATTTTCTAAATGCTACCAAATTAACAGTTTTTGATGTTTTTAAAAAAACCCGACGCGGTTAGATTTGTATTGATATAAGCTTTTTTTCTGTTCCAGGTTTACTACAAAAAGTTAATTTGGCTTAAAGTTATGCTTATTTAAATGTGACCTGAAATGCAAAAAAACACGTTTTTTGGTATTTTCTAATGCTTACAACGTCGGTCTACCTAAATTTTTTTTTACCAAAATTTGGGTGAAACTCGGTTTTTGTAGGTAGAAAATGATCCCGTAGTTACTGTAATGGATATTTGACCTTGGTACACGTTTATTAACGTTTGAAAATATTTTTTTTTGCATTCTTGCGCAAGTCTTATCGGATTACTGCAAGGTCTAAAATGTCTTGTATTTTGATTGTTATCACAGGTAACATCCATACTATAGGTAACTTTTAAAACTAATAGGAATATAGTTTAAAGAAATTTTTATTTTTATTTTTTTATAACAATTTTTGGCCTGTTTTCGCTATTTTACTCGTTTATGTACATTTATCATTACAATGCGTCGAAAAACTTGTCATTTGTACAATAGGAAAAAGGTTTGTGATTGCGTGACAAACATTTTGTGTATTTACGTTTTTTAAATTGGCACAACAGATTTTGGGATTTTTGTACAAAAACTGATTTTATGGAATTTTAAAAAGTGTCAAAGCTTAAACATATTACTGCAGGTCTAAAATAAACCTCGTATTTTATAATATCATGTCAATATTACAGGTCACTTTCAAAATTAACACGGTATTATAGTTAAAAGAAATTTTTATTCTTTCTAACAATCAATTAATCATAATTTTGTATCAAGCATTATTTACTGATGTTTTCATAATTATTTATAACTTTTAAATTAAATAATATTTAAAGTATATTGTTTGTACGAATGTTTTATGGTACCTACTTTTAATCTAATACATAGAATTACACGCATTATTTATAACATTTCAAATAGATCGTTAAAAATAGATAAGTACTTGTCGATATGAAAATCGGGCTGAAGAGAATAAGAAACGGAAACGGAATGCGATATCAGCCTGGATTAATTCAAGCCTCAATTATTAATTTTAACCTAAAGCTTATTTATTATTGTTTATTTGACATTTTTATATTAAGCACACCATCATGGGATACATATAATATTAATAATAATACAGAAGGCACGTGCTAAACAATATACTTTAAATATTATTTAATTTAAAAGTTATAAATAATTATGAAAACATCAGTAAATAATGCTTGATACAAAATTATGATTAATTGATTGTTAGAAAGAATAAAAATTTCTTTTAACTATAATACCGTGTTAATTTTGAAAGTCACCTGTAATATTGACATGATATTATAAAATACGAGGTTTATTTTAGACCTGCAGTAATATGTTTAAGCTTTGACACTTTTTAAAATTCCATAAAATCAGTTTTTGTACAAAAATCCCAAAATCTGTTGTGCCAATTTAAAAAACGTAAATACACAAAATGTTTGTCACGCAATCACAAACCTTTTTCCTATTGTACAAATGACAAGTTTTTCGACGCATTGTAATGATAAATGTACATAAACGAGTAAAATAGCGAAAACAGGCCAAAAATTGTTATAAAAAAATAAAAATAAAAATTTCTTTAAACTATATTCCTATTAGTTTTAAAAGTTACCTATAGTATGGATGTTACCTGTGATAACAATCAAAATACAAGACATTTTAGACCTTGCAGTAATCCGATAAGACTTGCGCAAGAATGCAAAAAAAATATTTTCAAACGTTAATAAACGTGTACCAAGGTCAAATATCCATTACAGTAACTACGGGATCATTTTCTACCTACAAAAACCGAGTTTCACCCAAATTTTGGTAAAAAAAAATTTAGGTAGACCGACGTTGTAAGCATTAGAAAATACCAAAAAACGTGTTTTTTTGCATTTCAGGTCACATTTAAATAAGCATAACTTTAAGCCAAATTAACTTTTTGTAGTAAACCTGGAACAGAAAAAAAGCTTATATCAATACAAATCTAACCGCGTTGGGTTTTTTTAAAAACATCAAAAACTGTTAATTTGGTAGCATTTAGAAAATGTGCAAAATTTGAAAAAACAAGTGTTTATATTTAGCTGCGTCAAAATTTTTGTTCACAAAATAATTGTATTCTATATAGCTAGATTAAAAGTCTATAGTAATACGAAGACTTTGCCGTGGACTGGATACAAAAATACTAATTTCTCGAATTTTGGTGCTACTTTGAAAAATGTTAAAAAATGATGAAAAATAGCCTATTTTTGAATGTTTAAAATCGCATACCTACGTCCTTAATTGATTTAGAAGGCTACAATTTTGGCTCACTTACTTTTTTTTATAGTATAGTAACATACTAAATTTTTAGCCCGATTGGTTGACCTCCCCCGGACCGATTTACAAAAAAGTATTGGAATGACCCATATATATTATATTGTGGTTAAAAAGTAGTTATACTAGTAATTATAAATTTAAATTTCATAAGAAATATTCACCTTTCGCATTGAAAAACTAGCAATATTACAATTACTATTTTGTTCAGATTCTGTAAGATTAATGATATTAGAGTTGTTCTCCTTACTTATGTTGTCATCAATATCTAATGTTCCATCTTCTTCATCGCAGCCTGTACCATTTTGTCGATCTGCATTTTTCACATCATCATTCAGTATTTTGTTGAGCGTCGAAGGTGTTAAACTCAAGACTTTTGTATACTCATTTGAACGGGCTTGCTGTAAGCAATAGAAATAAAATAAAGATTGCAATAGAAATTAAATATGAGAAAGGATTTGATTGTTTTATGTAACTTATTACCTTATTAGTTGTATGATAAATGAATTTATTGATCTCCACAAGCCAAAGACTATTCCTCACAACTCAAGTAAGGCGGACTGTATTAATATCAGCCACTTTAGAAACCTCACAGGATGAGTGTTTGAAAAAAAACCAAGACAAGCTAAGTAAAAAAAAAAATATAAAATTTAATTGATTGTAGTATAAAATTAAAAAAAAAAACTTAAAACGACGGAAAAAATTGTAAGAAAGGAAAAGAAATTTTATTGTATTTCGCCGTGAATATGCCTGGTGGGCTCATCAGTAGAGTCCAGGCATCTCTAGATACAGATGAAAGATATAAAAATTTTGAAAACCAGCTCTATTCCGACGAGGAAGACATGGGGTATATATGTCTTACCGATAGCAAACTTTAATAAGTGCCACATATTAACAGGTAGCCCCCTAACGCATAGAACTACTGTCTTAATCGTCAGAATATTGTCAACATAAAGCATTTTTGTTATCTAATGCCATATAATTATATATAATTACATATATTATATTTATATTTATATTTATAATTATATTATTATATTATATTTATTTTATTCTTTTTTTTATTTAGCTTGTCTTGGTCTTTTTTCAAACACTCATCCTGTGAGGTTTCTAAAGTGGCTGATATTAATACAGTCCGCCTTACTTGAGTTGTGAGGAATAGTCTTTGGCTTGTGGAGATCAATAAATTTATTTATCATATAACCTATAGTGTAAACAAGCAATAAATTCACGAATTTTCTAATAGTTGGAAAAATTCTAATTTTAAAATTATTACCTTATGGTCTGCTGTCATCCCAAAAACGGTACTTCTTTTCTTCTTGCATTTTTGCTCATCATTTCCTGATAAATCTGAGGAAGATGCAGTCACAAGCTGATGACTTGGTGCTGAACATGTTCTGGTATTTTTTATTTTTTCTTTTAACTCCTTCAATGTGTCTACAATCACAATGAGTTTTTTAGCTATATGTTTATTACATTACTTTTATTTTCAATACTAAATTGTGTATAACTATATACATACACTCAACGTAAATAATTTCTACTTTTATCCACTTATTTTCTTTTGTATTTGATTTTTGAGAGTTTACTTGGTACGTAAATTTTCGATTAAAATCATATTTATTATAAAATATTTTTCGAAAATCATTAGTCCTACAGATTTTAAATGTACATTTTTCATCACTTTCGAGAAATTTAACGTTAGCATGGCCATTATATTGTGAAGAATTCGCCATTTTCGCGTTTTTGTTGTTTATACACGGAGAGAAATGTATGATTAAATATTCCTATAATCTTCAGTGAAAATTGCTATACTGTATTTTAATGGAGACACAAACTCAATTTATACTAAATTTTAGTATATGGTATCGTAAATGTTCGAATCCTCAAATTTTACTATACAGTATATTAAATATTATGTATATTGTATATTAAATTTTATAAAATTAATAATGTTATTGATATTGAAATATAACTCGATATAAAGAGCGCAACTCACACTACTTCATTTAATATTTTTTTTTATTTACTAGTTTTTGTGCCATTTTTCTGGCACTTCCTGCCGTTTGTCCCCGCCTGGATAACTTCAACGGCGTTTACCCACCACCTCTGTGTGGGTGCTTTGTCCCCACCTTTTTTAATCCCCAACCACCCGAGATGGCCCGGTGTCTTCGGAATATGCTGTTTGGGTGTCAAAGTCACATTGCGTAGGTCATGACACCGAAACAGAACGTTCCACGCCTCCCGCTCGCTTTGTGGAATGTGAAAAACACCTAACCGATCACGAAAGCCGCGCGAGAATGGTCTGTTATTCAAGTACTAATACGCTATATAAATAAGTCACTATACTTCGTTTAATATTTTAGGCTTAATGAAAGAGAGGAAGAGAGGCATATATGGGTGAAAATCATCTAACGTGAACATTTGACGTTCTAATATGCAAGAAAACAAAATAAAAAAAATAATATATTTTTGGGTTCTCTGGACCAATTACAGTCTCTAGAGTATCTGTTTACAGTGGGCATACAGGATCGGTTGATTTACTCAACGTATTGAAGATTTTTAATTTTTACATTCCAGGGGAATTACATATATTTTAATATATAAAACATAAACATCTGGAATATATCCCTAATACAAAATTTCATGTGATAGTTGAATTGGAGCGGTGTTTAAATTTGCTAAATAATAAAAAATCAATTTCTGAGTATGGAAAGTCACTTTTTAAGTGATGCAAGCCCCCAGAAAAGCTCAAAAATCAAAGTTTCAAAGCAATTAAGGCATATTTTCGATTTTTAGAAATTTCTCACGTGAGATTTTGTAATACGGATAGAACGTTTTGATAAACGTATTTTATTATGAAGTACACATTGAATATAACTATACCTAATAGATAATAACAATAATAAAAAATTAATTAACAAATTTGTATAATAATTATCGGTCTCTCCGAACCAAATGCCTTACTTTTGGAATAATGCAGGCCTCTCGTACTCTTTGTCCACTATGGTTGGTGGATTCTCACAGAGCACGGCCTTTTAAAATAATTAAAGGCGTTTCGTCCTCGATCTCCAGCTTGGACTCCTCAGTAAGGAACTGGAGATCTTACCTTAGACGCCTGTCGCAAGATGAACCGCGACGCCAGCGAGATGTTCTGCGGCTATATATATAGAAAATAGACGACGATCTCTCCAACGAGTGTAAAGAGATAGTCGTCTCCCTCTAGTGGTGGGAAAAGCCACCAGCCAGAGCGCGAAT
Source organism: Theocolax elegans (assembly GCA_026168455.1). Lineage (NCBI taxonomy): Eukaryota > Metazoa > Arthropoda > Insecta > Hymenoptera > Cerocephalidae > Theocolax > Theocolax elegans. The sequence goes on from CM047427.1 coordinate 47,442,657, forward strand.
TTTTAGACCGTATCGCGAGTTGTTTGTTACAAAATTTTAACGTTCGGTAATATGTATATGTATAATAATTATCGGTCTCTCCGAACCAAATGCCTTACTTTTGGAATAATGCAGGCCTCTCGTACTCTTTGTCCACTATGGTTGGTGGATTCTCACAGAGCACGGCCTTTTAAAATAATTAAAGGCGTTTCGTCCTCGATCTCCAGCTTGGACTCCTCAGTAAGGAACTGGAGATCTTACCTTAGACGCCTGTCGCAAGATGAACCGCGACGCCAGCGAGATGTTCTGCGGCTATATATATAGAAATAGACGACGATCTCTCCAACGAGTGTAGAGAGATAGTCGTCTCCCTCTAGTGGTGGGAAAAGCCACCAGCCAGAGCGCGAATTTTTAGACCGTATCGCGAGTTGTTTGTTACAAAATTTTAACGTTCGGTAATATTATGTATAATAATTATCGGTCTCTCCGAACCAAATGCCTTACTTTTGGAATAATGCAGGCCTCTCGTACTCTTTGTCCACTATGGTTGGTGGATTCTCACAGAGCACGGCCTTTTAAAATAATTAAAGGCGTTTCGTCCTTGATCTCCAGCTTGGACTCCTCAGTAAGGAACTGGAGATCTTACCTTAGACGCCTGTCGCAGATGAACCGCGACGCCAGCGAGATGTTCTGCGGCTATATATATAGAAAATAGACGACGATCTCTCCAACGAGTGTAGAGAGATAGTCGTCTCCCTCTAGTGGTGGGAAAAGCCACCAGCCAGAGCGCGAATTTTTTGACCGTATCGCGAGTTGTTTGTTACAAAATTTTAACGTTCGGTAATATGTATATGTATAATAATTATCGGTCTCTCCGAACCAAATGCCTTACTTTTGGAATAATTTGAGAATCCACCAACCATAGTGGACAAAGAGTACGAGAGGCCTGCATTATTCCAAAAGTAAGGCATTTGGTTCGGAGAGACCGATAATTATTATACATATACATATTACCGAACGTTAAAATTTTGTAACAAACAACTCGCGATACGGTCTAAAATTTCGCGCTCTGGCTGGTGGCTTTTCCCACCACTAGAGGGAGACGACTATCTCTCTACACTCGTTGGAGAGATCGTCGTCTATTTTCTATATATATAGCCGCAGAACATCTCGCTGGCGTCGCGGTTCATCTTGCGACAGGCGTCTAAGGTAAGATCTCCAGTTCCTTACTGAGGTGTCCAAGCTGGAGATCGAGGACGAAACGCCTTTAATTATTTTAAAAGGCCGTGCTCTGTGAGAATCCACCAACCATAGTGGACAAAGAGTACGAGAGGCCTGCATTATTCCAAAAGTAAGGCATTTGGTTCGGAGAGACCGATAATTATTATACATATACATATTACCGAACGTTAAAATTTTGTAACAAACAACTTGCGATACGGTCTAAAAATTAGCGCTCTGGCTAGTGGCTTTTCCCACCACTAGAGGGAGACGACTATCTCTCTACACTCGTTGGAGAGATCGTCGTCTATTTTCTATATATATAGCCGCAGAACATCTCGCTGGCGTCGCGGTTCATCTTGCGACAGGCGTCTAAGGTAAGATCTCCAGTTCCTTACTGAGGAGTCCAAGCTGTAGATCGAGGACGAAACGCCTTTAATTATTTTAAAAGGCCGTGCTCTGTGAGAATCCACCAACCATAGTGGACAAAGAGTACTAGAGGCCTGCATTATTCCAAAAGTAAGGCATTTGGTTCGGAGAGACCGATAATTATTATTCATATACATATTACCGAACGTTAAAATTTTGTAACAAACAACTCGCGATACGGTCTAAAAATTAGCGCTCTGGCTAGTGGCTTTTCCCACCACTAGAGGGAGACGACTATCTCTCTACACTCGTTGGAGAGATCGTCGTCTATTTTCTATATATAGCCGCAGAACATCTCGCTGGCGTCGCGGTTCATCTTGCGACAGGCGTCTAAGGTAAGATCTCCAGTTCCTTACTGAGGAGTCCAAGCTGTAGATCGAGGACGAAACGCCTTTAATTATTTTAAAAGGCCGTGCTCTGTGAGAATCCACCAACCATAGTGGACAAAGAGTACTAGAGGCCTGCATTATTCCAAAAGTAAGGCATTTGGTTCGGAGAGACCGATAATTATTATCATATACATATTACCGAACGTTAAAATTTTGTAACAAACAACTCGCGATACGGTCTAAAAATTCGCGCTCTGGCTGGTGGCTTTTCCCACCACTAGAGGGAGTATTATACATACTATTACCGAACGTTTTAAAATTTGTAACAAACAACTCGCGATCCGGTCTAAAATTCGCGCTCTGGCTGGTGGCTTTTCCCACCACTAGAGGGAGACGACTATCTCTCTACACTCGTTGGAGAGATCGTCGCCTATTTTCTATATATATAGCCGCAGAAACATCTCGCTGGCGTTCGCGGTTAATCTTGCGACAGGCGTCTAAGGTAAGATCTCCAGTTCCTTACTGAGGAGTCCAAGCTGGAGATCGAGGACGAAACGCCTTTAATTATTTTAAAAGGCCGTGCTCTGTGAGAATCCACCAACCATAGTGGACAAAGAGTACGAGAGGCCTGCATTATTCCAAAAGTAAGGCATTTGGTTCGGAGAGACCGATAATTATTATACATATACATATTACCGAACGTTAAAATTTTGTAACTAATTAACAAATTCTTCCATTTATTAATTTAACATAACTTTTTATATAATCAATTTAACATAACTTTTATATTCGTAATATAAATTATATATTTTTATTATTCCTCCTCTTATTTTTTCTTTCTTTTTTATTGTTTCTTTTAGTAGTGACTTCTTTTTTATCTTGAATAACAATTTTACTCTTTTTCTGAGTCTTATTTTCGTACGAGATCGACCCTAGGTAATAATGTTCACATTCTGTATACAAATTACATTCGTAACAACTTACTTCATTAAAATTCAAGATAGAGAAATATTCAAGGAGAAAACAATTGTTAAGAAATAATGTTTATTTTTAGTCAAAACAGTAAAGCACTGCCAGAGGAATTACATTAAAAAAGGTAACCGCTGAATTACCACAAAAATATGCCCGTATTATTTACTTAACATCATGAAATATTAAAAATAAAATTTTTACGTTTAAAGTAAACCAAAAGTTAACAATTTCACCTGGTTAGAAAAATGTTTTATGTTTACAATTATTTTTAAAGACATTAATCATAACACAGCTATTATTGATAACAAGTTTGTTACAAAGTTCAGCATGTTCAGTGCACTTTAAAAATCACAAATGTTCAGATTTTCAACTTGATTTTAATTGTGATTATCAAAATGAACAATTAAGTTTCGAACCCGTTTTTGAAGTAAAGAAATACGCCTGTAATAGCACCTGATAATATGCGATTATGGCCTTGTTACAGCCAGGGGACGTTATACATTTCATACTTTAAGCAACTTAAACTTGGCAATAAAATCAATTTTTATCAAGTTCCACGGCTGACTTACATTAAATTACATATATTGTACTTAGAATAATTTATTCGTAATTTTATATATGATATAATGCGATATATTTCACTATTACACAAATATGCACGTTAGATGATTTTCACCCATATACACAAAAACTTCAACGCATTCATTCTCTTGCCCCATCTCTTACCTCTGATTCCATCTCTTTGATGTTTCTAAAAAAGAATGTATTTGTTGTACCTTTTTAAATGTATTGTATGTGGCAACGGTTTTTTTTTTTCAATTAACGAACTTAACCTATCATTTGAGCTTTTTGTTGTTGACGCATTTTGCTTACTTCATATATTAAGTTTGTAGTGACCGACGCGGTGGCGGAGTGGCGGGGACGCACCTCGGCCGATCACGAAAGTTAAGCAGCACTGAGTGCGGTTCGTACTTGGATGGGTGACACCATTCTTGTGCGGCTTTCGGGATCGGTTAGGTGTTTTTCCACACTTCACAACGTGAGCGGGAGGTGTGAAACATTCGGTTTCGGTGTCAAGGCCTACGCAATGTGACTTTGACACCCAAAAAGAATGTTTCGAATACACCGGCCATCTCGGGTGAGGTTTTCCCTGCTTCACAGGTTTCCCTCACCCACGGGCATAACCCCGGGCGAATGCGAGATGGTGGGGTTTTTAAGGGAGGGATAAAAGCACCCACACATAGGTGGTAGGTGGACACCGTTAAAGTCCCCAGGGGGATAAACGGTAGGAAGTGCCAGAAAAAGAGTGCACAAAATCAAGAATAAAAAAAAAATATTAAGTTTGTAGTTATAAACATTATTACAAAAATAATTAATACTTACTATTGTTATCGTTGAAACAGGGTAATTAGCGGTCTTAACCAGTCGCATTGTCTTTACGCTTTCTCCATAACTTTTGCTCACTTATCTGGATGTATTTGACAGTAATTTTTCTAAATTTTACTATACTATGTATGAAAATGTATGCAAATGTATATTATTTAGAATTTTTACTATACCGCATAGTAAAATTTTATTGTGATATATAGTATAATTTTATAGAAGTATATTAAATTTCCATCATAAATCGAGTTTGTGTTCCGATTACTGAAAAGTATAGCAATTTTTAATCATACATTTCTCTCCGTGTATGCACGCGTAATTAGTCCATCCAATAAAGAAACACTTATTGTCACAATTTATTACATTTTTCGTAATTATATAATGGTTTATCAGTTCACAATATGAAAAAATTAGAAATTTAACATAAATACACTAAAGTAAATGTATACATTTATTGCAGATTTTATTTTCTAAAACATGATAAAAATTTCAAGAAACACGTGCGTCAACGGTTAAGCAGCGATATTGAGAGAGATTGATTGATTGATTGATTATTTATTTTGGTATTTTGGGGAAATCCCCGTATATACATTAGTTACATAAGAGATTATAACATTAAACAGTATAAAATGAAACATGAGAATTCATACAAATCGAAGAAATAATAAAATATAGCGAAATAATAAACAGAAAAATATAACAAAATTAAATAACAAAAATAGTATAACAATAAATAAAATATAACTGGCAAATCCAATATGAAATAAAACAAAGTAAAATGATAAAACTCATAAAAATTAAAATATAAAGTAAATAAAATAAAATAAAAATAGAATAAAATAAAATAAATCAAGGTGCGCGGTAGCGCAACCAACGCAAGTATAATGCGCGCTAGCACCTATTAGACATCTAACTGCACCTGCGGTTTTTTTATTTTTGAATATTAATATATAATATGTTATTTACGTAACTTTTTATATCATATATTATTTCTTTTTCAATATTTTTTCAGTTTATTAAGTTTTCGATAAATTATTTAGTAATACTTTCAATAAAACTTCATGTAAATATCTGAGATGTCAAATTCTTTTACTCGGCTATGTATTTATCGATATCTTTTTCGTCTCCTATATATATATATATATATATATATATATATATATATATATGACTACTCGAAAAAGTTGAGACAGAGCTATAGGGGAAAACGAAAGAGTGAATGAGACACGCGTGATCTACTTATTTTTTCATTATTATCTTAAACGGTCATCTTTTATCTTACACGGTCGTCAATCATCTAACTTGCCGAGAAGCGTGCGCGTAACAGAACCTGTCAGTGACAATTATTGGTTATGTTTAATGTTGATAATTTTAATTCTTGGTTTTGGACTACAGTTTTCACAGGTATGAAGGCTTCACAGAAATATTTATTAATTATTTGAATAAATTATTTTAGAGAAGTTAAAAATATAATTATTTTTTTAATAAAATTATTTATTTAACAATTTAGATTTTGGAGCCCAGTCGTCAAACATATCAAGCAATATTGAAACAACAAATCACTTCTGCAAAAATGTTTACGAAAATGCCTGAAATTATACCAATACAGAAACACATTCATTTAATTACTAGTAGTATGGTACATTTAGTAGACAATAGTTAGATTTCAGAGGACCTAGTGTCGAAGAAACAGAAAAATTTTTATCTACCAAAAAAATTAGGAGAAAAATAATGATTTTTTGCTGTGTTGTAAAATGTAACACCATAAATAATTGTTTATTTATACATAAAAACATTTTTCGTCCAGAAAATAAGTAATTTTAAACATTTTTGAAAAAGTATGTATGTGTGTATGTATGTATGTAGTTAAGTTAATAGAATAACTCAGCCAATTTTGAACCAATTTGGCTCAAATTTTTATGATATCTTCTACATAATAGAGAAGTAAACGTTGCTATTTTGGACCAAATTGGTCGAATAGATATTAAACGGTAGCACTTTTTAACATGACGCTAAAACGTTTTTCTACGACATTATATATATATAAAATTAAATAATCTAAAATATAGATATAGAGAATGTTTAAAAATAAATTTTTATGTACAATTAAATAGTGGCAAGTTAAACGCATTAAAGTGTCAAAATAGTGCAAAAAAAGCGTTTTTTCTACTTTATAAAGACAAATATTAATTGCACTGTAAAAGTATAAATGTAAAAAATCTTTATCTTAATAAGATGAAATTTTTTTGTATACAACACTTTATGCTTAGATGAATAATTTAAAAGTTTAGTACAGAAAAACAGTTGGAGAAGCCTAAAATGTACAATAAAAGAAGCTTTTCAGACATTAACTAAATAAATATTGATTTCACGTAGAAAGTTGAAATGTAAGAAATGTTCATCACATTAAATGAAAACTTTTTTCTATTAAACATTTCTTCCTCACATTGATATTTTTCCTTATAAATGAAAAATTATTAAAAAAGCGTAGAATGTACAAAAAAGACGGTTTTAGACCTTATCTATATAAATATCGATTATACGTACAAATCTTAAAGGTAAGAAATGTTTATCACAAAAAAAAACTTTTGTTTACCTTCTAATTGTTTTTGAAAATGTATATATGCTTGTACGTACTATGTATGTAAACAAGTCAATCGAAAAATTCAGTCAATTTTTTACCCATTTGGCTAAATTTATTTTTATAGCAACTTTTAAATATTACATTCGTTTATTTTTTAAAGCACTTAACGATTGTGCCTGGAATGTGAAAGCGTATAGGTTTTACATATTTTGGGTCCTATAGTTAATTTTTTTACTTTCTACTTGTTAATGGATTGGATTGAAAGACAGAAATAATTCTGTTCGTTACCCTGATCATCTAAAAATTCTACTTTATTAACCTCTACGAATGGAGAAAAATTGCACTTTATGCCTTCGATCACTTTATTTCTCGTAGACATACTTTTTTGTTTTGAAATTATATTAACCATATTCGACTAATACAAAATTAAATTAATTATGTTAAATTAAATGCACCAAAATTCCTTACAATATTGAACAAAATTTAGAAATTTAAAATTACATTGCTGTTTAAATAAGTGACCTTTTAAATGAAAGAAAAGATCGACATAGTTTTAGTATGTCATATATTACATCATGTATTCTAGTTGTGTCGAGATATTACTAGTTTTACCTATTATAATATAATAGTATTTACATACTATTTAGTAAGAATTAATTCAAATTTTCTGTAGTACACTTTACAGAAAAATTTTTACCTACCAAAAAAATCAGGAGAACAAGAATGATTTTTTGATGTGTTGGTTAATAATCTTATTGAAAAGCTTTCTGCCTTGCCATATAGGAAATCACAAGCTGTGATTATTTAGTTACTACATTACAAGTTTTTATAAACGTAACTCGAGCTAACATTACGTGAAAACTTTTATATATATTTTTAGAAACTGTTTAATATAATCTATTCTCATACAGACATTACATTTTCAACCTAAGTATTTAAAAAACTTATCATTTATTATATTAAATTTCTAACATCAAGTTTTATGAATAGAAAGTATTTTGAAATAACACCTTCCACGAAGGTGTGAGAATGCGCAAGTATAATGATAGTTGTTAACTGATAAAATAAATATTTTCATTTCTTGCTTCTACCTTTTTTCTACTTAGAAAAACTTCAAATTTTCAACAACTTAAAAATTTAGTATTAAAAAGTAGATAAATTGTTATTAAGAAGTTGTTTGAATAGAAAGCACTGAAATGAAGCGGAATAACCAACAAGTATTTTGTACCACATTGTAAATCTAATATTTAACTTTAATTATTAAGAATAAGATCAAACCATAATCACAGTATTCGCAAAAAGTTACTGCAATTGAAAGTACTGAAATCAAAATAAAATCGTCAAGTATTTTGCGTTACATAATAATAAATAAATGTCTTATATTTTATTTACCAATCTATTTTTTTGTGACATAGCAGTCTTAAGGTTATATAATCAACTAAATTTCAATGTATTATAACGGTAAGCGAGTTACCGATCAGGTGAGTAACCGAAAAGAGTATCGAGATTGATGCGCGCGCAGGGAACGCGCGCGAGTATCGTGCGCGGAGAGTGGAACAGGAGAGAGCTCGCGCGCGCACGGCAACAACAAGGTGTTGGTGACCGGTGTATGGTTTTTTACGTGTAAAAGTGAACAAAGACTGGTGCGTTTCTTGTGTGGGTGTGAGGTTTTTCTCCCCACCAACCTCCACGTCGGCGTGCGAAGCAGCACGGCCCCGAGAAAGGCAGAAAGAAGGAAGCCAAGAGACGGCCGCTTTCCCGACCGTTGGAGTGAGAGAGAGAGAGAGAGAAATAAGCACGAGGACGAGCTATCTCTCCTTTGCCCAGTCGTTTCCCGCCGAGACGCGATATTTAGAGAAGCGGTAAGTGGTGCACCACGTTTAGACCCGCGTGTTTACATAATATTTCGCGTCCCGATTTACCTGGTACGGTCCAGGTGATGAAGCGTTCCTCCTTTTCCCCCTCTCGTGACAATACCCGCACGGATAGACAGATCGGTGGTTCGCGGGAACCACTTCACGAGAGAAGGCGCGCGTGACGTAGGAAGCTTCTACGTCAAAGCTCTCTACGTCAGAGATACATACGTCACACGACGTGACGTATGCCATCAGGTTAAGCAGCCGATCATATCCGGATCGGTTGCTCGTAATCTACAGTTAAATAGATTTTTACTAACTGTTTTCACGCTGACCTTGGCGGTAGTTATCGGTACAACTCCCCGTACATTGTTAACGTTAATTTATTGTTTATTTATTAATATTTACTTGTTAATTTAATTAATTGACTTGGCGAGACAATCTTTCTCGCCGATTAACGAATAATCTCGATTGTTGATAGTGTTTTACCGGTTACCGTCGTATCCTACGAATACCGCCCTCTCCGGTGTTTATCCTAGTTGGCAATTTTGGGCATAGGGCCCAACACACGGTATCTAAGTCAAACGAGGTGTTTCACGTTGTTAACGGCATTGCACGGGAATCAAAGGGATTCCCGGCCGCGTCGTGGGACTGCACACTTAAGGTTGGTAAGTTGGGACAAATTGGGCCTAACCGTGGGCCTTACATATCCCCAGTACCCACCCTGTTACAACTGGCGCCCAATGCGTGTGGATTTTGGATACAGGACATCGGGAAAATCAACAAGCACGATATAGTTGTTCAATTGTTAATAATATTGTTAATTAACAATTGGATAACTCGCCAACAATAACGAGGTCAGCAGTCGCGTTTCGAAATTGTGAAGTATATTTCGGTACTCTTTCTGTCCCCCTCGAGGCGGAATTTGTTTATTAACAAATAGAATTGTTATAAACAAATAAAAAATTTTTATAACAAATAAAATTTTTTTTTATTTTTCTCGTCTTGACTACTTAGTAGTAGACACAGGAAATTGGTTCCTGGTCGAACATAGGTGGCGCCACTAGAAAAAGGTCGCACAAATAGGAAATTTGGTGGGTTTTCGAACGGAATCGATAGACCGACCAACGTTACTTGGAAATTGGGTAGTTTGGACCAAACCAAGTAACTAACGCCACCTAGAAGAACGAAAGAACGCGACACAGCGCGACGTAACCTGGTGGCAATTTATCGGTATAAATACATTGTTTGTAAGTGTATGCAAGGTTTAACTGGTTTTTGCTGGCACAAAACAGGAAGCTTATAACCTGGCTCAGACCTTTACAAATTGTATTATAGGTTATATTTTTGTAAGAGGTCAAGCGCGCGGTAACTTTAATTATTTAATTTATTTATTTATTGATTTATTTATTATTTATTATATATTATCGTTAAGTTATCGCAAGCTAAGAGCCAGGCAGTAGTTTATTGTAAATTTATTAGCAGATTTGTTAAAAATAGTTTAACCCTTTGAGTCATGCTTTTTTCTACTGCATATTTTGACCTGAAATTTTGTACTTGGGGGTTTTCGGAGTAGCTGATCACGAATCTGAAGTTATATTTTTTTTCTTTTTCTCAAACAAAAAAAAACAAAACAAAAAATAAATAAAAAACCAAAAAAAATACGAAAAAAAGCAAAAACAAAAGGAAATAAAAACTCTCCACGTCCACGTCGTTACATCTGGGTAATGCTGAGTGAAAGTCTATTTTCTGCCATTTCCATTTTTCTCAAATCTAACCTTAGCTTCGTGATCCCGAAAAGTTATATTGGATTTACGTTGAATTTTCCAAAGCTAATAATAGTTTTGTAATCAACGGTCCCGAAAACCCCCAAATACGAATATTTAGACTAAAATATGCAGTAAAATAAAGTTTGATTGGTTTATCGACATGATTAGTTCAATTTCATGTTCAGCGACCCCAAAAACCCCTAAGTACAAAATTTCAGACCAAAATATGCAGTAGAACATTTTTGACAGCGGTTTAAAAAGGTGGTACTCTGGCAGTACCACTGTGACTCAAAGGGTTAAACTCAGTAGTGCTTCCTGATCAAAGAAAGACAGGACTTACTTTTGGCATCCGGTTTTGTGCTTTAGCGGTTAGCTTAGGTAGAAGCAAAACCCAGTTACGCGGATTGGACATTTGGCAAGTAACGCCAAATTTAATAATCGACAGAATATAACCTAGCACACACATAGTGCGTCAAGCCAGCTAGGCTACTTACTGTTAAACGTATAAACGACGCTACAACTGAAGATGGCCGCTCAGCAGAAAGACGTCGATAGTCAAATCGATGCATGGATCGAGACGCTCACCAGGGAGCAAATTGAATTACACCTGGACACCTTGAACCTAAAATCGGCAGGCTCGGTTCATAGGAAAGCCGAGCGACTCCACCAGTGGCTATTAGGAAATTATTCGGCCCAGGAGTTTAACCAGGAGGAAGATGAAACCAAGCAGTTCGCAGCCGTCTCCAACGGAGAAATAGGTGGCTGCAGATGCTAGGTGAACATCAAAACGAGGAGTCTGATGAACCTAGCCCAGATCAGGAAATGTATCTGGTACTGCGGGAGAACGCTGCGGTTAAAGACAACCTGCACAGGACGGTGCAGGATTTCGATGACGTCGAGCTAGATGAAACGACGTCAGCCGCGTCCAACACAGAGCCTCAACCCGAACGAGAGGAAGAATGGCTGTCATTGGTCTCAGAAGAGGGAAACATTTTTAAAATCCCTCGATCGTTCTCCCAGACCTTGGTGCAGCTTATCAAAAAAGTGAATGACCTTACTGTAAAGGTGGATAAGCTGATGTTCGAGCGCACTCAAATCGCTCACAGCACGAGATTGGACGGTGCCAACCAATCTCACCATGTGCAATTTCAGGACACATATACGTGTTATGGTCCTGATGTGAGCGAGATAGGTGAGGCGCAAGTAAATGGCGAGCAACAACGCACAAGCGCCCCTCAGTCTAAGCCTGATGGAGCTTGGAAGGGGGGGAATGCGCGCGAACCCCAGAGGATTCCTCAAGCGCACAGCTCGCCAAACAAGAATCGGACATTCTTAACACCAAGCTTTTCAACGTCATCGAGGTTGAATGGAACACCTCGGGACGTCGGCGGCATTGTTAGGAAGTGGCAGGTCAAGTTCTCTGACGACAAGAGCCAGAGCATCGATGCCTTCCTAACCAGGATCGAGGATTGGAGGATCCTGGCCAACCTGTCAGAGGACGAGTTACTGCCGTCACTCTCGGAACTTTTGACAGACACTGCCGCCACGTGGTACTAGAACGAGAAACACAAGTGGCACTCTTGGCAAGATTTCGTGACTTCGGCTAAACGTTGGTACGGTATGAGCCAACGTTTCCAGCAGAGGATCATCGCCGAGTCCAATGCGCGGACTCAAGGACCCGATGAACCAGTTAGGGACTATATGACGTGCTCTATTGCAATAATGCAAAAGATAGTCCCTACGCCGACTGAAGCGCAGCAGCTCGATCATTTGTATCGGAACATGCTGCCACAGCTTCAACGGCTGTTATAGAGAGCGGAAGTGAGCTCAATTGAACAAATGCTGGACCTCGCCACGGTAGCGGAGCAGACTATAGAAGGTGAGAAAGTATATCGTCCACCACCTACGGAGGAAGGGTCTCTGCTTCCCGAAATGGCGTATAAGCCGAAGCGGAAAAAAGGTTCACCGAAGGCTAAGGTAGCGGCCGCTGAGGTAAGCCCAGCCAAACCAAGCGAGCCAGACGTCGTCGACCGCATCGCAAAGATGCTGGAGGATGTGCTGCGGCCCATCGTCTCTTAATTGGCGTCGACGACCCGACAGTCCCGTAGGAGAAGCCCAAAGTCTGGTTCTCCAAAGAAAGGCCAACAGATCTCCGAAGAGTAGGAGGTTTGGCAGACCTAATGGCCCGAGCCAGAGCTTCGGACACCGGCAGGAGAAGAAGAGTGCTAGTCCACAGAGAGAAAAAGTGAGGGAACAGCCGAAATCCGAATGGGCTCGACTTTCGATCCGACTAAGCCTCTTACCTGCAAGGGCTGCGGGAAAATTGGATATTCCCTTAGGTACTGTCCGGTGTACTCGGGAAGCGCCAGAGGGAGCGGTTAACCGGGACGAAAACCGCGACCCAAGAGCTTGAGTCCCCGCTGTCCCAGGTGAGTTCGGGACAGACCCGCTCCGACCGTGAGTATGGTCAAGAGAGGAGCGGAAATTGGCCTCAAAAGAGGAACGGTCCCAAGAAGCCAGCAGACCAACCTCATCCTATAAACCAGAGGATGAGAGTCGTTGGTGGCTTCTCGTGGAGATTGAGGGCTTTCGTATAAGAGCCTTATACGATCCCGGAGCCTCCACGACCGTGATGGGACCCAGCGGTCTGCAAATCGCCGCAGCATTGGGCAAGGAGCTCATTGTGGCGAACGCCGGACGCGTGAAGATGGCGGATGGTAGTTACCAACCGCTAAACGGTCATGTGATCTTACCTCTCACTGTCGGAAATGAGACACGTGAAATAAAGGTAGCGATCATACCAAACCTTGACGCCGAATGCTACGTAAGAGTAAATTTCGTACGAGCATTCAGAGCCATATTGGATCCGGATAGCGACCGCCTGTTCCTCAAGGACAGCAAGCAGCAGATCCACCTCGAAGTTGCTGGAATAGGGGGTATGGCCACCCTCTCGTCCGCTGGGATAGCGGACGCAACCGAGGCGGAAAGGGAAGAGCTGCGAGCGCTAGTAAGCAAAGTGCTGTCTAATACTTCTCCCAAAATCGGGCGAACCCATCTCATCGAGCACTCGATTGGCGTGGGATCAGCTCGCCCGATAAAGCAGAAGTATTACCCGGTGTCGGAGAAGATCCAGGAGGAGATGCACCGACAGGTCCGAGAGATGCTAGATTTAGAGATCATAGAACCCTCGGACAGCGGTTGGTCAAGCCCCGTGGTGATGGTACGCAAGGAGAACGGATCACGTCGGTTTTGCATTGACTTTAGGAAAGTCAATGCGCTAACGAAACCAGACGCGTATCCCCTCCCGTTCATGCAGGATATCTTGCGCAAGCTGAAGAAATGTCGGTACATTAGTACTCTGGACATGAACTCAGCGTATCATCAGATACCTCTCCAGAAGGAATCGCGTCCTTATACGGCTTTCACAGTCCCGGGGATGGGACTGTATCAGTTTACGCGGATGCCATACGGATTGGCATACGCCGGCGCGACCTTTCAACGCATGATTGACCAAGTGGTTGGTCCTGATCTCGAGCCCAATGCCTTTTCTTACCTCGATGACATTATTATAGTCACCGAGACATTTGAAGGGCACAAGTATCTCGAGTTGATGTTGAAAAGACTGACCAAAGCTAACTTGACAGTAAATAAAGATAAGTGTGTCTCTTGTCAAGATGAGGTGAGATACCTTGGCGTGCTGGTCAACAGGGATGGAATTCTTCCCGACCCAGCCAAGACAGAGCCGATAAGGGTTTATCCGGCTCCCAAGAACCTCAAACAGCTTCGACGATTCCTCGGCATGGCGTCGTGGTATCGGCGTTTTATGCCGGATTACGCCACGATTGCCGAGCCGCTTACCCGTCTCACGAAGAAGAACCAAGGCTACGAGTGGTTAGATGAACAGGAACAAGCCTTTCAGCAGCTGAAGGCCCTGATCATGACTGCTCCAGTTCTTCAACGACCCAGTGCAGATGGACTGTTTAGCCTGCACACGGACGCGAGCGATACCGGCATAGGAGCCGTGCTCGTCCAAGAGATAGACGGAGAGGAAAGAGTCATTGAGTTTGCCAGTCGCATTCTCACAGCACCCGAAAAGACTTATAGCGTTACGGAGAGGGAATGCTTGTCCGTGGTTTAGGCCTATTAATAAGTTCAGACCTTACCTCGAATGGTAACCACTTCAAAGTGATAACGGATCACAGTAAAGCTAACTGACAGTAAATAAAGATAAGTGTGTCTCTTGTCAAGATGAGGTGAGATACCTTGGCGTGCTGGTCAACAGGGATGGAATTCTTCCCGACCCAGCCAAGACAGAGCCGATAAGGGTTTATCCGGCTCCCAAGAACCTCAAACAGCTTCGACGATTCCTCGGCATGGCGTCGTGGTATCGGCGTTTTATGCCGGATTACGCCACGATTGCCGAGCCGCTTACCCGTCTCACGAAGAAGAACCAAGGCTACGAGTGGTTAGATGAACAGGAACAAGCCTTTCAGCAGCTGAAGGCCCTGATCATGACTGCTCCAGTTCTTCAACGACCCAGTGCAGATGGAAGCATTGAGTTTGCCAGTCGCATTCTCACAGCACCCGAAAAGACTTATAGCGTTACGGAGAGGGAATGCTTGTCCGTGGTTTAGGCTATTAATAAGTTCAGACCTTACATCGAATGGTACCACTTCAAAGTGATAACGGATCACAGTAGTCTTCGCTGGTTGTGTGATATGAGAAATCCAACCAGCCGACTAGCAAGATGGGCTTTAGAGCTTCAAGCTCATGACTTTGTCGTCGAGCACAGAAAAGGAGCTCTGCATCACGTTCCCGATGCTCTATCTCGCATGTATGAAGACGACGAGCCTACAGTAGCAGCAATGTCGTGGACTCAAACTACTAAAGATTCTTGGTACCTAGACTGGATCAAGAACGTTTCCGACAGACCCCGTGATTTCCCCGACTGGAAAATAGTTGGAGAAAATCTATACATCTATCGCCCCGACAAGAAGTTAGAGGAAGTGATGAATGATGTGCAAGCATGGAAGCTGGTTGTACCCGTAGAGAATCGTCACTCTATTCTGAGAGAGTGTCACGACGACCCCTCAGCTGGCCATCTCGGAAGAGAAAAGACATTCGCCCGCGTGGCCCAAAACTATTATTGGCCACGGTTCTACGCAGAAGTTGCGGATTACGTCAGGCGATGTCAAGAGTGCCAGCAATGTAAGGTCGAGCAACGTCCTCCTTCAGGGTTAATGGGTCACCGTCAATCGGACAGACCATGGCAGGTGGTATCAGGAGATATCACTGACCCGCTTCCACGCTCTAGCCGAGGATACGAATACATCCTAGTATTCCAGGATTTATTCACGCGCTGGATTGAAGCAATCCCGATACGAAAAGCTAACGCAAAGACGATAGTCCGCGAACTTCATGAACGAGTGATTAACCGGTTCGGCACCCCGGAAGTATTTCATTCAGACAACGGGACCGAGTTTAAAAATAAACTCGTACACGAATACCTCGAATCTAAGGGAGTGTATCATTCGACGACACCCCCTTATCACGTACAGGCCAATCCTGTCCAGAGGGCCAATCGTACTCTTAAGACAATGGTGGCATCGTATATCCAGGATAAGCACAGCGACTGGGACGACAAGCTGCCAGATTTAGTCTTTGCACTAAACACAGCGGTGCAAAGTTCTACTAGATGGAGCCCGGCTATGCTGAGCTATGGTCGCCAACCCGAGGCGCCTAGTACCCCTCGTCGAGAGCAAGACCGGCTTGCCCAGCAACAGTTTGAGTTCCGTAGACTGCAGGATTGAAACGACAAAATCAAACATTTGCCAAGACTGCACGAGAACGCAAATCGTCTGTCGGCTGCCAGTAAGGCTCGGCAAGCCGAAATCTTCAACTCACGACGAAGGCCAGCGGAATTTTGAGGTAGGACTCCTGCGTTGGAAAAGTATCAACATTATTATTATTATTATTCAGCAATACATTGTTTAGATTTCACAAACTTGTCACTGTCACGTTATCATATTATTCATATAATTATATATCCGATTTATTTATATATCTTTTGTATTAAATACGTATATTCAGGTATTGTAATAATGATGTTTATATATTTATAGTAATCCTTCAGATTAGTATTATAATTCTTGTAAGGGATGTAAAACTAAAAATTCAGCATTATAAATGTTTAAAAATTAATTTTTTACATTTGTATAATAATATTTGTATTTTTAGCAGCTTACAGGGGATTTGATGGATACTGAAACAAGTGAAGATACTTTTCTACCACTCCAAGGTAAGTGCACAAATTTTTTTGCAATGATCATGCTAATAGATTCATCGTTATAAGGCAACAAATATACATTTCTATTAATATTTCGGGCACTTTTCCCGGATATTTTGACCATAAGTGATCTTAATGATTTAGACCCACTCTGGAAATTTTTAGGCAGTTTCTGACTATAAAAAGACATCTTTTAGACAGTATTAGGTTACCAGACTCCGGAGCAGAATTGCTGATTTTCACTATTTAAGGTTTAAATGGCTTACAAGAGTGTGACAGCATACATTTATGTCTTTAAAAGTATTTTTAATGAAAAGTTCGGAAAATTTTACAAAAAAAGTCATACTTATGTTTTTAGTGAAAAATGCATCCCCTGGGAGCTAACAATTCATGAAAATGGGCATATAATGCAAAAAAGTGCTAAAATGTCAACTTTGACTCTCTGTAACTTAAAATAATGGCCCAAAAAAAATCTGAAAAAATTCAGGAGAACTACTGGATACATCTAAAACATATTCCCATAGTTATAGCAATATTTATTTTTTTCATCTTCGATGTCACAGAGAACCACCCATATATTTACATACGTTAGTTTTTTAGTTTCAACAACAAATATTATTTTGCAGGAAGCGCAGATACAAATTGGACTGTCGGTGCTGTTTTAGAAAAGAAATTATGCACTTAGCGGACTGATTAATTACAACAAGAATCAGTTTAGGTTAGGTTGTGGTCTAGTCATTGGTTAATTTGTTATTTGGAAAAATGAAATTTTGTAAAATTAAATTTTATAAAATCAAATTTGCAAATTGGTTGAATTTTGTCGAAAGTTCTATTAGGATTGATGCAACTTTCAGTCAACAAATGACATATCATTATATTTGCTTTACATAATATTATGACTGTAGCCAGTTAGCATTTTCTTGGTCAAGTTTCATTGAACAATTTTGTAAAAATTTCTTACTGGTTTTGCTAATGATCTTCTTACTAGCAATATAAGTCATAGGTTCATTTGTGTAAATAAGAAATTAATTTTTACTACATATTTTGTTTTTTACTTCTATCAACATGCAAAAACCAAAACATCTTAAATAAAATAAAATTCTGCTCATGCCAAAATTTATTCATTGAATGTAAAAAACTTTTTACAGTCATATACATTATTCTGTTATGTATGCTACATTTTTTGAATATCGAATAAAATAAATAGTAAAATATAAATTTATACATTGAGCAAAATGTATAATATGTACTATATGAGAGATTCCGTAAAATGCTTACATTTTTAGTTAATTATAAATTGGAAGTTTTTAAATTTAGTGCCTTGTAAATAATTATAACTAAAAAGTTATTTCAGCTCTGCGAACAAACACTATATCAGCTGCATTTATATTAATAGCAACATTATCCTTCTGTAAACAGCAATTGTATTATAAATGATTTATTAAACCCTTTTATTGAGTGTTATTAATCATTGAACTTTACCAATACATCTGATATTACAAAAAAATATAAAAAGTAATCGTTTACTTAAAATCACCTAAAATAAAATGTGCTTCGTATTAACTAGTTTATTTAAAAAAAAAAATATCTCAAAATCTTTAACTAAAATAAAATCTTAGTTTATTTAGTGGTAATTCAAAACTTACCTAAACTCCGACTAATTGTTAAAGCCTATAGGCAGGCTGCTGAAGAGCACCGGCGTCTCCAGCAGAAAGCGGATGCCGCTAAAAGAAGAGCCGCTGAGCTGGAGGCGCAGCTGCAGTCTCAGCCCTCCACGAGCGGAACGAGCGGTTACAAGGAACCAAAGTGTCCGCTCTGCCGCTGCAAAGGGGTCGTTGACCCGAAGAAATGCCCTCGCTTCAAGGCGCACGCCGAAATCAAGGCGGGGCGCAGGAAGCAGGGCTGAGGGCCATAAGGAGCCAACGACCCAACTCCTCCAAATGTATATATATGCTCGTGTTTTTTATTAAAGTTTTATAATAAAAATAAGGTATACCGCCTGATTATTTATCCTCTTTCCTGTTCCTCGCGGTACAGAGTCCACATACAGAGTATGCGGAATCTGGAAAGGGGGTATAACGGTAAGCGAGTTACCGATCAGGTGAGTAACCGAAAAGAGTATCGAGGTTGATGCGCGCGCAGGGAACGCGCGCGAGTATCGTGCGCGGAGAGAGGAACAGGAGAGAGCTCGCGCGCGCACGGCAACAACAAGGTGTTGGTGACCGGTGTATGGTTTTTTACGTGAAAAAGTGAACAAAGACTGGTGCGTTTCGTGTGTGGGTGTGAGGATTTTCTCCCCACCAACCTCCACGTCGGCGTGCGAAGCAGCACGGCCCCGAGAAAGGCAGAAAGAAGGAACCCAAGAGTCGGCCGCTTTCCCGACCGTTGGAGTGAGAGAGAGAGAGAGATAAGCACGAGGACGAGCTATCTCTCCTTTGCCCAGTCGTTTCTCGCCGAGACGCGATATTTAGAGAAGCGGTAAGTGGTGCACCACGTTTAGACCCGCGTGTTTACATAATATTTCGCGTCCCGATTTACCTGGTACGGTCCAGGTGATGAAGCGTTCCTCCTTTTCCCCCTCTCGTGACAATACCCGCACGGATAGACAGATCGGTGGTTCGCGGGAACCACTTCACGAGAGAAGGCGCGCGTGACGTAGGAAGCTTCTACGTCAAAGCTCTCTACGTCAGAGATACATACGTCACACGACGTGACGTATGCCATCAGGTTAAGCAGCCGATCATATCCGGATCGGTTGCTCGTAATCTACAGTTAAATAGATTTTTACTAACTGTTTTCACGCTGACCTTGGCGGTAGTTATCGGTACAACTCCCCGTACATTGTTAACGTTAATTTATTGTTTATTTATTAATATTTACTTGTTAATTTAATTAATTGACTTGGCGAGACAATCTTTCTCGCCGATTAACGAATAATCTCGATTGTTGATAGTGTTTTACCGGTTACCGTCCTATCCTACGAATACCGCCCTCTCCGGTGTTTATCCTAGTTGGCAATTTTAGGCATAGGGCCCAACTCACGGTATCTAAGTCAAACGAGGTGTTTGACGTTGTTAATGGCATTGCACGGGAATCGAAGGGACTCCCGGCCGCATCGTGGGACTGCACACTTAAGGTTGGTAAGTTGGGACAAATTGGGCCTAACCGTGGGTCTTACATATCCCCAGTTCCCACCCTGTTACAGTACGTAATTAAAATAAATAAAATAATAAAACTTCATATGTAAAATTTTAGTAAAATTTATATGATAAGTGTTTAGTATTTATTTGCAATCTGTTTAATTATGTGTGCTAACGGTTTTTGAATCTACAGTTAAAAATTCATAATATAACTTATTTGCAACTAAAACTTATTTCGTAAACATTTCGAAGTGATTAAATATTGTCTAATAAAAGACGTGAGATTAGTTTTTTAAATAGTAAATAAATTAAATAAAAATAAATACTTATATTTAAATTTTATTATAGAATTACTTCGATAAAAATTACATTATTTTCTATAAAGTAAATATCTTAATAAGATATTTGGTATTCAAATAAACAGAAATCGTATCTATTGTCTAAAATAAAAAATTATTTCTACATTTGAAACTTCCATCAAGTAAGTGTCTTTTATTTATTCATATAAACTAGGATAATACTTGCGCCACCCGTCTGCTAAGTGTTTTCAGGCACTATTTCTTAATTTTGTAATTCATTTGAATTTTATAATTTGGTTACAACAATTATCGAGTTGTGAGAGATTTATTTGATAAGAGCATTTTTATTTTTACTAGTTATTTTTTTAATAAATAATTATTTGTATACAGGTCATAAAAAGTTAATTATTGTCTTAAAATTTATTAGCGTAACTCGATCTAACAGTTTGTTCACGATGTATTAAGTGATAAATACTAAGACGAGTGTGTAAGTAATTTTATGTAGCAGTGGGTATAAAATGCGTTATTTGCTCACTCACGCGTTTTTTTTTCACCACCCAAGGATATGCGTGGATGAATATTTACTCAGCTCACTTGACGCCAGCGCCATTAATACACGCATATTCTTGGGTGGCGAATTTGTGAAAATAACACTACTGACTGCCCTTAAGCACTTAGCAGACGGGTGGCGCAAGTATTATCCTAGTTTATAAGAATAAATAAAAGACACTTCCTTGATGAAAGTTTGAAATGTAGAAATAATTTTCTATTTTAGACAATAGATACGATTTCTGTTTTTTTGAATACCAAATATCTTATTAAGATATTTACTTTATAGAAAATAATGTAATTTTTATCGAATCAATTCTATAATAAAATTTAAATATAAGTATTTATTTTTATTTAATTTATTTACTATTCAAAAAACTAATCTCACGTCTTTTATTAGACAACATTTAATCACTTAGAAATGTTTACTAAATAAGTTTTAGTTGCAAATAAGTTATATTATGAATTTTTAACTCTAGATTCAAAAACCGTTAGCACACATAATTAAACAGATTGCAAATAAATACTACACACTTATCATATAAATTTTACTAAAATTTTACATATGAAGTTTTATTATTTTATTTATTTTAATTACATATATTGAAATTTATTTGATTATAAAACCTTAAAACTGCTACGTCACAAAAAAATAGATTGATAAATAAAATTTAAGACATTTATTTATTATTATGTAACGCAAAATACTTGACGATTTTATTTTGATTTCAGTACTTTCAATAACTTTTTGCGAATACTGTGATTATGGTTTGATCTTATTCTTAATAATTAAAGTTAAATATTAGATTTACAATGTGGTACAAAATACTTGTTGGTTATTCCGCTTCATTTCAGTGCTTTCTATTCAAACAACTTCTTAATAACAATTTATCTACTTTTTAATACTAAATTTTTAAGTTGTTGAAAATTTGAAGTTTTTCTAAGTAGAAAAAAGGTAGAAGCAAGAAATGAAAATATTTATTTTATCAGTTAACAACTATCATTATACTTGCGTATTCTCACACCTTCGTGGAAGGTGTTATTTCAAAATACTTTCTATTCATAAAACTTGATGTTAGAAATTTAATATAATAAATGATAAGTTTTTTAAATAATTAGGATGAAAATGTAATTTCTGTAAGAGAATAGATTATATTAAACAGTTTCTAAAAATATATACAAAAGTTTTCACTTAATACATCGTGAACAAATTGTTTGATCGAGTTACGTTAATAAAAACTTGTTATGTAGTAACTAAATAATCACAGTTTGGGATTTCCTATATAACAAGGCAGAAAGCTTTTCAATAAGATTATTAACCAACACATCAAAAAATCATTCTTTTTCTCCTGATTTTTTTGGTAGGTAAAAATTTTTCTGTAAAGTGTACTACGGAAAAAATGAATTAATTCATACTAAATAGTATGTAAATACTATTATATTATAATCGGTAAAACTAGTAATACCTCGACACAACTAGAATATATGATGTAATATATGACAATGCGTTAAAATGTAAAACAAAGTATAAAATACTAAAACTATGTCGATCTTTTCTTTCATTTAAAAGGTCACTTATTTAAACAACAATGTAATTTTAAATTTCTAAATTTTGTTCAATATTGTAAGATATTTTGGTGCATTTAATTTAACATAATAAATTTAATTTTCTATTAGTCGAATATGGTTAAATTAACTTAACAACGAAAATAAAAACAGATTAAACTCGTGGTCGCAATACGGAGTAAAATAGCGTAAGAGCGTAGAAACATAAAAAATGCATAAAACATGGTAAATAAAATAAGTAATAAAATTACGCCGCACGCAAAAATAAAAGACATAATTAAATAAATAAATACATAAAAAGGACGAAGTACAATAAATAAGTAAATAAATTGTGACTAGAAAAATGGAATGTTGCTTATACATCGAGCAAGGGCAAGGGAGGGCACTCCAAACCTTTATTCACTTCTCTCGACTCCCACGCCCGTCGATCAAGCTCAGAGAGATGCAGTGCCAATGAGGATTTAAAGGAGGGGAAGAGGAGGGGGTCGAAGTTAGTAAAAGGTAGATAGTTAATAAGGCGAGAGGCTGTAATTAAATACGAATTATTGAGAGCTTCGGTTCTAGGAGGGAGGTTGAAGAGGGATAGGGATGACGGGAAAAAGTTCGAAAAGAAAAGGAAGCATCACGAAGGATAAAGTGACGAGCAATATAGGATGGGGATTTATGGGAGATAATATCATAGGCACTATAGCCGATGAAGAGGGATCTCCTGAGCTCGACCGACAACCAACCTAGTTTGAGGCGGTAGGGCGTTACCTGCTCTCTCCAAGGTATGTTTCCCCACACAAAGTGAACGCATGCGTTCAATAAACGTTGAAGTTTTAGATTCTTAGTGGCGTCTAGATCGTGAAAGACTACGCAGGCATAGTCAAAGTGTGGGAAAACAAGCGACTCTACAAGATGTTTCCTATTTTGACGCAAGAGAGCACGTTTGAAGAATTTCAGAGAGTGCAAGACTCCGTGAACACGCTGCGATATCGACGCGACCTGAGGGTAATCCAAACGCCCAGTGATTTGACCTCTGAAGCATACTCGAGAAAATTGTCACCGATCTTGATCATAGGAGCCGAATCTAAATCACTGCGCGAGATAAAAGCCTGACTACCCAATATCAACACTTTCGTTATGTTTACATTTAGATTTAATCCGTTTGATCTCGCCCAGTTTTCCACCGCATTTGGATCCTCCGAGATTCTCTGGACTCCTTGGGCGAGATCAGCAGGAAGGAAAGAGTGATAGATTTGGGTGTCATCCGCGAAAACCATGTGATCAGAGTGTTTTAAGACACTCGGCAAGTCATTGATAAAGATAGAGAAAAGAAGTGGGCCAAGGACACTTCCCTGAGGAACCTCCCTAGATGTGTCCAGCCAGGCCGAACTAGAGCCTAGGTTCATCCACCACTGCCTGGGAACGACCTACGAGGTAGTAGAAAAACCAGGACATGACCGTGTCGAAACAGCCTAAAGAACGTAGTTTATGCAATAAGATATCGTGTGGAACCGAATCGAACGCTTTAGAAGTCGAACAGGATGAGGACGGTGATCATGCGTTTATCAATCGCTCTCCTAATATCATCGAGTACGCCAATTAGGGCTGTCTGAGTACTGTGCCCCCGGCAAAAGCACGCTTGTCTCTCCATGAATAAATTATTTTTGTTTAAGTATTCCATAAGCTGCTCGTGTACAATTTTCTCAAGAATCTTGGAGATTTTACAGAGCTTAACGATGGGCCTAGTATCAGACGGCGAGATCACCCTGCCCGACTTGGCCAATGGAAAAAGGAGAGATTTCTTCCAAGGCTCTGGAAAAGATCCGGTTGAAAGAGAGGAATTGAATAACTGAGCAAGGTGGGGTGCAATCTGGGGTGCTAAGCATTTCAGCATGGAGACGGAGATTCTATCGAAGCCTATGGCCTTAGATGAAGCCCTGGAGATGGTAGAAAGGATCTTGTGATAGGAACAAAGTGGAAGAAAGTGGAAGGGTAAAAGGGAGGCAAGACGCCAGAGGATGAGATGAGTGCCTGAAGATGAGTAAGATTGAAGCGAGAAGATGAATGAGAAATGGGTACATAGTGAGTGTTTAGCTGATCTAATGAAAACATGGTAAGAGATGACTGAGATGACTTAGTCGCAAGACCCATGTTCCTGAGCTTTCTCCACAAACCTGCAGCATCGGATGCCGAGTTGATTTTGCTACTGAGAAACGTAAATTTACAAGAATCTATGGAGTTCTTAACTAGCCTACAAAGATCTTTGAAGATCTGATGGACAAGTACCTCTTAAAAGCCAAGTTACGAGTTTTGATTTTATGCCTTATACATGGGGTGATCCAGGGTTTGATGGAGTTTCTAATAGTGATAAGTCTTGCCGGTGCAAGGGAGATAAAGGTATGTAAAATAGAAGATACGAGGTTGGAAAGGAGGTTGTTGACAGGAATTTGAAACGGAGAGGGCGGAATCAAGGAAGGAAAAGGGGAAGAGAGAGTGTGGCCAGGCGAAATAGGTGACGTAAGAGATGCAGATGAACAAGATGAGATAGTAGACGTGATAGGAAGTGATGAAGCACAATCGAAAGCAGCCGAGAATATCGCAGCGACCTCCGCCAGATCAATCCGGGCAGTATTACGCGACCATATCTTCTTTGCAACAGGTAATGGTTTAGAAAATTCGAGTTCGAGAACAATGAAGTCATGGCCTGCTGCAAAGGGCACCGAAGATTTAAAGTATTTGAAAACTGGCGGAGGATTGCGTACGATAAACAAGTCAAGCCATGTGTGAGATGAGGTAGTTGAGGTATGAGTATGATGAGTGGGATCGGATTCGACCAGGAAAAGATTTAATGAATCGAAGTATGACTCCAACATGGCGGACGCCCCATCCTTCTTGCACATATTAACGTTAAAATCCCCGGTAATGACAACCTGATCACAAGTGTGCAAGAAATTAGTTACTGAATCAAAGAAATTTGATGGAAAGGTCGCTGAGGGTCTCCTGTAAACCACACAAAAGAGTAACGAGCTAGTTTGATTATGGATTTGAAAAATCATAAACTCCGGGAAGTTGGAAAAGACAGGGTTAGAGTGAGCTACAAGATTAACCTCAAGACTACTCCTGATGTAAGCCGCAACACCCCCTTCCCTCCTTTCTAACACGATCCAATCTATGTAGTGTGTAGTTCGGAAGACCCAACATGTCTGAGGAGTCATAGTCAGTGAGGAATGTGTCGGAAAGAGTAATGATGTCATGATTAAAAGGCAAAACTAATGATTCAATGGATGAAAAATGAGTTTTTAGTCTGTTAATATTTACATGGAAAATGGAGAATGAGCTAGTTATAGATGATGCCCGGCCAGGCAAACCCTATTTCTGAGAGGGAGGATATCTTAAAAATGTCCGCTTCCGAGTGAATCGGGAAGAGTTGCCCTCCCTTGGTAACACGCATGAAAACCGTAAAATTCTTGACTAGAGGCTTCGCGAAGCCCAAATCAGTGGAACAGCGAAGTGCTTTAGAAAAAAATTCGTAAATCGGCCCAGATCCACCCGCACCGAACAGAGAATCCGCCGAGTCTCCCTTGAGAAGGCGCGCTCTCTCGAGAATAAGGTCTCTAGTAGAGGGCGACGAAAACCGGACGACAATTCCATTTTTAATATTAAAATTGTTATTAGTATTAGAAACGTTGATGCTAGTGTTCGCGGCAGAGGTCGAAGTTGCCAATCCCAAGTTTCGATCGCTAGGTTTGTCTCGAACGAGCCAGGGACGAGTTTCGACGATCTGGGAACTAATCCTGGGAAGATTTAGAGCTTCAAAAAATTTTTTAGAGCTTCCACTTCAGGAATGGTCAGATTTGCCGGAATGCCGCAAATGAGGATTTCACACGCGTCAATAATTTGAGACGCGGTAGTCCCCAGACTCGATCCCCGTAACTCGCTGATCTGTCCGCGAATTTCTCCGTTTGCGGTTTCAAGGGCATCTAAGCGGTTTGATATGCCGTTAAACTTTTCCTCAGTCGACGCTTCCATCAGCGAAACCCGCGAACCCAGCTCAAGAATATCGCCGGCCAGTCCCTGCACCGAGGACTCGATGCGCGAAACCAAACTCTCAAGCTTCGATTCAAAACGACTCGCGAACTCAGCAAACAAAGCAGCCATATCTACGGCAACGATCGTCCGCGCGGGTAGGTCGGAGCAGCTCTCGGTGGGCGTGGCGCCGCGAGGTTGCTTGGCAACCTGCGACGATTATGGCGACGGGGGCGAGGCTATGCACTTGGCACTGGAAAGAGACGGAGTGGGCGTGGCCGCCAGCTCGGTAGCGCAGGTCTCCATCGATTGTCGCGGCAACCCAGGCAGTGGCGCCCTCGCATCGGTTGATGCCGCGACAAGTGCTTTAGCCTGAGCTGCGCACAACAGCGGCGCGCGGAAGAGCCTGGCGCGATGTCAAAGCAGTGCGCGTGCGTGATTTTATTACAGTGTGGACAGACCTCCGTGTAATCCTTTCTGGTGAGTCTCCCGCCACACACAAAGCACCCGCGCGATGTTGCTATAATATCCGCGCGGCGTCCATCGACGAAGGTCGCAAAGTGTGCGAAAAACCGTCGAGATGTTGGGAGCACTGCGCACACTGGCCAGCGCGATGAGTCGTCTTTCCTTCTCGAAGATATCCTCCAAAGTGCCGCAGAATAAAATTTGCAAATAATGGAACTACTGGTTGCAGCAATGAAACACTAATTTACTAGATAGACGCTGCAGTCAGTAATCGTCTCTTTCAAATGTTCTAGAAAAAACTCGGAGCAACTGTGTGAGTATAAAAAGTACTAAGCAAGACGGAGCAGTAAACAAGCAAACTTGTACTCACCAGAGAGAGAGAGAGAGAGAGAATAAGATATGTATATATATGCTTATTCTGTTTTTGAATCTTTTAAACAATTATTATTAGTATTTAATATATATATTGAATACTAAAAATATATATATTATAACGGGTACAGATTTCAAGTGCCAGCGCAGGTAGGTCCTTGGATTATCGGCGACGATCGTCGATAGAACCAAGTCGACTAGCCGGTATAATTGCGAATGGTAGCGCAGTGGTGAGGCTTCTGCCTCACGCTCCCGGGATCGAGGGTTCGCGCCCCGATAACTTCGTTGATTTTTTTATTCCTTATATTCAATCCGTACCTAGTTACAATGACGCCCAAGTAGAAAACCCTTTTGCCAGAAGAGACGAAGAACTTTATCTTCGCCTGGCTCATCCTCGACCAAAGTCGGTCACAAATTCCCATCCCCACCACCACAGTCCCGGTGGATTTCCCCGCGAGAACGTCAAAAGTGCGGAGGTACAACTGTAGGAGAAAAGCCTGTGTTTCGTTGCCTCCACAGTGTGTATACGTATACGCAGTACACCTCGAAGGTAGGAACTAGACGTAGGGGAGCTTAAGATTTTGGGATCTCAAGCGTGGTGGTACAAACGCACGGCTATCCCTAACAAGGCTCCCGGTGCTCAGAAACGGGTCGTCTTGACACCGGTCGAGCAGGGACAACCTTCCCCTCGCGATGATCGAAGTGATCAAACGGCTCCCCGAGGGCGTAGGTCGCGTTAGGGTGGGGAATATAACGGGTACAGATTTCGAGTGTCGGCGCAGGTAGGTCCCTGGATTATCGGCGACGATCGTCGATAGGACTAAGTCGACTAGCCGGGATAATTGCGAATGGTAGCGGAGTGGTGAGGCTTCTGCGTCGTGCTCCCGGGATCGTGGGTTCGCGCCCCGATACCTTCGTTGATTTTTTTATTCCTTATATTCAATCCGTACCCCGTTACAATACATATATATACATAAAACTCCTGAATCTTATGAGTACTTTGCGAATATTTAAAAATAAATTGTAGAAAAACTACTAAATAAAAGTCAGTTGTTGCAACATTATACGAGATCGACTATAAAGATTGAACAATTACGATATCTTTTCGTTTCTTGCTGTATGATATATATATTATAATACATTCATAGATTAATGAAAGAAATTTCAGTACGCGTTTTACCTACTGATATGATTCCTGCGAGCAGAACAGTGAATAGTGATACCAAATTCGTGTTTCAGTGGGGTGGATTTCTCTTTCTCGCAAAGACGATCACGGTTTATTTTAATTTGTTTTTCAAAGATATTTTATTTTATATTAATTATGTGATAAGAATATAATTATTATGTATATAAAATCAAAGAACAAGATATAACCTACAATATATCCATGCAATGTATTTATATTGTTGCGGCATATTGTGACGTGTTCACTGGGGATTAGGGTGGAGTCACGATTGAAATACAAATAAAAGAAACTTAGCTAAAAGATTACAGATTTATTGCACTTAATGTGCTTACGAGTACTACACGGCAAAGCAGCGGCGTTGCCGTCCAAAGTGCCAGTCACGTTGGCCGCGGTCGCTCGCGTTCGCGCGTTTGCGGGCCGTCCCGCACCTAACCACGCGTCGCGCACACACACTTTAAGGATGCTCGATTTGGGAGGAAGGAGCACGGCTCACCTGGACGCTCGTCTCCTAGATCTCTCGGACACACGCGTAGCCCTTAAAATTGCGGTTCAAGTCAAACAATGTCGGTGGTCGGTCGCAGTCTGACGATCATCGGCACGCACGCAGCGAGAGAGTTTTTCTATACGTATTGCGCATGCCCGCCTACTCTCGCGTCTCGAGTCGTGCGCGCTCGGCTGGGTTCGTACTGGCCGCTCGGGCCGTAGTTTCGCTGCCTCGACGGAGATGTTGTCGACGACGTTGACTTTCTTGGTGCTGAATGGTAATCGAGTAATTGCGGACCTGCTGAGAGTACTATCTGTGAGGTAAGCTTTAGACCGTTCCTCGTTACCTCAATTTTAGGCTAAATCGAGCCCCTCGAGTTCTCTCATTGCAGGTGCTGTATATCGTCGATACGGGATCCTCGGCTCGGAGTTTTCGGAGGGCTGGAGTACATCGGCGCCCTATAACAGCCCTCAGTGAGCGGAGCCATGCGGCGGTGAATCGTCATCGTTCTTTGAAGTGCCGCCGAGGTAATTTATCTGCTTTCCTCAGGCTCTAGTTTAAATGTTTACTTGTGCCTTCCATAACCTCAAACTAGACCTGTCATCTCCTTTCCTTTTGGTCCTGCTGACATACCTGGGAGAAGCTATGCTGGGTTGTAGCTTTTCCATCCTCGTTCCTTAGTAGTCGACCAACTTGGTAATTAATTACCGTTTCAGGTAATTTGGTTGGCAGTGTACCGTTGCTTGAGCGCAAGGGCGCTACACTAATTGCAAGGGCTGGAGTCTTCACCTGGGCTGCTCAACATGATAGGCTTCTCTTGGGTGCTGGAGAGGGCATTCAAGGCTGGACGGGACCTGGGGATACTGTACGGGTCATTCCTGGTGCTGGACAAAGGCATTAGGATGCTGGATCAACGGATCAGTGTGTGTGTGTGTGTGCAATTGTGCGCAGTCAGGAGTCGCATCTCCTTTGCTTCGGGTTCTCCTGCTTACTACGCAATGTAAGCCTATTCCGGTTTCACACATTCACATATGTGTGTCATATTAGGACTTGATTGGTATGTATAGCACGCTTACTTCGCATAGTAAGCTTGACAGGTGCTATACATTACCTTCTCTCGCTGTTTTATTTTCAAAGTGACATGTAGTATAACTACAATGTCACAATATATAATGATGTTGGAATTTGTAAGTATATAATAAAGCATGTGTATATTAAGGTTTCTACCATAAGCTATATTTCAAACAAATTATTATAGAGAAATTAATTTATTTTAGCAATAGTCTCATATATTCCATCAGAATGATTGTACTTATTTGTTTCAAAATGCCTTAAAATTTACTGAAGATCAATGAAAGGTTAAAATTATTGTTCAAAAACGAGCAGTAAGAAAACAGGTTTTTCAACATTGATATGGCATTATTTAAAATGTTCAAAAACTGAAATGTTTTGGTTTTTCAGAAGTGTGTGCAATACATAATTTTACGCCAAAAATGTCATCCACCAGTAGTAGCGAAGAACCACCTAGAAAAATCAAACGTTCATTTGGATATATATACCCGGATTTCAATCTAGATGATGTATGCTCCCGAACTCAAAAAAAATATCAGTCTATAACTTCAGGGTATGGTTATAATATCTTAATGTTACTTAATGCTATGTACTTTTTTCACATTTATATTAATTTTAACTTTGATAATTGTAGACCTAACTTGTCTAACTTGAACATACCAAGTACATCAGTAATTTCTATTCGAGAAGAAGAAAGTAAAAATAATGATGAAAGAATACGTCGTCAATCAGGTTATGACTTGGAAATTGTAATGAATCAGCAGTTGTTACTGAAGATGTTTGTTTTGGGAATGTAAATACATCTTCGGATGACAAACAATCACTTTACAAACACACGAATGATCAAAGTCTTTCTGATGTAACAGATAATTCAAGAGGTATTTGTAATTACATTATATTAAATATTCCTTAGTAAGCATTGTTCATGCTGAATTAAAGTTATTGTAGTTATTGTAAACTTTAAGAACAAACCAATTACATTAAAATGAAAAGAAATATTCTACGCAAAAGCATTATATTAGTGCAATTAACTAACAGTATTTCTCGGTTTATTTTAATTTACTTTACATAAATTTTTTAAATCGTAACTGTCAAAAGGATGACTAATGAAAGGCTACAATTAAAATGCATAATAATTAATGAATATTTAAATACATTAAAATTTTTTTAATTACTTTTAGAGTAGAAAAATTACTATAATCAATAGAAAGATTATATTATTTTACTAAATTTCAATACTAAAAAAATTCCAATGATGAAGCGACTTTCAAAGTTAATAAAAATGTATTAGAATCTTTATTTTTTTATAATACATTTAAATAGTTACTTTTTAGTAATAAATATGTAGTTGAATTAAAAAGCAATGTTTTTCTATTTATTGTAACTAATTTTGAACATATACATAATATATATATATATATATATATTTGCTTTAGATGATACCATTTTTGCTGATGTTGAATCTGAACATAATACCAATGATGATAATCAGTCAGATGATTCTCATTTCTATGGCCAAGTTATGTTTCAAGAATCTAATCTTACTGTTCGTAATATTATAGTGATAAACTATGCTTTTTCTTTAAGATATCAACTTTCTGACGAAGCTCAATTAGAATTGATGCAAATTTTTAAACTTGCTTCTGGTCATAATTTTGATGATGTAAATTTCACAAAATTTAATATTATGAAACCTTTATCATGCTTTTTCTTTAAGATATCAACTTTCTGACGAAGCTCAATTAGAATTGATGCAAATTTTTAAACTTGCTTCTGGTCATAATTTTGATGATGTAAATTTCACAAAATTTAATATTATGAAACCTTTATCTACCTACAACGAATACATTATGTATCACTATTATTGTACAAAATGCAATAACGTTAGCTTCAAAAAAACTATTTTCTGTCGGTAGACTTAAAATACCAACTTACATTGCTTTTGAATAATAATGATGTTTTTGATGACGTAATAAAAAATGTTAAGTTGTTTCGCGAAAATGCAATTAATACACATGTAATTGAAGGCGTATGTAGTAGTGAAATTCATAGAAAAAATAATAGAATCTAGTAAGGAAGATGAAAATACAAGAATGTTGACTTTAAACTTTAATATAGATGGTTTTCCTCCAACAAAGAGCGGTAAAACTGCTGCGTGGCCTGTAAGTTTAACTTTAAATGAATTATCTGAAAAATTACAATCTCAATTTATTTTATTAGCTGGTATATTGATGTGTCAAACAGAACCAGATTCTGAGATGATGAATATATATTTATCAAAATTTGTAGATCATATACTCGACTTATATAATCATGATATTGCTATATAAAAATGGTGAAATCTATGTATTCAAATTCAGCACTCATGGCATTTTTGTCGATACACCATCTGTAAAGAGTAATCGGTTGAATCGAGTCACTAGGTTATGAATTTATGTATTCTTTAGCTCTTGGAAAAGTTCATCAAATATTTACAGAATTGAGAAAAGCAGGTCATTTATTTCATATAAAACCTGCTGAATTTCGGGAACTAGAGAAAAAATTTTTATCCATAAAACTGATTCAAGAGGTAGAAAGACTTCCGAGGCCTGGCGTTTTAGCTGGTCAACTGAAGAAAAAAGCATCAGAAGAACTTTTTTGGCTACTAGGCCCAAGTTTACCATGTTTAAAGGGTATCTTAAACGATGAAGCCTTGGAACATTATTCATTATTGGTGAAAAGTTTGTACAGTCTTTTAAAGCCACAAATAACACAAAATAAGTTAAGGCAATGTGAACTTGATTTCTTTAATTTTGTTGTAAAATATCAGTTATATTACGGTGAAGAAAGGATGACATTTAATGTTCATTCACCATTCCTCATGGTTAAATCAATTAGAATGACGGGGCCGTTTTCTTGCAATTCAGCTTTTATATATGAAAGTTTTGTAGGCATTCTCGAAAAATATATCAGTGGTCCAAATGGTATTTATTACCAAATGGCACGGAAACACTTACTTTCATTAACATTTAAAACTAAAAGTACACAAAAGCATTTATTAACTTCGGAAAAAACGGAAAAATACTTCTATGAAAAAAATGAAGATCAAGTGGCATCTATTGGACGAGGATATAAGAAAGCAGTTGACGATCTCAGCGACAGTTGCCTGTCATACAAAAGAGGCATTGTATATCATAGCATTCGATATTCTCGAGCGACTAAAACGGACGATACAGTAGTGTAACTAAAATCAGGTGATTATTTTCGTACTGTGGACATTATCAATAGTAATAATCGCTGTTTCTTGCAATTGTCTCTAATTAAAGTGTGTGCTGCCGATCCATTTACTGGTGTTTCTCACATAAAAAAAGTTCATAAGGAAGAAAAATTAAACATTAATGTTATTAAACCAATAACCCACGTTCTTTGTAAAGTCATCTACATGCAAATAGATCAGAATAATAAGTATATATGTACTCTGCCTAACATCAAAATTCACCAGTGATATGTCATCAGTATTTAAATAGTATTTGTAAACAACATTGTATTTATATTTTGTAATGTATTTTATGAAAATAGTTCTTAAATAAATTTTATTGCTAATGTACTGCATGTGTAAAGCTTATTAAAATTTATTAAAATTCACGTTTATGACAATTACAAGCTGTTACAAGTTGTAACGGGGTGGGTACTGGGAAATTTAAGGCCCTCGGTTAGTCCCAATCTGTCCCAACTTACTAACCTTAAGTGTACAATCCCACGATAAGGCCGGGAATCACTTAGATTCCCGTGCAATGCCGTTAACAACGTCAAACACCTCGTTTGACTTTAATACTGGGTGTTGGGCCCTATGCCCAAAATTGCCAACTAGTATAAACACCGGAGAGGGAGGTATTCGTGGGATAGGACTGTGACCGGTAAAACAATATCAACAATCGATATATTATGTTAATTGGCGAGAAAGATCGTCTCGCCGAGTCAATTTATTAAATAAACAATTACATAAATAATAAATTAACAATTAACAATTCAAGGGGAGTCGTACCGATGACTACCCCCGATGTCAGCGCGAAAACAAATCGTTAACTCTTATTAACGGACGAGAAATATGCAACCGATCCGGGAATGATCGGCTGCTTAACCTGATGGCTATACGTCACACCGTGCGGCGTATGTATCTCTGACGTAGGGAGCTCTGACGTATAAGCTGCCTACGTCACGCGCGCCTTCTCTCGTAAAGTTGCTCCCGCGAACCACCGATCTGTCTACCCGGGCGGGATTTGTCACGAGTGAGCTTCGTCGAATAACATTTGATACGAAATCAACGAGTATTCATACAAAAATAAAGTAGGTGTGTGTTTTCAAACTTTACGTTGTAGTTTGTATACATTAGTCTCTTTAAACTATATTCATAACATTTCTATATTGACGGTTTAATGTTGAGTATCTTCTATTTTGTAAATCGTCGTATTATGATGATTGATATATAACATTTCCGAAATGAGTTTTTTTTTATAACAAGATTCTTTATCTATTATTTTTGCATCTTGACAGTTAAAATTGTGATTTACGTTGTTTAAAATATGTGCAGTAACAACGGCTTCTAGATTTTTATTGTTCTGATATTCTTTAATTCGATTTTTTAGGCAGCGTTGTGTTGCTCCAATATAAGTAGCCGAGCATTTAATACAAGATAACTTGTAAACTACCCCTCCCTCCTTCCATTTTAATGTTTTGTCTTTGCCTAATTTTATAATAGTATCAAGTTTGTGATTAATTAATTAAGGGTATAGAAAATGAGTTGGAAATTTCAAACGATCAACGAAAACGTCTATTATTGACAGTAAAGAGATAATCAGAACTAGGATGGGTACTTAAAAGTAATGATTAAATTAAAAAGTGATTCTTTGTTTATAATGGCCGAAAGAAAAATTCATAACGAAAACCTTTAATCGCTACACGGAAAGAAATTTTTGCATGACACATGCCCAAAAATTTGACATATTACATAACAACATATAATTGGAATCATATAATACCAAAAAATAAATCTGCAATGACCAGGATAGTTATCCCTCATTTTCAATATGATGTTGCTTTCGGTGTCTCAGTACTTTGGAATAATTTATGCAAAAATTGTAATTACTACTATTCCACAGTATCAGGAAATCTTTTAATACAACGATAGTAAACGCTGTTGCAACGATAGTAAATGCGATTTCACCGTTGGGCATGTGAAGCGCCCAAATTTGGATTACCATACGTAAAAGTAACTCTAAAACCTCTTGACTCGATCATTGGCATGTATGATTTCAATCCTGAGGGCGTGAGTCTCTAAAAAGCCTAATTTATAGAGCTAAGGGACAGATTAATTTACGAACATATCAAGTGAAAAAGAGACCGATACGTAGAGTTTAAAATATTATTCAAAGCCAATACGCACATAAGCGGAATTGTTGATAATGAGATCAAGGCGAAGGTGTTGCGCAAGAGTTTCTGTATATTGCACTACAATATCAATGCTCGAAGAAGAACCGGCGATGCGAGAAATGAACTAGAAACTCGAGCATTAGAAGGAAGCAATAACTTAAGAAGCCAAGTAAAAGAAGCCGCTTTACGGGTAATATCATCTAACGGTCCAATCGGGTGCAAGCACAGAAAAATGGAGAACTAATTACGCAATTTCCATCCAAAATAAAACGTAAGACAAGGACTGATGCATAGATTTTTAGGGTATATAAAGTGGATCCAGAACGGACACAGCCACTCCTAGTTTTTCGGCTAAATCTTCCGTAACGCGAAGCTCTGCTTGTCAACTCCTTAATTTTTATCCGAGGGCGAAGCTCTGCTACTCGGACTTTAAAGAAATACGCATTCAAAGTCGAGGGAAATTTTGTATTCGGGAATCAAGACGCATCATTTCTGTGTACGAGCCTTAGTCAGGGAACTAAGACTTCGACATCTGGCAATCATCGACCTCCGAATGCATACGCATCTAACGTCGGCGCCCGCAGGTCTAGCGGGACGTTACCAAGTCACTTGACGTCGCTACCTACGTTCGAGGCAGACATCGTTCCTTACAACATATATATGGGAGATTCCATGTGAAGTGATCCAGTTAAAAAATAGAATTTTGTTTTAATGTATGGAATCAGTAAAATACTATTTGAATAGAGTGTAGCTAAATTTTTAGACCTGAATTTCAATTAGTACTAGAGCTGTAACCAATCAAAAAATCGAATTTTCTTAAAAAAAATGGCTTTTTGGCCATTTTTATTACTTAATAACTCAAAATCTAAGAATTGTTTCGTATATACATTAAATTATTTATATTAGTTTAAAACATTGAATATAGTTATATTTAATAAAAACCTTTATAGTAAAAAAAAAAAGGATTGTACAATCAAAAAAATTTTTTTCCATCCAAAAATCTAGTTGATCGATGATTAATTACCCTCAAAATGATGCAAAGTTTGAAAACGGTAGAGCATTTTACACAAAGTTATGGTGTTTTTAGGCTAATTTCTTAAAAAAAGAGAGCGAATGCATTTTATGAAAAAAACAAGAGTAACCGTATACTAGCATTCAAACAATATGGCACTATTATCCTCAATTATACTAAAATATACTATTTATTGTTAGTCACTGATACTTTACAAACTCTAAGCTGTTTACAAACACAAATCAGTAGGTATAAGCAGTTATACCTGTTATATAACTGGATAAATACCTGAAACTTTTTATAATTTCAATAAATACAATTATATACAAGTATAACTGCTTATACATACAATTTTGTGATTTAAGCAGCTCAGAGATCGAAAAGTATCAGCGACTAACAATAAATAGTATATTTTAGTATAATTGAGGAATAATAGTGCCATAATGTTAACCCTTAACACCTTAACCCCTTTAACCCCTCCCTAACTACCTCCCTACCTTTGCACTTACTCGTTAAGGGGATTTCGGCGCTATAGCCTTTATCAAAAGTCGCTCGATCTCGCGGCTTCGAATGGCGCTGTAGTCAGGTGTCGATTTCTACGATAAACATACTTAAACCATAAATTATAAATTTTGCAGCTACATAGAGCTGTTGAACGATACTTTCCCCCCTAGCTATAACTAAAATTAAGGTACTTGTAATATTACTCTTGGCAGCAAATGTATATTTTTTTTAAAGAAATGTGAAATACGTCTCATATTCAATGAATCTATATCTGCCGTAATGATACACTCAACGTATTTCACATTTCTTTAAAAAAAATATACATTTGCTGCCAAGAGTAATATTACAAGTACCTTAATTTTAGTTATAGCTAGGGGGGAAAGTATCGTTCAACAGCTCTATGTAGCTGCAAAATTTATAATTTATGGTTTAAGTATGTTTATCGTAGAAATCGACACCTGACTACAGCGCCATTCGAAGCCTCGAGATCGAGCGGCTATCAACGGAGGCTATGGTTCCGACATCCCCTTAACGTGGTCCTCACTTACGCTCTGTTGAAAAAAAATGCGATATATTTACGTGAAAAATGTACGTAAAATATTACGTGTAATTCAGTTCCAAATAGGCACATGAAAAATATACATGAAAAATATACATGAAAAATACATGTGAAAAATGTACTTGAAAAATATACGTGAAATTAGTTATAACAGGCCTATTTTATAAAAAAAGGAAAAATAATAAATAAATAAGTAAAATCCGCGAAAAGGGAATAATAATATATTTCGATACTCTACCCCGTTGAAAAAATTCCTATTGATTCAGTATTGATTCTGTGATGAAATCATTATGAAATTAATAAATAATAGCTACTGATATTGATCAAAATCAATACTGACTCAGTAGTAAGTTCTCACCAAAACGCAAAACTGATTTCTTACTGAATTAGTATAAAATCAGTAATGAATCAATGTTGTATCCTTATGGAATCAGTACTGTATCAATTTTGAAATTATTCAATTGAAAAAGGGCAATGTGCCCTTAAAATTTCAGTATTCAATCAATTCAGCATCAGTGTTAAATCAATATCCTGTTAAAAAAATTCACGTAGATTCAGTACTGATTTCTCTAAAAAATAAATAAAATAAATTTTTTTAGATAATTCTCTAAAAAAAATTAGGTAAAAACAAATAAATGTCAAAAAAACATAAATAAATAAAAAAAGTATTACACATTTTTCTGTTTATGTTAGTTATTCACCCATCCACTTATTAACCACGGCCAATGCTGCTTAACTTTCATTATCTATCATTTCTCAGTCTATTCTCAATGCTACATTCACAAACAGTTTCAAAGATAATAAAAACATATTTGTAGACATTTCAAAAAGCCCAGTTAGAATTTATTTTAATGGTATTAATTTTAATGGAATAAACATATTATTAATTTTAACATATTCAATTTCATATTAATAGATAGAAGATAGTAAATCATGCAATAGAAAATACTAAAATCAGTATGGAAGTAATAACATCTCTTTAAGATTGTATTATTTAACATTTCAAGTACATATATTTCATTAATCCAATTGTTAAATATCAAAATGACCTTCTACAAAGGTGTAAAAATTCGCAAGTATGATGTAATTTCGATTACACTTTAGCAATTCTTATCTTACTTTATAAAAACTTACTGCAACAGAAAATACTGAAATCAAAATGAAATCATCAAGTTTTCTGCTGAAAAATTTAGTACATTTACTCAAAAAGTATACTACACAAAATTTATTTCATAATTGTTAGCCCTGGCGTATCTTACATCAATAAATAAACAATATAATATTAATAATAATACTCGTTTGTGCATATTAATTTCTCCATATGTATTAAAACGTAAATATCTCTTTTTTATGGTTTA
Organism: Theocolax elegans; assembly: GCA_026168455.1. NCBI lineage: Eukaryota > Metazoa > Arthropoda > Insecta > Hymenoptera > Cerocephalidae > Theocolax > Theocolax elegans. Next base: position 47,481,453 of record CM047427.1, read on the forward strand.
AAATTATTTTTTGTATTTTATTTTGAACCAATAAAATAGAGATATTTTAATATAGATATAAATTAATATCGTACAAATGAATGAATATTACTTCCATACTGTTTAGATTTATTATTTTCTGACACTTAAACTTATCTAGTTGTTAAGAAAAATCCATAAACCTTTAGATTGCCGGACTGGCTCATATATGAGCCGCCTGTGACCTTGACAACTACTCTAGAGATATTAGGTGTTTTTACGTATAAATTTTGCACATCAAAAATATCAATTTAAAAGGCACAAATGCCCGCAGTCTAAAGGTTAAAAACTCTTCAAAATGATAGTGCGAAAATTCTAAGATATTTAAATGGTAATGAGTTCCATAATAAAAAATACCATACTAACGCTCTTACTTGTTCGAATACTAATCTTGCTAAAGCGTATGGTTTACCCAAAATACATAAAATAGATGCACGGTTAAGACCTATTATTTCTCTTGTTAACAGCCCAACTCATTTTTTAGCCAAATAGTATATTCTGAAATAAAACCAATATTAAAAATTCCAAATTTTCACATCAACAATAGCTTTGAACTTAATAAAAGTTAAAAGATTGTTTCTAATAAGACATAAAACTATACCATATATATAAATGTTAATCTATATGGAGGATTTAGTGAGGTATGGTGCTAGGCGTCGAAATGAATAAAACTCGCTATGTATGTTAAAAAATAAAGTTAAGTTTATTATACAAACACAAAGGAAGAAGTTAAATACCAGCGTTAAAAAACCCTAGTCAGAAGTAGGGAAAAAACTTGGTATGCAAGTGAATTTAATTGATAAGGATGGGAAAGAATAGTTTTAGATTTACAATACTAAATAAAATTACAATATAAGCATAATGAAAAGATAATATAGTTGTTCCCAAGTTTACCAATAGTCTGAAGGCCTACTACTTACAGTTAATCCGCTAAATTACAAAATTAACCTTAAAATCTATATACTTAAGCGTATTTTGCCCTTTCGGCCGTCGTCACCGAAGGCTCGACCCTGCGATCGGCATCCGGGGCGAGTGCTGACTTCGGGTTTCCTTGAACGTCTCAAAGTCGGACACAAGGGATCAACCCTTTGATACCGTCGATGACAATCACACTGTTACTTCACCATACACATTTTATAAAAGGTTATGTTCTTTTCACAATACCGGATCACCCACCGCGCCGAATTCTATACTAATTATCTATCAGTAGACGCACAACTTCACAAGCAAGAGCCGCGCGATATCACAGTGAAATTATGTAACACGTACAACAAATACGTAGGAAGCGCCAAATCAGAAGACCCGCACAGCACGGTTCAGTAGACGAGAGGATGTTCTTGTCAACTCTATCGACAAGTTAAGACTCTTGCTAAAAGTAATTTTTCTCATCGACTCACCCAATATCGCCGTTAGGTGGAGGAGGGGATGGTTGCTCGGTATACCCTTTTCCCTCACTTAACCTATCTGCTAAGTACCGAGCCTGCATGTCGATGCAAGCCAAAATCCTGTCAGCGCATGTCAGACTCGCATAACGAGCGAGAACCGGCGCATTGTCTACTTTATTGCACTTTTGTTTGGTGCGTTATTGCCCCTACATTAGCGGTTACTCGGCACGTCGGGGAATTCCCTGCGCGTGGGTCGAGTTTATTTCTTGCCCTATCTACACGATCCTTAACCTTTCGTTTATTACGCGCAGCTCTCTATAATTATGCTGTATATATTGTCTTTTCTTATATATGTAAACTTTTATGCTGATAACTCCAAGTTCGAACGCAGGCCAAAATTAGGGTTTTTCCCAATTTTAAGTGGTTACCCGTTACTCTATTATATACATATATTGCAAGCGTATATGTACGCGAACATCCCGCCCGCCTTCGTCCACTAGACGAACTACTCGGATAAAATTACTTTATTAATTACTTGATCTCTTTTGGTTGTGGATCTTGCTCTAATGATAATGGACTAAGACGGGCAATATGTCGTCATAAAGTAGAACTCGCGGTTTTGACCGTTTCTACTCTAACTAAGCCATCTGCGTAATAATGAGACTCTATAACGCGCGCAAGAGGCCACTTAGAAGGCGGATAACTATCATCGTGCACGGGCACTAGCTGTCCAACAGCAAAATTTTCCGCAGGTCCTCGCCATTTGGCTCGCTCTTAAAGGTGCTGCAGATATTCGCGAGACCAACGATACCAAAAATTATTACGCATAGCTTGTACTAAATGAATACGATCTAAACGGTTATCAGGGACGTTGGGGGGTGCTTCATCTGGAAGTAACGCGGACGCGGTTCCGAGAAGAAATTGTGAAGGTGTCAAAACCTGGAGATCGTCTACGTCAGAATTTAAGGGGATGCCATACCTGAATTAAATCCTGCTATGCCGACACCTGTATATTACACGCACTATTTCTCCTATTAATATTATTTAATACAATGACAACCTATAAACGCAGTGGAGGCATAATTGTAATACATATATTAAATAAATTATAAGTACAAAAGTTTGAATTGTGCTAAAATGTGCTTATAATTTGAAAAATACAATCTCAAACATAACCTCTCTTAGTTAACAGGCAACAACGATTTAATTGAATTTTGTAAAAACTGGATAGATTTCTAACAAATACAGTGCAGTCGCACAATTTCACGATATTGATAAATGTTGGAACACTAAAAAGAACAGTCAAAAGTGCACGACGAAGAAATAAATTGAAAAATACGATTGCTAAAAAGACGTTGGGAAGCTGGTACTAGATATTTGTGATGGAAATACATATAGATTGCAATTACAAGCATCAAGAAACAAAGTAGAGGCAACATTTTACATTATCTTAGAATCATTTTTCAGTAAAAACTAGAGGAATACATAATCGATTGAAAAATAAATGAAAAATAAAAAAGATATTCATTCCTTCTAAAAATGTGTAATTTAGCAGACCGAAGAGTAAGAAAAGGTTTAGCTACGTAGTTTGAAAATCCACCAGTAGGTGGCGATGCTAAGCGCTTCCAGCTTCGTCTTATTTCATTCGTGGTGGAATAGGCAACGGATTCTATAGGAGGTCCGTGCACGATCGGTCCGTTTGCCGCACGCACATCGTACTTTCAAATACATTGTACTGTACCGACACTGAATGTTGAGTGCATTATTTGTTTAATTCTAATTACTTAACATAATGGCAGCTACAAAACGGGATAGAGGTACATTTTTAATACAGATTTAAAGTAAATTACAAGTACAAAAGTTGAATTTATGGGTATATAACGTTAAAATATGAAAAATACGAATTGAAACATAACCTCTCTCAGTCTACAGCGACGAATACTATAGGAGGTGCGTGAACCGATTTGGGCCGTCTGCCGCACGCACTTCGTACTTTCAAATACATTATACTATGTCGACACTGAATGTTGGGTGCACTAATTGTTTAATTCCAATTATTTAACATAATGGCAGCTAGAAAACAGGTTAGAGGCATATTTTTAATGTACATTTTAAGTGTACAACAAGTACAAAAGTTGAATTTATGATAAAATATCGTTAAAATTTGAAAAATTCGAGTCGAAACAAACCTCTCTTTGACAACAGGCAACAACGATTTAATTTAATATTGTAAAAACTGGACTGTGTCCTGAGATATGCGGTGCATATACATAAGTTCAGGATATTGGTAAAAGTTGGAATACTAAAAAAGCAGACAAAAGTGCACGACAAAAAATTAAAGAAAAATACGATAAATACGAAGACGGTAGGAAGCTTGTATCATATATTAGGGATGGAAACAAACGTTTCTCCGTTATGCGTCAGTTCTAAAACAGAATGTGCTGCCACTTTTATCACTTTTATTTGAAATACCGTAGTTTGTTGGTTTTTTTTTATGTCAATTCAGATAGTTTAACGTTGGCTATATAGTAACTGCAAATTTCAAAATTAATATCAATAAGGACAAAATGATTGTAAGAAAATAAAAACCGATTCCACTCCATAACATTGTTCCGAAAATAGTAATAATTAAATAGTTATTCGACGGATACCTGCGAGGCGAGACAATCCCAGCGACACGCCGAGCGTTTCTCGCCTCGCAGGTTCTACGCGACAATAATTAATCGCCGCAGCGTTCTGAGAAAAAGTATTTTTGTGTATATACAAAATATACAAAAAATATAAAAATATTATAAAAAATAATTTTCAGTTTACCTACACAAACACTGCTACAAAAAAATATAAAATTTGTTACAATATATTATGTGTATCCTTATAAAATATCGGTGGATATCTACGAGGCGAGACACTCTCGGCGCGTCGTTCAGATTTTCTCGCCTCGTTGATATCCATCGAGAACTATAATGCAGCCATCCGAGAAAAAGTATTTTTTGTGTATATATTACTAAAAATAATTTTCGGTTTACATACACAAACACTGCTATAAAAAAAATATAAATTTTGTTACAATATATTATATGTATCCTTATAATATATCGGTGGATATCTACGAGGCGAGACACTCTCGGCGCGTCGTTCAGATTGTCTCGCCTCGTAGATATCCATCGAGATCTAAAATGCAGCCATCCGAGCAATAGTATTTTATTATGTATGGGTTTGCTTTTTAGTTCTCGATGGATATCTCCGAGGCGAGACAATCTGAACGACGCGCCGAGTGTGTCTCGTTTTCCAGGTTCTTCGAGAGCAGATTTAAATAACCGCCGAAGCCTGCCGAGAAAAAGACGTTCATTTTTTTAAAACAAATAGTTTTCTGTTCAGCTACAAAAACATTGTTATAAAATAATTTTAAAACCTTGTACAATAAATGAGGCTATATCCGCACGACCGCGAAGACTCATCGTACGATGCGCGCGAGACGGCGGCGGTCGACGGACCGTTCGACGTAAGTTGCGCGCGCACGTCGGGCCCATCGAGCAAAGCAGTGAACGAGCCTGTCCAAGCTCGAGAGAGCTCTTCAGTACGCCGTCGCGGCAACGTTGACGTCGCGTTGGCAATACGATTGCTATCGTCCTTCATTTTTCCGTGGCGGACTACCTTGTGTGTGTGTGTGTGTGTTAGCAAAGCAACATTTCCAGCGTCAACCCAGGATATGCTCCTCTACACTGCCAAGGTGGATGCACGCCTTCGTTATAAGTGCAGTGCATTTATTCCTTCTTTTGTAAGTATGCTTCCCATCTCTCCCCCCTTTTCGCCCTTTTCCACTCGCGTAGCAAACCGCCGCAGCTCGTACGCAGCCGAGCATTCGTTACATAAATTCGTCAAAATTACACGCGGCTGGCGCCCAAAACCCTTTATCTATTATTATAATAAATTATTACTATTTTTATCAATCGTTTATTTCGCCTTTGTCGCCATGCCCTATACCCTGCGTGATTGTTACAAAATGTATATAGAAAACTGTTTTGTATTGATAGCCATATCTGGATTCAGCTTATTAGGAACTAGTAGACGACGGTTTTCTCTAGAAGGTGCGTGCACAGTTCGACTCGACGATTACATGCACTTCCTACACGCGGCAAACGAAGTACGATTTCAAGTTGCAATTCCATTAGGTTATGTATTAACCATGTATTATATATTATCAGTTGTTCAACAGTACCATAGTAAATATTCATTTTACAATCTACATATGCATTAATTATAGAGCATAAAAGTTAGGATAAATAAACTTAATGAAACAATCAAAATCTGCATAAATTCTATCACTAAGGTAATCAAGCACTGCAGATTCATGTTATTTGCCGACGATTTAAAGATCTACCTCCGGTGCAAACCGGGTGATTTAAACCGAGCAATTAATGATATAAATCATGATGCTGACTCTATTGTTGATTGGGTTACTAATAATGGCCTGAGATTAAATGTATGCAAAACGGATGCTATAATATTTGCGTCCGTTCAATTAAATAGATTCATTGATTACTCAAACTTACGGCCTATAATTGTTGGTGATGTATCAATTGATCTAAAAAAATCGATCAAGAATCTTGGTATTACATTCTCTAGCGATTTATCATGGAACACTCAAACAGGTATGATTTGCTCTAAGGTACATGGTGTACTTTATCGTCTACGTTATAAGGGACAAAACCTGCCTCAAAATATAAGGGCGAAATTGGTGAATGCACTAGTTATGCCTCATTTCTACTACGCATGTTTAGTATATTATGATTTGCCAAATTATCTTGCTGTTAAGCTACGACGATTGTGCAATACTATTGTAAAATTTATTTATCATCTGAAGCGGGATACATTTCTTCGACCACATTATGAAAAATTGGGATGGTTGTCTTTGGCAGATCGTCGTAGATATTTTTTGGGGATTAGCATGTATAAGCTCCTTGCTACTCACAAACCTCATTACCTGTTTGATCTGCTTACTTTTAATAACGATGACTGTAGAAGGTCCGGTCGCATAAACTCATTATTCATTATCCCGACTGCAACAAGGGATAGTTATAAAATGTCATTCTCTATTCAAAGTATGTTGTTATGGGAAAGTATACCAGCCAGTATTAGAGATAGTAGTAGTTTGGCTATTTTTAAAAAAACCTTTCGCAACCATTTGATACACAATTCAATTTAATTGATATTACTGTTGATTTCGAACCTTACGCATGTGATATTAAAAGGCCTCAAATTTATTAATTTTATTAATGCTAATTTTATTATTTTATTAATTTTATTTTATCTTGATTCTTCTTTATTATTTTTTTCGTTTCATATTGCCAACAGTAATTATTCACTATGTAATTTATTTCTATCAAATACAATTATACCGTTTCATGCTATAAACTGATAATGATAAACTGATAATGATAATGATAATGACAATGTTAATTTGAAACATTCCAGATATACGTCAAATTGTATAGCGAATCATAGATGTAAAATTAGATTTATATTACGTTGATCCAACTATCTGTATGTTTATATGTTTAATATATTTTTTTGTATTACTAATGAAATTGCCATTCGGTCTTTATGACCTTGGCAAAAATAAATTCTAGTTATCAATCAATCAATCAAAATTGTATATAAAGATAAAATCACATGTGTCCCTCCATCAACGGTCTCCATAGAAGTAGGTTTACTTGTTGTTTACCAATATCTGTTTTGCTCATTGCTTAATTTAGTAGTGATTAAAAAATTCATTTAAACATAGCAATTAGTTGATAAAATTATGGAGATTATTCAGAAATACTTACTTTATTAATATTATAATTTGTAGAAAACTTTAACTATTTAAACTTAATTTTAAAAAGCAGACGCTCGTATCATTCAGAAAGTTTATTATTATGACAATCTTATTAAGTTAAAGTAATGGTACATATTTTTTTTACCAGGAATGAATGGTACTAAAACTCTACAAAGTATATGAGTTAAACGGCGGTGATGAAAATTGAAAATTGGATTAAAAATTTAACTATATACAATAATAGACCATTTTTTAAGTTCATTGAAAATTATAATGTACGCAACACTGATAAGAAAATTGTAATTTTAGTAGATGAATATGCGTAACTTTTGTTATAATTAATTATAAATCAAAATTTACAATTAAATTGCAATACAAATCAAAGTGAAAATTGAAAAGTAAAATACCGACTGACATTTGGTTACCATAAGGTGTACGTGCAGTAGACGTTACCATAAAGTGTACGTACAGTACACGTTATCATAAAGTGTACGTACAGTACACGGTACCATATAAAGTATACGTACAGTGCACGGTACCATATAAAGTTTACTTACAGTACACAATTCATAAAGTGTACGTACAGTACACGCTACCATAAAGAACAAATACAGTAATACAGTACAAATAAAGTGTACGCAAAGTGCAGAGTTAGTACATACATGCTATTACTTTACTTTTTAGAATTAATATTACACATGTATAATATAAGAATAATTTGCAAATATAATTTGCCATTTCTCTAGTCCATTCCAATCGGATAAACCAATTAGATACGTTTATAAGTATTGCAGTATACTATTCATTTACTTTTACAGTAATTTTATATTTTTTTACAATCAATTTTGTAATTGTATAATTGTACATACAACTAAATATGTATTAGTATATAATACAGAGGGCGCCACATATGATTTCTGTTAAGTTAATTTTATATAGGGTATCGATGAAACAGAAAGCGCGGACCTGCACAACAATGTTTTGTCGGGTACGACATCCCCTTAATGGACAAAGTGAGCGTGAATTAAGGCATGCCCCGATTTCTACCAATACCGCTCTTCTAAACATAGCTTTATCGGCGGTTTGAAAATTAGTTGCATTATCGCTGTGTAAAGTACGACAAATGCCGCGGCGACCTACAAAACCCTTATAAGCGGCGATGAAACCCTGAGCTGTAAGATCGCTCACAGCCTCCAAATGAATTGCACGCGTCGCGAAGCAAACAAAAAGTACAATATAACCTTTATACGACTTATAGCCACGCCCTTTCGTCGTACGAACTTGGATGGGACCTGCGTAATCTAATCCCGTGGATGAAAATAGTCGAGATGGAGTCACACGAGCAGCGGGCAGGTTACCCATCATTTGGTGTGCTACCCGGGGCTTTACGCATTGACAGATAATACAATTATGAATATGCGTGTTTACGATCCGATTCCGACCTAAAATCCACGCGTGCTGCGAGAGGATGTTTCATGTAAGTGTGGGCCCCCCTTGCAGGCAAGCTCGATGCGCGTATTGCACAAAGAGTCGACTAAGGGGTGAATGGTGCGCTAAAATTGGTGGGTGTTTATTTTCATGCGTCAAATTCGAATTCGCGAGTCTCCCACCTACGCGCAAAATACCCGTTGGATCTACAAATGGGTTTAATGGTAATAAATGATGACGCTTTGGTAAGCCTTTCCCGGCCTGCAATAAGTTAATTTCTGTCGCAAACGCGTCAGAATGACTTAGCCTTATGACCGCGATCCGCGCTCTGGACAACTCCGATGCAGCAAGAAAGTCAACTACTTCCAAATTTTCCCTTTGTTTACGTAGCCTTTCTAACGGGCGCAGACAATACGCCACAACACGAATTAATCTCGTAAATGTAGAAAATTTACTAAGGATCCGGTTCGCTTGAAGTTTGCACGTGCAAAACTCGCGGAGTAGTGGCTGCCTTTGGCCAGCATTCTTCATTCTGAGAGAGCCAACTCGGACCAAACCACCAGAGATCCATATTAATCAACTCTATCGGTTTACAGCCGCCAGTTGCTACGTCGGCCGGATTTTCCTTCATAGGCACGTGCAACCACGTAGCCGTCGGTAATTCGGTTTGTATAAATGATACACGGTTCGCAATAAATGTTTTCCAATAACACGAGTGCTTCCTTAACCACGTTAATACAATTTGACTGTCAGTCCATGCAAAAATTCGGAGAGTCTTCAAAAAATCTAATCCACACACGTGTTTGATAAGTTTCACGAGAAGTGCAGCGCCACATAACTCGAGGTTTGGGATACTAACGGTTTTGACAGGTGCAACCTTACTTTTTGCACCTAACAACGACACGCGAAACCTACCATTGCCTTCATTTTTATGAATATATACTGCCGCGGCAAAGGCTCGGGAAGAAGCGTCTGAAAACCCATAAATTTGAGGTATTGAATCGGTCGAAGAACCTAACCAACGATATATTGATAACCCGGGAAGATACGATAAAAAACTACAATATTCTACCCACCGTTCTTGTAATTTCTGCGGTAGAGGAGCGTCCCAGTCGCACTTAAGGATCGAAATTTCCTGCATTAAAATCTTTGCGTTCACGGTAACTGGTGCTAACCAACCAAGTGGATCGAATAAGCGAGCTATGTTCGACAAAATTGAGCGCTTCGTAGATGCGCCTAGTAAGGTTTTTAAATCTAACGTCGTAAATCTGAATTCATCCTGAGCGGGGTTCCATTGTACTCTTAATGTTTTAATTGATTGATTCTCATTAATTACCTTTGTTTCATCTATTTTGGTTGGAGATTTGCGAGGGGGCAGTAATGCAGGATGATTCGCGGTCCATTTATCTAACTTAATGCCCGCAGAATTTAGAATGTTAAGAAGCTCTTGGCATGGACGAACGGCTTCTGAGAGTTCGTCAGCTCCCGCAAAGGTGTCATCGACATAAGTATTAGAATTTAAACAGCGAGCGCCAAAAGGAAAACGGCATTTTTCATTATAAGGGTGCGAATTTCTAAATACGGAGCGCACGATGTACCGTAAGTTACTGTCGTTAATCGGTAGTCTACAGGTGCGACAGTTGGATTGGGTGCCCACACGATTCGCTGTAAATCCTCGTCCTCCGGGACGACCTTTATCTGACGAAACATTTTTAAAAAATCCGCGGTGAACACGAATTTATATTGCCGCCAATTTAAGAAGATTAACGAGAGATCACGTTGGAGTGCGGGCCCTGATAGAAGGAAGTCGTTTAAGGATTCCTTTTTATACGTTTTACGAGGAGCATCGAAGACTACTTGGATTTTCCAATTGGATGGCGACGATTGAATGATTGCGTGGTATGGTAGATACCAAGCATTAGGGTTATTAATTTCCCCTTCAGGTACTTTCGTCATATGCCCTAACCGTTCGTAGGTAGACATAAATTTCCGATAACCGTCCGCGAGTTTCGAGTCTCGAGTAAAGCGCCTATGCACGTTATTTAACGTGCCGATCGCCATACGTCACGTTTCAACGGCAGCAGCGGGTGGGTTAGATTTTAAAGGAAGCCGAACAATGAAGTGGCCGTCGCGATTGCGAGAGTGCGTTTCCTTAAATAGCTTCTCACAAGCTTCTTCTTCATTATTGAATTTTGATATCGGTGACGGTAATTCCTCAAGGGTCCAAAAGCGCTGCAAAGTCTCATTTAAATTGTCATCGATCCCACAATGTAAAATTTGAAGAAAAGTGTTAGAACGTGTCACCATCCGCCGTGACTCGCTTGCACGAATAGGGCCCGATACAATCCAGCCAAGAGCCGTATTTTGAACAGTTAAGGCTGAGTGCGGGAATCCTTGTAAGCCGGATCAAAGTAATTGACCGTATACATCCGCGCCTAGTATAACGTCTACTGAGTCAGGTATATAAAATTGTGGGTCAGCTAATGTCAGTCCCGCGAATAATTCCAGGTTTAGGTCCATTGCGCGGCGAGCCGGTAACTGCGACGTAAGTTTAGGCAAAACGAGAGCATCTATCTCCAATCGAAATGTTGAGTCTGTTAAGGATTGTATAGTGAATCGCGTGGCAAGCCGCGCCGTGCCTGCAGTGCTGCTACCGAGCCCGAATAATGGGACATTAACGCGGCGTTTTTTTAAGCAAATTAAACGTGCAGTCGAGGCTGAAACAAAGGATGTTTCAGATCCTTGGTCAAGTAACGCGCGAACGCGAGTGTGCTCGCCGTTTGGTCCAATTAATGACAATTGCGCGGTCGCTAGTAAAACTGAAAATTTCTGCACAGAGATGCTGGCTGTATGAACATTAACACCTGCAGATTTCTCTACCTTTTCCTATTCTGAATTACTTGGTATAAGCATATTCTTATCCGTAATATTTCTTTTGTTAATCGGTCTAAGATGAATCAGTGAGTGATGTTTATCATTACATGAGGTACAATGGATCGACGATGTACAAATGTTTGCTCTGTGTGGTCCGAAACAATTAAAGCAAAGCTGCAAACGACGAACTTCATCGCGGCGTTTGTGAGGGGTTTTACCTTTAAATCGATAACATTTGTAAAACGCGTGCGGACCTGAGCAGAGAGGGCATTTAATTCTTGCATTAGCGAACGTATGTGGAGTTGCCGCGTTGTATATTTTTCACGCTCCCGACACCGGTCTTGCTGGCATAGCTAATTTTTTATCCGATTTATTGCTTTCTGCTGCGATCATGCTGAATGCCTGAGCACGACTTTCTAGAAATTCGGCTAATTCCCTAAATTTGGGAAAGCGATCTAATGGGTTTGCGTTACTATTCTCCGCCTTTATATCTAAGACAGTTCGCCGATCCTTAACGCTCATCACAGATTTCCAAATTTTAAGCGATTTCGGATTTAATCTAGAACCTAAAATATACGCGCACCAAACATCCCAAGATTCGACTGGCATCTTTAAATTGCTTAACGCACGTACGATCCTTTGAGCCTCGTCGGCAAACGATCTCAATTCCAATGCCGATTCCCTTTTAAGATGTGGTATATTGAACAAAGCCTTTATGTGATTATACACGATCAATCTCGGATTATGATAGCGCGTCTTCAAAGATGCCCAAGTAGATATATAATTCGCATTCGTTGTAGCAACATCCTTGACTAAATCTTCCGCGGCTCCCCTTAAACATGATTTTAAATATTGGAGTTTAGTCGCGTTAGCTAATCGAGGTGCATCATGTACCAATGTCGTGAATAAATCACAAAAGTTCTCCCAGTCTTCATAGCGGCCCGAAAATGAAGGGAGATCGAGTTTGGGTAACTTAGCTGCGCGGGGGCCACAGTCAGGAGCGTCGCTACTAACTTGCATCCCGCGGGTTAGCCTCTTCTGCGAAACATTTAATTCCGACTTTATCGTTAAAAGAAAATCGATCGTATCCTCAAAAAGGGCTTGAATACGGGTTATTACGCCTTCAACAATATACGGGTCAGTCGCAGCATCCTCTCGACTCACGATATCCCCATGCGTGATCTGTGCATCCCTCCAAGCACGATTCAAGGCCTCCATACGAGCCGCAATAATATCGACATTAAACGAATCGCGCGCTCTTTCTCTAAGCCGAGTACTTGTCAAATCGATTTGTTCCAAACGTGCAGTTTGCAATGATACACGTTTTCGTAGCGCTGCATGTGCCATTTTTACAAATATTCCATATATTAATGAACTACATGGAATTAAAATTAACAACAAATGTAACTGACTGGCGTGTAATGCTTATAAATGTACAAATCGCAAGGAAAAATATATTGCACATTAACAGCTGAATTAAAATGATTTTAATCAATAAAATGGCAAAATAGCTAGGCTGAATTATATACTATTAGCGAATACAATATTTTTAAACAGTACAAATACATTTATTCGGAGATATCGTACAATATTCTTTGACATATGCGTTAATATTAAGCCTCCAGAACAAAAAAATTTTCACCTGCACCATAATACACTCCTCACCCGGGGCACCATTTTGTTTCTAATAAGACATAAAACTATACCTTATATATAAATGTTAATCTATATGGAGGATTTAGTGAGGTATGGTGCTAGGCGTCGAAATGAATAAAACTCGCTATGTATGTTAAAAAGTAAAGTTAAGTTTATTATACAAACACAAAGGAAGAAGTTAAATACCAGCGTTAAAAAACCCTAGTCAGAAGTAGGGAAAAAAATTGGTATGCAAGTGAATTTAATTGATAAGGATGGGAAAGAATAGTTTTAGATTTACAATACTAAATAAAATTACAATATAAGCATAATGAAAAGATAATATAGTTGTTCCCAAGTTTACCAATAGTCTGAAGGCCTACTACTTACAGTTAATCCGCTAAATTACAAAATTAACCTTAAAATCTATATACTTAAGCGTATTTTGCCCTTTCGGCCGTCGTCACCCCCTGCAATCGACTTCCGGGGCGAGTGCTGACTTCGGGTTTCCTTGAACGTCTCAAAGTCGGACACATGGGATCAACCCTTTGATACCGTCGATGACAATCACACTGTTACTTCACCATACACATTTTATAAAAGGTTATGTTCTTTTCACAATACCGGATCACCCACCGCGCTGAATTCTATACTAATTATCTATCAGTAGACGCACAACTTCACAAGCAAGAGCCGCGCGATATTACAGTGAAATTACGTAACACGTACAACAAATACGTAGGAAGCGCCAAATCAGAAGACACGCACAGCGCGGTTCAGTAGACGAGAGGATGTTCTTGTCAACTCTATCGACAAGTTAAGACTCTTGCCAAAAATAATTTTTCTCATCGACTCACCCAATATCGCCGTTAGGTGGAGGAGGGGATGGTTGCTCGGTATACCCTTTTCCCTCACTTAACCTATCTGCTAAGTACCAAGCTTGCATGTCGATGCAAGCCAAAATCCTGTCAGCGCATGTCAGACTCGCAGAACGAGCGAGAACCAGCGCATTGTCTACTTTATTGCACTTTCGTTTGGTGCGTTATTGTCTCTACATTAGCGGTTACTCGGCACGTCGGGGAATTCCCTACGCGTGGGTCGAGTTTATTTCTTGCCCTATCTACACGATCCTTAACCTTCCGTTTATTACACGCAGCTCTCTATAATTATGCTGTATATATTGTCTTTTCTTATACATGTAAACTCCTATGCTGATAACTCCGAGTTCGAACGCAGGCCAAAATTAGGATTTTTCCCAATTTTAAGTGGTTACCCGTTACTCTATTATATACATATATTGCAAGCGTATATGTACGCGAACAAAGATATTAAATTAAATGATGAATATGTTTTATTATCCCAAACCATTCATAGATATTTTCCAATTTTTTATTATAGTTATGTAGACGATACGTTAATGTGTATAAAAAAGCAACATGTGGATTTAGTAATTAAGATTTTTAATTCTTATGATAAAAATTTACAATTTTAATAAAATATTACTTATGTCAACTGTAGTATAACTAAATTAATTAATATTTTTAATTTACAATTTTCCTTTGAACTAGAGAAAAATAGAATAATTAATTTTTTAGACATTACATTAATTCGAGAATCAGATAGTATAATTACTGATTGGTACCAATAATCGTCTAATTCCGGTAGATTTATTAAATATTTTTTCAACCATCCAATGCAGCAAAAAAGGAACATTGTTTTTAATCTTGTTGATGGAGCTTGTTTGTTGGCAGATACAACATTTTACACAAAAAATTTAAAAATTATAAATAAATTACTGATTAACAGTAATTACCCTATTACATTTAATAGGCAAAACATACACAGTAGATTAAATTATTTATAACAAAGGAAAAAATCAGATTTTGAAAAAAATAATAGAAAAGTAAATCGTTTAACCTATGTTTTTCTACCTTATTTAGGTAGTTTTGATTAATTAGCAAACATTTTATTATCTTACAATATTCAAGTGTTGCCGTTAGTTAGAAAACATTTAAATTTGATAATAAAATTAGGTAAAGATGCTACCCACAAATGGGTTCAATCAAACGTTGTTTATAAATTCTCATGTAAAAATTGTTCAGCTTCATATGTCGGTGAAACCAAACGTTTTTTAAAAACCAGAATCAATAAACATGTGAAAACAATAATCCAGATTCGGTTGTAAATTAGCATGTGAAAAACTCTAACCATGAATTTAATTGGGATATTACAAGAATTTAAGATGTAGAAGTGAATTATAATAAAAGACTAATTCTGAAATGATTCATATAAAATGTGACACTACCCTACTAACACACAACATTGTGACAACGTTGTTTTGACAACGTTACAACGTTAATATAAAAGTTGTTGAAACGTTGGAGCAACGTTGCTACAACGTGGGATATGTCCGCTAAAATTTTTGTAAGTTGCCGCGATAGGTGGAAATAACGTTGTAACAATGTTTGAGCAACGTTGAAAATGCCTTTTATAAATGTATTTCATATAAAAATTTTAATTAATAAAAGAAAAATAAAAAAAAAGTATTTCCCATCCTGGGGAACTGAACCTCGGATCTTGAGCTCTGAAGGCTTGGTCTCTACCAACTGAGCTATTTTGTTGTTCCTGTCATTAAATTAACTTTAGGTTATTAATTTCGGAGCAAATTTTGATAGTAGTTTATAACCAAAAGTTAATTTAATGACAAGAACAACAAAAATAGCTCAGTTGGTAGAGAATAAGCCTCCGGATCTAAAGATCCAAGGTTCAATTCCCGCGGGTTGAAAATTTTTTTTTATTTTTTTTTATTAATTAAAATTTTGTGCATTTAAAAATGTATTTTTTCGCTTGCCCAGGACATTTTTTAAATTTTTATATGAAATACATTTTGTAACGGTGTGCTTGCCCAGGGGAAAAATCATCGAGTTGCCCGTCTTATAACCACATAGCTCATGGCGTACAAACTTGACTAATATCGCTGACTAGGTATCTCGTACTCGATGATTAAACAGAATATACAACTATACTGTAACAGGGTCGGTTTATAATTCAGGAGGGTTATACTCGTCCTGTGCATGTGCTTAATGCACAGGAAATCTCCACACCGCTGCGATCAGCTGTCTCACCATACAGCTGGTAAATCGGTAAAAATCACCTTTCGGGACGACCGGAGCTAGCCTCAAGCTCCGAGTGACGTTGTTGGCCCTGTGTACAATGTATGCACTTACCTAGTACACACTTATTCTTCCTCGATACTCGTGCTCGGCTCCTCAGATATGTGTCGTGCGAAGCAGTGCACGACACCCGCGGGGCATGGCGGTATTCGCCTTCAGGGATAGGGAGTGATCGCAGGTTAACTAATTATTACTCGACATTAAAGATAATGAATTAATTTATTAAGTAGAAAGTAAAGGTGAAGAATATTACAATAGGGTGAGCCAAGGAAAGGTCGAACCTTGGCAAAAACAAATAAAGTTATTCGCGTAATCTATAAAAATATATAATACACGGTTGCATATGTGTGTGTGCGCCCGCCGCAATATACGTGTCGAGACACGCGGTCTCGATCTACTCGGGAACGAGGTTAAGTTTGCCAGGTATGGATTACCTGGCGTCGTTGTGAATATCGCCGAGTTGCGATCGTGCCAGAGTGTAAAGCACTCCGGTTTGCCATATACGTGGTTTACTGAGCGAGAGAGAGTGTCGCGACGAGAGCGGCTAAACTCTCGTATGGTTTGCGCGTCGGGATACCGCGCGTATCCCGTCGCCAATCTTCGCTCGCGTCTTGGCGGTATTAAACGGCGCTGCCTGGCCAGGACTTACTTTATTCTCGTGGATGACTCTGGGGGACGGCGCGTGCCTCTCTTCCGTCGTCCTCTCGATTACATCCTCTCTCTCTCTCTTCCGCTTTCCTCGCTCGAAGGTTGGCGCTTTTCGGGGCCTTTAGGGTCGCTCCTTGTTGCCTCTCTCATCAGCGAGACGATACTACCGGTGTTTCGTGCACACCGGCTCTCCGACGCGCTCGCGCATGCGCCTTACCCGTCTTCGACGGTAAACTCACGCGATCGGTACAATTTTCGTCTCGCGTGGGCCGTTTACCGTTACACCCCCCCTTCCAGACACAAGGTATATTCCCATATACCATGCTCTGACCTTTCCTAGACGCGTCAAGATGTGGTTAGGGGTCTGATTCAGAATGAAATCGCTTTATTTCACGATTTCGATAGCTAGGGGATTTTTACCCTGGTGATCTGGTCCTGACTCAGATTTGTCAGGAGCTATCGACTCTTTCTGACTTAGCTAGTGGTAATTCGACCGACTGGGGGCTTGTACATATATACCCTGCCAACCACACACAAAATAGCGTTAGTGCTCTTTCATCTTTTTGACGGCGAACTCGTTGAATCGGGTTCAGTATTGACATCCGTCTACGTCAGCAAATTATTTATATAGTGATTATTACATTTTTCACTGTCGCTTCGCTTGCGCGCGCGTCTTTCTACGGACTACCGATGACCCTAATCTCTCGAGTACGGATTCGACGTCATTATTTTCTACACCGCGTTTCACTATGTTCTTCCCATGGGGTCTCGCGACGGTTTTTGCGGATTTTTGCGGACGGCCGCGCTTTCGTACGTTCGGCGTTTTGACTCTCGCAGGAGTCAGTTCTTCTTCATCTACGTCGAGATCCGGTGAAATGCAGTGTTTGAGGTGTTCGGCGTGTGCCAGGTCGGTCACCTTACCTTCTTTATCCAACAACGTGTAAGTATTGGATCCTGGTTAGCCTATTATAATATACGGACCTGTCGCCTTCGGAGGCAGCTTAGCCGAAATACCTTGAGCTGCTGAGGATAGGACTCTATTCTTTTTCCATACCAGATCTCCTATGGTGAAAGGTGTGTCCCTCCTTTTGGCGTTATAATAGCTCGCTTGTCGCTCATGTTGTTGATCTGAGCGTGCGGCTGCAGACTCCTGTATTTCTTTGAGCTTTTTAAGTCGCTCTTGCCACAGCTCAATTTTACTGCGTTGCTCCTCTTCAATTTCGGCTCGGTCTTGGTTCCTCTTGATGGTACCGGGAGGCATAGGCTGTCGTCCGCAATTCAACATTGCCGGAGTTGTACCCGTTGATTCGTGTACGGTGTTGTTCAGCGAGAATACAAGCTCCGGTAGTTTCGTTCCAGGTATTGTAGTTTTCCTCTATGAAAGCCACAATCCTGGTTTTCAAGGTTCGGTTGACTCGTTCAACCGGGTTCGCTTGGGGGAAATATGGCGGAGTGGTGGTATGATGTATCCCCACCTCTTGTAGGTATTCGTCGATGGCCTTATTCTTGAATTCGGTACCGTTAGCCGACAAAAATACCTCGGGAGTACCAAACCTTAAAACAATTCTCTCTTTGAACTCCTTGAGAATGGTTTTCGCGTTGGCTTTGCGAATTGGTACACATTCCGCCCACCGGGTGAATAGATCCAAGAATACGAGGATGTATTCGTGTCCGCCCTTGCTCCATACAAAGGGTCCGGTGATATCCCCTGCCACGACTTGCCAGAGACGTTCGACCGTGCGTTTTCCCATCAGTCCTGCAGGCGGTCGCTGATCCACCTTGCATTGTTGACAGACGAGACAGCGGCGCACGTAGTTCTTCAAGTCGGCGTAATAACCTGGCCAGTAGTAATACTTAGCCAGACTGGCAAACGTCTTCTCACGTCCAGCATGGCCAGACGTAGGGAAGTCGTGGCTTTCCTCGAGAACCGCTTTACGGTGTTCCTTTGGAATCACTAACTTCCACGCGTCCTCGTCTCCGAGTGTTTCATCGATTAACTCGTTTGGCTTGTGGAAGTATAGTCGTTCTCCGACACACTTCCAACGAGGAAAATCCCTTGGACTGGATTTTACTCGTTTCAGCCAATTCTGAAACCACTCGTCTTGGAACTCCTCTATCCAAGATATTGCGTTGATGGCGAGGGCCTCCTCCTCGCTCATCCGCGATAGCGCGTCGGGTACGTAGTTCAGGGCGCCCTTCCGATGCTCCACATCAAAGCTGTGTCCCTGCAACTCTAGTGCCCATTCCGCTAATCTACCCGTTGGGCTGTGTAAGCTACGCAGCCAACGTAAGCTACTGTGGTCGGTTATAACGCGAAAATGATTTGCCTTCTATATAAGGTCTATATTTACCAATCGCCCATATAACCACCAGGCACTCTCGTTCCGTAACGCTATTATTGCATTCGGCCTGGTTTAACGTCCTACTGGCAAATTCAAGTACTCTCTCTTCTCCATTAATCACCTGGAGAAGTACTGCGCCAATGCCAGTGTCACTTGCATCCGTCTGTATAACGAACTGCACGTCGAACTCCGTCCTCGCTAGGGCGGGAGCAGTTGCGATCAGCGCCTTAATCTGATCGAATGCCTGTTGCTGCTCCTCGAGCCATTCAAACTTACGGTCCTTCTTGGTAAGCCTCGTCAGCGGCTCGGCCAAGGTAGCAAAGTCTCGTAAGAATTTCCGGTACCACGAACCCATACCAAGGAATCTTCTAAGGTGTTTTAGATTCTTGGGCGCCGGATAATTGATGATCGGCTCGATTTTCTCGGGGTCTGGTCTAATTCCATCGCGATTCACCAGCACTCCGAGATATTTCACCTCAGTACGTCCAAATACATTTTTATCCCGATTCACTGTGAGACTAGCCTCGTTGATTCTCTTCGGGACATACTTTAGCCACTTTTCGTGTTCCTCAAAGGTCTCTGTGGCGATGATTATATCATCGAGGTACGAAAATGCATAGGGTTCCCTATGATTTTGTCCACTAGCCTTTGGAACGTGGCTCCCGCCTGGGATAGGCCATAAGGCATCCTTTTAAATTGGAATAAGCCTAACCCAGGTACTGTGAACGCGATTATAGCCGCTGACTCCCGTCTTAGCGGTATCTGGTGGTACGCGCTACTCAAGTCTAGCGTGCTAATGCACCTCGCGTTCTTAAGCTTCCGTAGTATGCCGTCCATATTAGGCAGCGGGTAGGCATCGGTTTTCGACACTGCATTGACGGACATTGCATTGGTTTACGGACCATCACTACGGGGCTTGACCACCCACTGGTCGACGGCTCAATCACTCCTGCGTCGAGCATCTCCTTAACCTGGGCGTGCATCTCTTCGTTTAGAGACGGGATAATATTTCTGTTAAATTGGCCGCGTCGCACCCACGTCGATCGCGTGCTCAATCAGAGATGTATATCCCAACGGCCTCCCAGTTGTACCCGGGTATCGGTCAGCCACTGTATGCAGTCTTTCTTGCTCCTCTGGCAATAAGTCTGCTAGTCCTATCGATGCTATTTCGAATACATCGATTCGCGATATGCTCGCTACTTCCAAATCTACAGACTTGTTGGCCGCTTTGATCCAAAGTTTATTCTCGTTCGGATCCAAAACTGCGCCAAAACCACGGACAAAGTCCGCTCCGACGTAACAGTCGATTTGATTGTCTGGAAGTACGGCTACGCGAATATCTCGCTTTATCCCGGCAACCTCAAAAGGCAGGTCTACGTAACCAGCGATTGCCACCGTCTGGTTTCTTGGCACTTTCGCTTTTCTTCCATTGCTCGGGATGAGTGGACAGCCGCAGGCCGTGGCTAATTGTAGACCTATCGAACCCATTACAGTGCGCGATGCTCCAGTATCGAACAAGGTGCGTACGCGGTAGCCAGTTCTTTTTCACTCGGAGGGTCTTCTCCTCCAGCCCTATCATCCTGATCTCTAGTAGCGGCCGCTATCTGGTGTTGATCTGACTTTTCCGTCGATCCCACAGAATTCGGGCTGAGACAGCCGCTAGATCCCTCGGATTCAGCTGATGTCGTCGGCACTTGCAACGACTCCTCTTTCGCCGAGCTCTCGTTACAGCGCTCCGCTGTGATTGGGATGTCTGTTCGGGTCTTACGCGGGGCAGGAACGGGAACGACCCTTTTCAACCGCTCCTGTTTGCGTTTCCTGAACAGTACGGCAATCTGCGCGCTTATACCCTAGCCGTCCGCATCCAAACCATCTCAACGGTTGTGTGGCCTGCGGTCTCGCGCTCACGTTCTGATTGCCTTTTTCCTCTTTCGATCCGCCGTACGTCCTTTCGGCGGAACCCTTCGTATTCTTGGTCCGATTTGGTTTCCTCGGTTTACCAATTCCGCCTCGGGATGTAGTCATCGAAAGGACGAACTCTCTCATTTTCTCTTCGAAAACTTTGGCCAGAGTCTTTGCCAAGTCCTCTGGTGGATTCTTCTTTGTCTGCAGATTTGGTGCTATCGGTTGCACCGCTGCAATTTTCGTTTTGGCCCTCTTTTCCTCCTTCGGTTTGTAAGCCGACTCGGGTATTAGGGCCGTCTCGGGTGGCGGAGGGTGTGTCTATACGCTTTCTGTCCCTCCAGCGTAAGCTCGGCTTCGACAGCAAGATCGAGAAGAGTATGGATTGAATCGCAATCCGTCCTGCGCACCAAATTTTGTATTTCGGGGCGCAGGATGCCGTGCAGTGTGTCTAGCTGCTGCTCGATCCTTGGGATTGGATCGAGTCTTCGTATCATGTGAACTAGACATGTGATGTAATCTCGCGTCTTCTCGCCAGGTCCTTGATAGCGAGAGTTTATTTCGGCAATCAGCCTCTTCTGAAAGCGCCTATTCGTTCCGAACCAGTGACGGGCTTCTTTTTGGAATTCGGACCATGTCGATCAGGTATCTTTTTCGTTTTTAAACCAGAGTGCTGCAACGCCTTTGAATAACTCTGGCAATGAGCTTAATAATTCGGCTTCCGAAAGATTAGCCAGAATCCGACATTCCTCGACTCGTTCGAGAAATGAGTCAATGCTCTGGTCGCCATCTGCTGAGAATTATAGTCCCCATTTCCGGACAATTTGATCGAGATCTCTCATCGACTGTCCTGCACTTCTCTGCCAGGTGCTGTTCTCGATCCTGGTACACTCGTATTTCCAAGTCCTTCCTGACCTTGGAAGTTCCCCCCTCCCAGGCTCTGCCGACTCCTCTAGAGAGTGGTGCTGGGGGCATGGGGTGTGATGGTCCAGTTGAATTGTCCAGGTAATGGTACGTCAGCGTGTCCTGGAATCCTACTTGCTGTCGTTGGTTACGGACTTCGTGTTGCGGATGGTCTATTCTAGTGCTTGTTAATATAGGTTGGGTCTGTGCTGCCGTTAGCGCATTTACTTTTTCAGTTAAATGTTTAACTATGTCTGACATTCCCTGCATAAAATTTGCAAATTCTAGTGGGATTTCAAATGATCCTCCGTCTGTTGCAGTGAATCTTATTCTGCTTGGATTTTCATCATCGTTTGTAATACTGTCGGCAGCTTTGTCATTCGTTGATGTTGATTCCGTGGTTTCTTGCAAAATTGCCGTGGTTTCGTTATGTTGGTATTGATGGACTCTTCTACGACTCGCTTCCATATTTTCTTTAACTCTTTCATCGTTGTTAAGAGTTACCAACAGGTGACATGTGTTGTCGTCAATTGTCGAATTCTCTCACGGGTGTTCTGCCGAAGTATATTTATTGATGAAATTTTTCCTGAGTTCTTCCCGATGTTGCCAGACGGTGATTTCATCCTGCTCAGGTTCTTCAACAAAATCCCTTGGCTCGTAATCTCCAAGGAGCCATTTTGTCAGATGACTTAACTCTTACAATTTAATAAAAAAATTTACAAACAATGTATGGGAGCTCCTATGGGTTTTTGCACAAGTCCTTGGTTTGCGGACATGGTATTATAAAAATAGCAATGGTTTATAATTTGGTTGACAAGGCTGTTTTATTATCGGATTTGATTTTTCATGATGGCAATATTGTGTTAGTTAGAAACTTTTTACTTAATAACAATTATCCATTTGATTTCATTAATAAATTCATAAATGAACGATTGTCACATTTAGATAATGCCAGTAATAGCTTAATTAGTAATATTATTATAAAAAGAAATTTAATTTCGAGACCAAAGGTTGTTTTACCTTTTATTAAAGATTTAACTCCGTGCCTGAATGTATTCATAAAAAATTGTGATTTTCTACCAATAAATCGCACGATCAATAAATTTAGTAATATTATAAAATTAGGCAAGGATAAAAATGAAAAACACGAGATGTGCAATATTGTTTATAAAATACCTTGTAAAGACTGTACAGCGCAATACATTGGCACGAGTAAACGTAAATTAAAATCACGCATTCGAGAGCATAAGAATGATGTACGCAATGAAAGAGAAAGATCTGCATAAGCGGTCCATAAGAGAGATACTAGCCACAGCATTGATTTAAATAAGGTATCTATCATTGATATCGAAAGTAATACGAAAAAACGAATGTTTTCGGAGATGCTGAATATTTATACGCATGATAACACACTTAACCGTATAGAAGATGTTAATTTTTTGAAGAATATGTATAAAAAACGTTAAATATTGTGAAACTATATTGTAATTAATATTGTTTATTTGTTATAAATGTGTTTTATTCTCTCCATTGCGTTGTTGGCTTGAGAACAACTGCCTCTCGGTATTAGCGTACTATGTGTGGTGAGGAGGTTGGGCGACTCGCATTAAGTATCGGAGCGCTCCGGGGAATCCCGGCTGTATTAAGATTGACGCGGCGTGCCACTTCTCCGCGGCGCATGTTCGCCTGATACGCGGGAGCACACGACTCGACTTAGCCTCGCAATACAGAATGTTCCCCTCTTTTATTGGATAGATTTATTGATGTACGGGGCGAATATATATATATATATATATATATATGTGTGTGTATATATATGTATATAATATATATATATATGTATATATATATGTATATTGTTAAATGTATTGGTAAGGGGTTAGGCACGGGTCTGTGGGCATTATGAAGATTAATTGTGACTTAGGACTCCCTTCGGGGAGGTCCTATGTATATATATATATATATATATATTTTTAAACAATCTGTTCTGAAAACGACAACGTAGGTAGTAAAAACTAGTTGAAAGGTTTTTTTAAATTGTATTATTAAAAATTATTGTTTTAATACGAGAATTAAACGTGATTTGTTGAAGTTTTATAGATTTGATATGTAATAATATACCGAAGAGAGTGGCTTTTGCGAGATCTAACCACACAAGTGATATGTTGTTTTTTTGAGTTTTGTTTAAATTTGGTGAGTGTATAAATTGTCTTGTGACATCGATTTAAATGTTTCATTGCTTGTATTTATCTATATATACTGTAATTTACTAATTTTTAGCCTTGAGAAGGGACGGCGAAAAAACTTCCGAAACGTCGGCAATTATGTAATTTAACATCTATTAACAACTGTTGTTCGTGACGATCAATAAAGACACTTTTTTACTAAAGATTACTTGGACGAACGATAAATTCATTTAAACAATAAAACAATAAGTGTTTTATTTTTGCCCGCACAATCTTTCAGCACGTCAATTAAAACTTATTGAGACGTGTAACAAAATGATTTTAATTGATTAATGAAACTTAAAGAAAATTTATAAATAAAAGGGAGACTTTAATTATAAGTCTTTTTATTTTTATAATACTAAATTAATGCCAATTAATTAACTAATTAATTAATTGGTTAAAACTTAGCGTACACTTTACACCAAATCTATTGTCTCTCTCTCGCCTATTGTGCTACGCAGAAATATATGACGAGAAATTACGCTCTGGTAGAGAAATTAAGCTCATAGGCGCTTTTCGGGGCCTTTAGGGTCGCTCCTTGTTGCCGCTCTCATCGGCGAGATGATACTGCCAGTGTGTCGTGCACACCGGCTCTCCGACGCGCTCGCGCATGCGCCTTACGCGTCTTCGACGGTAAACTCACGCGATCGGTACGATTTTCGTCTCGCGTGGGCCGTTTACCGTTACAATACATATAATGTTTACAAATATTTCCCGCGTCGCGGCTGCGGTTACCTGTCCGCACACTTGCCTTTAACGTGTTTGGAAATCGTACTTCGATTTCCAACAACGACACGTGAAAATGATAATCTTTCCTGAAATGGACCGCGGAAAGAAAATTATATGTGAGTTCGCGAGAGTCCGTATATTTATATATGACTCTTAGGATAACGGAGGAAAAACTATATGCGACGGTTTTAAATATACGAAATAACTCGACATGAGATGTAATTCAATACGAACAGGTTTATTATATGAAATGTAATAACAACTAACCACAAAAACAATTATCGTTTGAGGTCGACGCATGCACGAAGGTTGAGTCGGAACCGTCGGCTTAACGCGAGAGGGGAAAGGGGTACACGAACTAACTCTCTTAAAAATACGAACGATCACGTTAAAATTAATTAATACGCGATAATTATCGCTCGCGCGAGAAGTGGTACCACTTACTTTTAATCATCCTTGAATAGCAGAGAAACAACCAAGAATGGACAGCTTTCTTTCTTTCTCTCGCTCTTTCTATCGCTTACGATTGATATGTCGGCGGGATAGTTTCTCAACCACCAATCAATCCGCGTCGTGCGTATATTAAACTAACACAGCTAAAAAAACCACACGGAAAAACTCGTGGATAAATAACTACGCAAACCGGAACGTTTAGACACACGTGTCGTCGCGTTCTTTCTCTCTCCGGTTATCCTGCGCGCGCAAACGCTCTCTCCTACATTGCCGATTTTCGTTGCGCGGGCATCGGCCGTTCGAGTTGTTGGCTATATCTATATCTATATATAGCGCTCGTGTTTACCTACCGAATTCGTATAATGGTGAGTGAATATCACTTACCATTACAATTTTTAAAAGGCATTTTCAACGTTGCTCAGACGTTGTCACAACGTTATTTCTACCTATCGCGGCAACTTACATAAATCTTAGCGGACATATCTCACGTTGTAGCAACGTTGCTCCAACGTTTCAACAACTTTTATAACAACGTTGTAACGTTGTCAAAACAACGTTGCCGTCTGTGGTAGTACTCGTGTTTATATATATGTACGTTACATCTTTCAATGTTTACACTGTTCATTCGACTCTTTAACTCACCGTTAATACGAATTTAAAAGGTATATTTAATATAGTGTAAGTCTTGTTTGTAATTTCTGTATTTATTTTTTGAAAATTTTTTAGATAATTGTGTTTGAATAAAGGTACCTGAAGATGTTGGCAGACCAAGCCAACGAAACGTTGTGCAAAAAATAAAGGAAAGAATTGTGTTTTCTTCCTCCTTTCCTCGCCACCATCACATCGACTTATTATTCATATATAAATTTTTTTGTATGTTACACTTTCTCTCAATAATTGTAACTTATTAATTTACCGTTAATCGGTAGGCTTATATTGGCCTAAATATCTTATACCTACAATTTGTAATGAATTCTGAAATTTTCTATTATCAAGATGATTAATATAGGAATGAAATGATGAATATAATTTAGTAGTCGTATTTGGTGAACTACTCCTTTTGCAGCATGTATTTTTTGTAACAGACCATTGCCGCTTTCAAAAGTATAACCACTATGCGACCATACCGATCCCCAATTAAGAACGCTGCGATAAGTGCAATAATTGGTGAATGTTATACGTCATGGCATTTTTAGTATAATATACTTTTATACAAAATACAAATTTTTTTAATAGTTCATGAGCAGTTTCTACGAAAGCACGATCAACGATATTTTGAATAATAAATAAAATGCTTCTACTAATAAAGACCAATGTCGGATATAAATTTACAGACGAGGAACGCTTAACATTACTGGAATGCTGTAGAATAAAATCCAATTTTCCCATTCACATGCTTTCCACCAATTTCTCTCTGTACTCCTCGGGATAATCGAGTTAATTGATTTGGAACTTTTAGGTTTATAATTATATTATTAATAGAATTAATTTCTTCCTCACACAATGAATATTACATGTTTTTATTTTATATCCAATATGATAAGAATTGTTTGGCCACGCCAAGAGAAACGCAATGCATGTCATCGGGTACAAATCCATCAATAATATTAAAATTGTTAAAAAGTATTAAACGTGAAGGACTTTTCACTCCATATACGGGAAGTCGACAGGTTAAGCTTTGTTCCATATGTTGTAATGTTTCATTTTGTGTTCTATTTCTTGGTAAATTATTTTATAAGGTATATTTTACACTACCTCCTTGCCATAATTGTTTCAATGTATTTGCCAGGATGTAAACACCAGTTGCCTCTATAGTAACCATTAAATTGTATCAATCCCTGAACTTTCAAGGACAGACGTGCCATCAGTATTAAATGTGGCTGTTACAAAATTTATCCTTTCATCCTGAGGACCTTAAAAATTGTTTATATAACAAACCGTCAGTAAAATCACCAAATATATGTATATCTCTTATCCTATCTTAAAATACCTCTTTTAAATGCTTTATATTATGCTGAAGTAAATAAATGACATCATTTTCAATATTTATAATTGTAAAAAAATCATGATATAAAGGACTTTTCCATAAAGTAACTTCATCACAAACATCACAGACGAGACTTCGATCCGTGTGGGTATATGGTCGTATATATGTTTTACAATTTAAATATATACCATGATATTCTATTGCTTCTTTTGAAGTAAATAATTGATCAAATAAATAACGCGATTCTGGTAATATTTTCTATTGCAAGATGCAATTGATCAATTAAAACGATCAGTTGTTCCTGACTGACTTAATTCATAGGTATCACTATATTTCAGAGCAGCATGTAATAAATCAGATATTTGAAACGAAATTCGTATGTTAATATAATCATCGCTGTGGATAGCCTCTTTCAATTGTTTAAAATGTACACCTTCATCAGAAGAACTACTTACATTACTGCTATTCCAATCACAAAATCGACTTTGTGAATTAGCAACATCTGTACATCACAGTTCATTCAGTAGAAGACGAATCCTAGACAAAAATTATAGCTAATTTCACTAAATTATAAATGAATAATTAATAAATATATTTATATATATTAAGTCAAGTAAGTAGGTCAAAGTTTTAAAATATTGAAAAAGTTAGATATAGCCTGGGAATATGTTCCAGAATATGTAAAAAAAAATTTTAGATAAAGCAATGAATATGCACTAAAGTTATAGCAGTTGAAAAAATTACTTTATTTTTCCTTTTTTTCCTTTTATGACCAACTTTGAACTTAAATATCTCAAAATGGGTTAATTTTTTGTATTACATATTAAAAAGAAAAAAGTTTGTTAATACTAATTAGAATTTGTTGCCATTTAAACAATTACCTAATTGGCAACTGTGGTATTAGCTGTCAAGAGTCTAATATATAAGTTTTGGCCTGTACGATCAGATCTATATGCCTCATCTTAGGTCAGTAGAATCTCTATACTTTTATCTTTTCATCCATGATTTAAACCAAAGTTACAACAAATAATAGAAGTAATATGAAATGATTTTGACAGTAAAGGTTAAATGTTAGCTTGTCAAACGTTTATAAGGTGTTTAAATAAATAAAATATAGGTTTTATTTTATGAACTATTTGTAGAGGATATAAAAGAGTAGGGAAAAGTGTTAGAGTAAAAGAATTAGGGTTTTATAAGAATTTTATGAAAAAAAAAACTTGTGAGTGAAACGAAGAAAGCACAAATAATTAGTATTGATAAATGTTACTATGTACTGTATAGCTGGATGTATGGAATATTGTCTACTCTGTAATTTTGCCTACTCGCATGAAGTTACGTATCGCATGAAACTTGTCCGCGACAGTATGCATGTCAGAGCGCGCCAATTTCAAACGCAATAGAACATGATATTTTAAATAAATAATATTTAATTGTTATTATTGAGGTTAACTGTCCTTTTCTTATTTTTGATTACAAGTGACGTGGTGTAAGTGTGTATGTATATTTTCTCCCCACCTATATGTATATGGATGTGTGAAGTACTTACTCCTCGCACCGTCAGTGTCGCCGTTGATGTTGACTTGGCTTGACGTTGGGCTAGATAAGGAGCCGCGTCGACTGTATATATAAAACTAAATCTAGTTAACTTAGCGTGATAAATAAATTAATTATATGAAATGACCTGTTTATTTTAAATAAACACTCAATAGGTTATGGGCCCAGGTAATTCATTACGCTAGTTAAAGTATTAAAAAAAAAAAAAAAAAGAAGTTATACATTCGTATTCCACGTGCAAGAAAAAGGACGCGTGAAGTCTCAACTACGAGAACAAATTTGAATAGTATACGCGGTTATAAACTGACAAAATGTCTGAAATCACGGCACATGGTATGACATGGAAATTTGACGGACAAAATTTTCAAGTATGGAAATTCCAAATTGGTGCTGTCTTGGTTGCCAACGGACTTAAAGATATTGTTGAGGGAACGAGAGTAAAACCGGCACAAGCAGATACAAACGACTTTGCAAAATGGACGAAGGATGACGCAAGGGCAATGTTTATACTCTCGACATCAATGACGGTGGAACAATTGGAAAAATTACTGATATGTACAACAGCCAACGAGACGTGGAAAAAATTGCAGTCAATCTACGAACAAAAGTCCGATTCAAATCGAGGGCTGCTTTTGCAAAAGTACTTCTCATACAGGATGGAGTTAAGTGACTCGGTCGTTCAATACGTAACGAAATTCCAAAATATGGCTCGAGCATTGGAGGATGTAGGAGAGGTGGTTTCGCAAGCATCGCTTATGGCGAGAGTCGTGGACGGTCTACCCAGAAAATTTAATATATTTTGCGCGGCCTGGGACAATAGCGACCCGGACAAGTAAACTCTAGACAGTTTATTAGAGCGATTATTGAAGGAAGAACGTCGGTTGTTATTGAAGGATGATGAAAACAACGCTTTCGTCGCTACAAATAGATATAATAACAAGAGGCATGACGTGCATGTAAATAGTAAATCGATCGAAGATACGAGAAACAAAACTTTCCTATGCCATCGATGTAGAAAGCCGGGCCATTTCGCGCGAAATTGTCGAAGTAAGAGAAGATTTCAAGGTCAAGTGGGCAAACAAAGCACGCACGAATTCAAGGATGTTGATCGACAAACAAGCGCGTTTACGGCGACAATTAGCGTTGGTAATAACATTTCATATAATAACATTTCAAATAGCGAAAAGTTAAAGTTGCTGGAGACGCGCATGGAAGATAGCTGGCTTACCGACAGTGGCGCTTCTCGCCATCTAACCTTTCGGCATGACTGATTGACAAATTTTCGATCGTGTGCTCCGCAGCGGGTTTACCTTGGTAATGATGGTTTCTGCGATGCTACTGGATATGGCGATGTTCGAATCGAGAGATTTGTTAATAATAAATGGATTCCAGGTATTATACAAAATGTATTATTTGTTCCAGGATTAAAAAAGAATCTCTTTTCCGTCGGTGTTTGTACGGACAATAATAAATTTGATTTGTATTTTCACGATGATATGGTGTATATTTTGAAAGATAATTTGATAGCTGCTCAAGGTTTAAAACAAGATAGTAAAATCTATCGGATGTTTTTCAGAACCTCGATTACACAGCAAGCTAATGCGAGCGTGGTGTCTCAGCAACGGTGGCATGAACGACTTGGACACATTAACAAACGCGTTGTGACGGAGATGATAAAAAACGAGGTAATAATCGGGCCAACTGGAAAATCTGAAGATAAGTCGTTGTGTGAAGCTTGTCATTATGGAAAGGAGCACCGTTTGCCATTTAAAAAACATATTAAAGAATCAAGTAATTACGAGGTTGGCGAGTTTTTCTCCAGTGACGTGTGTGGTCCAATGCAGGTCGACTCTCTCGGTGGATCTCGTTTTTTTGTCACGTTTAAGGATCGAGCTTCTGAATATCGAACTGCTTATTTTATAAAACACAAATCGGACGTGTTGGAATGTTTTAAGAAATTCGAACGTCATGTGTGTAATAAATTCAATCGTCCTATGAAGGTAATTAGAAGTGACAATGGTAAAGAATATTTAGATTCAAAGGGAATTACTCACGAAACAACCGCTCCATATACGCCACAGCAAAATGCACGAGCAGAAAGGGACAACAGGACAATAATGGAGAGTGCTCGCGCAATGATTTATGCGAAAAATGTTCCCTTAATGTTATGGACTGAAGCAGTCAACGTGGCAGTCTATGCATTAAATCGTTGTTCGACGAGTAAATTCCCAAAGACTACACCCTTTGAATTGTGGAATGGAAGAAAGCCAACAGTAAGTCATCTAAAAGAATTCGGTAGTTTGGCATATCTACATATTCCTAAACAACAAATGACCTGTTTATTTTAAATAAAAACTCAATAGTTATTAATAAATAAACATAATTTAAAAGTGTCCAATGAATGTAAATATATGAATGGATAAATTGCATAGCGTAATTAATATGTAATACTGCAAATAATAATTCAATTAATTAAACTATAGTAACATTACTATTATTATATAATATATAAAAATAAATTAATTAATTGTATAATAATATTTCATTAATTGATTGAATTTACTGCATATTAAATTGTTAATAATAAATTTTATACTTTAGAAAACTTTTTTATACACATACATATATAATATAACACGCGCATAAAATTAATGAATAATTAATATTGCGCAAAAGAATAAATGAGGTACTTAAAATTGAGATGCAACTACACTAATTTTCAATACTATTAACAATAATGAGTAATTAATTAATTACTAACAAATGCAGAAAAAGCATATACTGAACAACAACTTAAATATGTAATTATCCAAAATAACTGTAAATATAAATAATATAAATAATTATAAATATAGCAGCAACTTTAAATCTATTATATGATGTATGTATGCGATGCGAAAAAATGTTTTCAATATAATATATTAATAATAGCAATTTATTAGTGTAGGATTTGTAAAATAATATGCGTAATAAAAACAGTGGATACAATAACGTATTTTAAAAATTGGAAGATATTTTTAAAACTAAGTAATTCAAATTGTTGATTTAATATGTTCCCGTTTAGGGCACTTTTCACATTTACCTTTATGGGTAAAGTAGACGTACGGTTACCGACGAAATTATCGAACGCAAGGTAATACCGCGCGGAAGGTAAACGTGGAGTCGCTGTCTGCCATATCGACCAAGTATGGTATTCAGCATATGCATCCACGAGCTAAAAATATTATATTATAATAATAAATATGAGTATTATTATAACTTTTTTTTATATACATAATTTTAAGATAGATAATTATTATATTTATATATCATATGCACAAGTATCGCGTATTATATGCAATTAAAGAATAACATTTTTGTTGCATAAAATAATTTTTTATTATAAATGTTGTGTAAATAATTAAAATGTAACAAATTAGGGGGAAAAAATTGAGAAGTTGAAATAGAACTATATTAAAATTGTTACGTGACACATAATTCGGCCAATAATTTTAAATAAGAGTTAAAAATAATATGATTGGATTAATAAATTCAGGGTAGATTTTGGTTAGAATAATATTTTTGTAATTTATATAAAATATTATGTGAAATGTCATATTTATCAAATATATTCTAAAAAATATGCTTTATTGATGATTATTGACACCCAAATCACGTAAAATATTAAAATATTTAACAAAATAGGCCTAAAGTTGCAAATTCCAAATCTCCTTGCAGGATAAAAGTTATCAAAGGACTCCTGTAAAAAAATTTCAAACTTATACATATAAGAGCTACGACTTTACACAGCGAATAAGGATTATCTATAAAAATGTAATTTCTGGTTCGATAAAGCTAATTTGTTTATATAGATGCCTAAAAAATATCAGATTTTTCATTAAAAAAGTAGTAATAAAAATGTCACATTTAATTTCAAGCAAAAAAGGCTGTGTAACTTTATAATTCATACATACCTCAAGATGTGTGCAAAATTACAGATGGCTACAACAAAAATTGTCCTGCAAGGAATGTTTTAAAGGTATAAAAAATAGTTTTTGAATTATTTAGCTTTAAAGATAAAAATACATGACTTATTGCATTAACTAAAGATTATTTAATGCTGAAATTATGTAAGTACATAAGCTTTATAATATAAAACGTTATTTACGCATATTCTACGTAACATTTAGAACTTGTTTCTAAATTTAAAAAAATTGATTTTTTTTAAATTTTAGACCATACTCTACCTTTAAGAGACGTTTAGAATTGTTTAAAAAACAAATTACTAAATACTGACGTTACATAGTAATTTTTCAAATAAATTTAGAGGACAAGTCTGAGTTAAAAAAAATTTCCTAATCAATTAATTTTTTAATCAAATTATATTATTTTTAACTCTTATTTAAAATTATAGGCCAAATTATGTGGCTCGTAACAGTTTTAATATAGTTCTTTTTTCAACTTTTCAATTTTTCCCCCCTAATTTATTACATTTTTAATAATTTACACAACATTTATAATAAAAAATGATTTTATGCAACAAAAATGTTATTCTTAATTTTCATATAATACTCGACGATACTTGTGCATATTATATATAAATATAATAATTATCTATTTTAAAATTATGTTTATAAATAAAAACTTACAATAATAGTAACAAAATCTATATACTATTTCTTATACATGTAAAAAACAAGATTATCGAAAAAAAAGTGAAATCCGCGGGATTCGATCGCGGGTCTGAGAAGCCGTTTGCGCGGACGCGCGCCTTAATCCCCACGGCTGTTTTTGCAATACCATATGTTTAGAACTTATATTTAAGTTGCGCCCCCTAGGGGAGCTTAGAAATAAATATTAATTAATCATTATAGTGTTTGAAATAGCAGTATAATAATTAATATATTTTGTCACTTACATTGTATGAAAAAAATGCAAGAAAAAAAATTGTAAGTAACAAGTATTTTTAGCTCATGGATGCATACGCTGAATACCATACTTGGACATATGGCAGGCAGCGACTCAACGTTTACCTTCCGCGCGGTATTACCTTGCGTTCGATAATTTCGTCGGTAACCGTACGTCTACTTTACCCATAAAGGTAAATGTGAAAAGTGCCCTAAACGGGTACATATTAATTCAACAAATTGAATTACTTAGTTTTAAAAATATCTTCCAATTTTTAAGATACGTTATTGTATCCACTGTTTTTATTACCCATATTATTTTACAAATCCTACACTAATAAATTGCTATTATTAATATATTATATTGAAAACATTTTTTCGCATCGCATACATACATCATATAATAGATTTAAAGTTGCTGCTATATTTATAATTATTTATATTATTTATATTTACAGTTATTTTGGATAATTACATATTTAAGTTGTTGTTCAGTATATGTTTTTTCTGCATTTGTTAGTAATTAATTAATTACTCATTATTGTTAATAGTATTGAAAATTAGTGTAGTTGCATCTCAATTTTAAGTACCTCATTTATTCTTTTGCGCAATATTAATTATTCATTAATTTTATGCGCGTGTTATATTATATATGTATGTGTATAAAAAAGTTTTCTAAAGCATAAAATTTATTATTAACAATTTAATATGCAGTAAATTCAATCAATTAATGAAATAATATTATACAATTAATTAATTTATTTTTATATATTATATAATAATAGTAATGTTACTATAGTTTAATTAATTGAATTATTATTTGCAGTATTACATATTAATTACGCTATGCAATTTATCCATTCATATATTTACATTCATTGGACACTTTTAAATTATGTTTATTTATTAATAACAATTAAATATTATTTATTTAAAATATCATGTTCTAATGCGTTTGAAATTGGCGCGCTCTGACGTGCATACTGTCGCGGACAAGTTTCATGCCATACGTAACTTCATGCGAGTAGGCAAAATTACAGAGTAGACAATATTCCATGCATCCAGCTATACAGTACATAGTAACATTTATCAATACTAATTATTTGTGCTTTCTTCATTTCACTCACAAGTTTTTTTTTCATAAAATTCTTATAAAACCCTAATTCTTTTACTCTAACACTTTTCCCTACTCTTTTATATCCTCTATCAATAGTTCATAAAATAAAACCTATATTTTATTTATTTAAACACCTTATAAACGTTTGACAAGCTAACATTTAACCTTTACCTGTCAAAATCATTTTCCTTTCACTTTTATTATTTGTTGTAACTTTGGTTTAAATCAAGACTCCATCTTAGGTCAAATTTTGATGAAAAGATAAAAGTATAGAGATTCTACTGACCCAAGATGAGGCATATAGATCTGATCGTACAGGCCAAACTCAAAACTTATATATTAGACTCTTGACAGCTAATATCACAGTTGTCAATTAGATAATTGTTTAAATGGCAACAAATTCTAATTAGTATTAGCCAACTTTTTTCCTTTTAATATGTAATACAAAAAATCAACCCATTTTGAGATATTTAAGTTCAAAGTTGGTCATAAAAGGAAAAAAGGAAAATTGTATTTTATTCTACAGCATAATGTTAAGCTTTCCACGTCTGTTAATTTATATTCAACATTGGTCTTCATTAGTAGAAGTGGTTTATTTATTAAATCAAAATATCATTGTTAAAAGGAATCGATGTCGAGGGTCAGTTTTTTAAATAAATAAACACTATTTATTTAAATTTAGTTGTACAACGTTTCGTCTGCGTGGTTTACAGACCTCTTCAGGTACTATAAATTTATTGAGCACAAAATAACAATTTTAATAATTACAAATTAACGGACGAAATATTGAATAAATTAACGGAAGAAAATATTACCATTGATACACTGAAACGTAGATGTAATAAGCCCAGAAAGGCGTCGTCCACTCAAAAAACCACAGTTAGAAGTTCATTCTATGTTAAAAAATCTTAATGATAATAAATATCTCTATAAGGAATTTCATAATAATCAGTTAACTCAAACTAATACTAATTTAGCTAAAGCTTATGGATTACCTAAAATACACAAAAATAATGTTCCACTTAGACCAATAATTTCTACCGTAAATTCTCCAACTTATTATCTAGCCAAAATTGTATATAATGAACTTAAAAATATAATTCCAGTTCCAAAATCGCACATTAATAATAGCTTTGAATTAAAAAAGAAACTGTCCAATATTAATATTCCCGACGATTATAGCATGTTATCTTTAGATGTCAGCTCACTGTTTACAAACATTTCATGTAACGAAGTTCTTAATAGCTTAGACAAACGTTTTAAATATATTCACAATAAATGCAAGATACCTTTTTACGAAATACGTAATCTAGTCGAATTTTTATTCAATAATACTTTTTTTACTTTTAATAATATAATATACAAACAAATATTCGGTTCTCCAATGGGCTCTCCTATATCATCATTATTTGCTGATTTAGTAATGGATGATTTAGAGACTCATTGCCTTAAAGAATTAAAAGAGAAACACAATTGTTCCCCATTAATTTACTATCGATACGTAGATGACATACTTTTATTTATACAAAAAGAACACATAAATACGGTTTTACAAGTTTTTAATAACTACAGTAATTATTTAAAATTTACACATGAAATGGAAGAAAATAACTGCATTTATTTTTTAGATCTTACATTGATTAAAACTGACAATAAAATTATAACCAATTGGTTTAAAAAATCAACCAATTCTAATCGTATACTAAATTTTGAATCAAATCATACTATTCAACAAAAACGAAACATAATTTATAATTTAGTACAGCTTCCAATTTGCACTATATCATTACCTTATAATCAAGAGTTTTTTACAAAATGTTCAAACATGTTAAAAAAATTTAACATTAACACAATTCCATTAATTAACCACAAATTTAATAATATAATAAAATTAGGCAAAGACTCAACTGAAAAATGGGATATGACAGGGGTAGTATACAAATTTAATTGTAAAAAATGCCCGGCAACTTACATCGGAGAAACTAAACGCTGCCTAAAAAACATAATTAAAGAACACCAGAAAAATAAAAATCCGGAAGCTGTTGTTACTGCACATATTGTTAAAAATGCGGATCATGAGTTCGATTGGAACAATGTAAAAATATTAGATAGAGAGTCATCCTACAAAAAACGAATTATTTCAGAAATGTTACACATTAATTATTATAATTCGACTATCAATAGAAAAGAAGACATACAATATTTAAACCGACAATATAAAAGTATTATGATGTGATTTAAAGAGACTATTTATATCCGAGTATTTCTAAGAAATTGACTTTTAATTTGTAAACATACATACACATATACTCGCAGACACTTGTTTTGTTTTTGTATAAATTCGCTCGATTTCGCATACTCTTGTTATTCGACGACGCCTTTCAGGGCTTATTACATCTACGTTTCAGTGTATCAATGGTAATATT
This sequence comes from Theocolax elegans, assembly GCA_026168455.1. Classification (NCBI taxonomy): domain Eukaryota; kingdom Metazoa; phylum Arthropoda; class Insecta; order Hymenoptera; family Cerocephalidae; genus Theocolax; species Theocolax elegans. The sequence continues at coordinate 47,518,959 of CM047427.1, forward strand.
TTCTTAATTTATTCAATATTTCGTCCGTTAATTTGTAATTATTAAAATTGTTATTTTGTGCTCAATAAATTTATAGTACCTGAAGAGGTCTGCAACCACGCAGACGAAACGTTGTACAACTAAATTTAAATAAATAGTGTTTATTTATTTAAAAAACTGACCCTCGACATCGATTCCTATTAATAATTAACAATGGAGGGTGAAATCAACAAGTCAAAATATCATTGATCGTGCTTTTGTAGAAACTGTTCATGAACTATTAAAAAAAATTTGTATTTTGTACAAAAGTATATTATACTAAAAATGCCATGACGTATAACATTCACCAATTATTGCACTTATCGCAGAGTGTTCTTAATTGGTGATCGTTACGGGCGCATAGTGATTATAATTTTGAAAGCGGCAATAGTCGACTGTTACAAAAAATACATGCTGCAAAAGGAGTAATTTACTAAATATGCAGATCAATCAATGTAGTTCAAAGCGAATGTTTATTAGGTCAACATCTACTAAATTATATTCATCATTTCATTCCTATATTAATCATCTTGATAATAGAAAATTTCAGAATTCATTACAAATTGTAGGTATAAGATATTTAGGCCAATATAAGCCTACTGATTAACGTTAAATTAATAAGTTACAATTATCGAGAGAAAGTGTAACATACAAAAAAATTTATATATGAATAATAAGTCGATGTGATGGTGGCGAGGAAAGGAGGAAGAAAACACAATTCTTTCCTTTATTTTATGCACAACGTTTCGTTGGCATGGTCTGCCAACATCTTCAGGTGTCTTTATTCAAACACAACAATTAGTTAGAAAATTTTCATAAAATAAATACATAAATTTCAAACAAGACATACACTATATTAAATATACCTTTTAAATTCGTATTAACGGTGAGTTAAATAGTCGAATGAACAGTATCATACATTGAAAGATGTTACGTAAATATATATAAACACGAGTACTACCACAGACATTCGTACATAATAATACATCAGATGTATCAGCACTTTAAATTTCTAAAAATAGAAAAGTAAGTACTATTGAAAAACTTTATGTCATCTTTTGCATTAATATTATTACTGTCACATTTTATACGAATCATTTCAGAAATTAGTCTTTTATTGTAATTCACTACAAATAATAATTTTAAATTAACAAAAACTTTTCTTAAGGATAATGCAGATATATTTTTTACAACTTCTGATAAAGGCAGTAAAACAGTTTGCATGTTCAAATCTGACTATAATTTAAAAATGGATTTATTACTTTCTGACACTTCAACTTATCTAGTTGTTAAGAAAAATCCATTAAATACTCTTCAAAATGATAGTGCGGAAATTCTAAGATATTTAAATGATAATGAGTTCTATAGTAAAATATACCATACTAACGCTCTTACTATATACATCTTGCAAACGACGCAGGTTAAGATTTAACAATTCATTTGCTATCTTAGATGATGATATATTTGTTGTAATAAGAGATTTTATAATTGATCGACCCACATTAATAGAATGTATATTATGTTAGTTTGTAAATGTAGAAAATGTAGTTCATTCTTTTAACATTAAAAAAATTGTTAATATACCATCTCGAATTGCATCTCTTTCGACTAGTAAAATACCAAAAATATGCGTCAATGTCAAAACTGATGTTTATGAGTATTTATGTTATGTACCAAATTTGTATCATTATTAAATAAATGTAGGTATTTTCTAATATTTTTTTTTAATTCTAAGTTCATTTCAGTCACCCATTTTTGGTCAAACTCATGCGAATGCAAATATTTATAATTTAAGAGTTAATCTATATAAGAAAAATGTTTATTTTATTTAAATTAACGATATTTAAAAAAAGACTTTTAAGAAGATATTTTTACAGGATAACAACACTCAGGTATGCAGATTTACGTGGTTATTTTTGTGTATTTTCCACGTACTTATTTCACGTGTATTTTTCACGTGTACTTTTCATATGCATATTTGGAACCGAATTACACGTAATATTTTATGTGTATTTTTCACGTAAATATATCACATGTTTTTTTTCAACAGGGCGTGGTCCGCATACCACGCTACTCGACTCCTCGTTAATTATTTTTATTAATGATTTATAGCCAGTTAAATTCGATAAGAACCGTATTTATAATTTCCTGGGCGCCAGGTCGTATCTAATAACATATATATTTTCCGGTCCGACTCTCGAGGACGTAACTTCAACGCCAATACGGAGGTGGCGAAACCAATGGCGAATTCTGTCTCTCTCGAGTAAACGTAGCAAGAAATTAAAGAGATTCAAGGTCTATAAATTAAATACTCGACGATTCGGTTATATTAAATTAAAGATCAAATTTATTCCTTCAACAATAATTGAATTCCAATTTTTGATCACTACGGGTGATCACTAATACAAATTCAATAAACGAGATCTTTTTTCTTTCCCTGATTATTTTTACAATTTAAAAGTTTAGCAGAGCTGACCCGATCTTCTGATTACCGATAATATCATATAATTATTTAACCCGATTCAACGACTTTGAAAATTCATAATACAAATTAAATAATAAACCCTAACAATCTTGTCGAATACAATATAACTCGCGGCACGCGTTAAGAGGGCGGCACGGGCTCGCAGGCGGTCTTTACGTGGCGTGCAAGAAATCCCCAGCTTCCCACTCGATTTATTAAATTAGCGTGGCGGCCGGGCAGCCTACTTACCGCAATGAAAAATATACTCCTTAAAATAACGGTTCGACTACTATAATATAACCATTAAAATATTATATCAGCTACTACAAAACGAAATCAACTATTAAATGCTTCAACTATAAAAGAGTATGCTCGGTGTATTAATTATTTAGACAGTCCGGCTACGAATGACGATCGAGACTCGTAGCATCCCGCTCGTCCTCGTAGTTCGTCATAGCGCTGCGCTAATTGTCGTCTTCTTCCTTATTTATCCACCAATTACATCCTTTGGATTAATGAAGTAGATAAATATACCGACTTGCGCCTGTACCAATGGAACAGGTGTGTCTTATTTCTCTCGTACACACACGTTGTATACGGCCGTTTCCCGTTCATTCTATCGTTCCCCTTCTCGGTGCGCCACCATGCGCCGCGGCGTGCATACGCGAGTCAGGCAACGTTTATTTACATGGTCGCGAACGGGTTTTGCTTTTGTGTGTAGTAAGTGCGTCGGTCCCGAAGTCATCGTCATCGTAGCCGCCTTCGTCCCTCATCACCACGTCGTCGGGAGATGATGTAAAATCCACGTATGATTATTATTATTATCATTATATCTCTCGATGGCCTGACCTCAAATGATATGAGAGGATTCTTCCTCGAATCTTTTTCTGATTTTTCATGGCACGGCGTGAACAAAAGAACATACTAGCTCGCGATCGGTTTCCTCCATTCCCATTTCTGTTCCCCCTGATCTAATTTTCTTGCAACTATAGTACCGCTACCTATTCCTCTCTACGTCAACTTTTCTCTTAGTGGCGGTACGGCGCTTGAGAGGCAGGTTAATAGCGGTCGTTTTCTCCGCTTCCAATATTGCAATTCTACGTCTTCAACCTCTCTCGCACTCATGAAAAGTCCGTGCGAATAGTTCTCGCCCATTCCTCTATTCCTCCGCAGCGCACCACCATTTTGCGCCTAATTGTTATGCGAGAGCGAGTCGACTTTCCCCACCCTCACACTCGATGGGAGATTCATACGCATAGGTATTTATACGCTGGAGTATGTAATCCATAATTTCCCGATTATTCCGAATCCTTGAAATAACCCCCCCTCCCCCCAAAGTTAATATACGTAAAACTACTGCACTTATTTATTTACTGCATTAATATTATTAAGATTTAATGGTAGCAACTTTAATTTGAAAATTTAAAAAAAAAGATGCTATTTGAGAAAAAAAGCTTGATGCGATTCACAATTGCTCACGTTTTTTTAAACCACATTAAACGTTGTCACTCACGTTTATGTCCTTTTTTCAAATGCTTTATAACGGTAAGCGAGTTACCGATCAGGTAAGCAACGCGAAAGAGGATATACAGCGCGACGCGCGCACGAACGCGCGAGAATCGTGCGCGTCCACCTGGCAGTACCGATATAGCGAGCGTACGGCGGAAATACAGGCCGAGATTACGGTCTCTTTTATCGTGTTTTATCGGAGAAGTGTGGGTGTGTGATACAGTGTGACGTATAGCCATCAGGTTAAACAGCCGATCATTTTCGGATCGGTTGCTTATTTCTCATCCATTAATAAGTATTAACGATTTGTTTTCGCGCTGACCTCGGGGGTAATCATCGGTACGACTCCCCTTGAATTGTTCATTGTTAATTAATTTTTTTTGTGATTGTTTATTTAATAAATTGACTCGTCGAAACGATCTTTCTCGCCAATTAACATAAAATATCGATTATTGATAGTGTTTACCGGTTATAGTCCTATCCCACGAATATCGCCCTCTCCGGTGTTTATACTGGTTAGCAATTTTGGGCAGAGGGTCCAACACACGGTACTAAAGTCAAACTAGGTGTTTGACGTTGTTAACAGCATTGCACGGGAATCAAAATGATTCCCGGCCGCATCGTGGGACTGTATACTTAAAGTTGGTAAGTGGGGACAGATTGGGACTAACCGAGGGCCTTACATTTCCCCAGTACCCACCCCGTTATAGTATGGTTTCGTTTCCGATGACTTTTGGTAAAGAAAGCCTCTGTTCTATTTTGTACCTCTAAATAACGAATTTTTTAAAAATATTTTTGTAATTTTTTTTACAAAAAATTGTATATTTTGACAGGAAAAGTATAAACCAACATATTCTATAAAAAATGTTATGGCCACGATTGATTTGGTGCATAAAAATGCGAGTAATGTCCTATTGTGCAAGACTCTTTAAACAAGAAAGGTGTTTTATATATTATTTCAAACTTATTCGTACTATTACGTCACAGTAAAATGATGTTATATTACACAATTATAAATTAAATTAGTACTAAAAATATATATATTAAATAATTAAATTAATAAAACCAGAAATGCATACATCTGAATGTATGACATTTTTATCTTGTGACACTTCCGCTGGGGATTAAGGCGGAGGTCGCAAAATAAATGAATAAAAACATTCTCACTCAATTAATAAGAATTTAGATGATTATTTATTTAGTAGTACGCAACCCGATAGGGTTGTTTACAAGCTCGCCGTTTGCCAGTCACGGCTTAAAATGTACCCGCCGATTTTCGCGATCGAAGTAACGCGTTTTGACGCGACGAGCACACGCACACTTGCACGGAAAGGGAGCTGGAGAACTTGAGGCGAAACTCACCTACACACCAGGAGAATCGTCTCCAAGATAAATCTCAATATCTCACGCGGGCGGATATTGACTATACGCTTTTTGGTTCGCAAAATCTCGATACGGCTCGTATCGTACACCGTTTGGGAAGCTCTCTTCTTACGGCAGCTCGTTTCGTCTCGGTGCGAGCCCTGCGCGAAGACGCTGCGCACTCGTCGCTGCTCTCGACTTGACGGCCGTGCGAGAGCTGTGCTGGGCCTCATGAACGCGCGGTCGGTAATTTGCATCGACCGTTCGGTACTAGATCTCCGTGTTGACATTCGCGGATCGACATGAATAGTGGTGCTGGAGTTCGGGTGTTCAGTGGGACATATTCAGGATGCTGAAGGTTGGTGCTGCAGGAGGTTTCGGTGTCAGGTAACAATTTAATCGTTCCTTAAGTATAATTCGTTAGGCTAATTCGGCCGTTTGTTTGAGACTTCTAGGTGCAGTTTCAACGGTGACCTGTGTACCTGGGGGACTTCCTCTGGTTGGCTAAGATGCGGGTTCCATACTAGTGCTTACGGAGAAGCGTTTCCGTAGCAGTAGTATTATGGTTTGAGGTGTTTCTAACCTCTAGCCTATTGTAAACGCTAGGGTTAAATATCTCCTGTGCCTCCTTATATTCACAGAGAGAACTGCATGTTGTCGCAGCTTCTTTGTCCTTCTTCTTATCTCTTAAAGTAGGTAATTTACTAATTACCCTTTACAGGTACTCAGTACTAGGCTGGAGCGAGGACCTGGATGTTAAAGCGAGGCCACTCCATGTATAACCTGGGGGCGCTATCGGACCTCACAGTCTCTATTGCTAGTCTACGGCTTCTTAGCATGGTGCTGGATCCAAGGATCAAGGAGGATCAATTCCAAGGAGTAGGACTGGTGCTGGAGGTTCACTTGAAGGGATAGTGTGTGTGTGCCTCCTCTCTCCGAGCATCTTGTGGCTTGTTCGACTAGTGCTACTTGTTATAACGTAGAATAAGATATCTAAGTGACATGTGATGTAAGCACATCGTCACAATCTTAAATATAGGTAATCGTAATGCTTAATTAATTTTTTTTAATAACTCCATAATTAAACATTTAATAAAAGTTGTTATACCATAGTTGATAAATTAAAGTGAAATGAACGATTATATACCTATTATGCGTATGGAACTTGAGCGCATACGCAGACCGCTGTACAAATAATTGAATTTTACAGTTAAAAATCTATATTGTGAAAAGGATTAAAAATAACAATAAATTATATTGTTTGTTCTTAAATTATGACGTTACTTTAAGTATTACTATATAATTTTAATATTTAATTATTATTCTAATCAAATTACTAGAAGTAAATTATTGATTAGAATGAATATCGACTGTAAAAACAGACTAGACGTTATATACATAAATATAATTTTTTTGCATTTCTTATAAAGGCAGACATTAAAAAATAATTGAATATTTTAAATATATTATTTGACTTACAGTACAAATTAACTATTTAAGAAATCTTTATTGTACAACAGATTAAATATTAAGAGGAGGTCGTAACAGAAAAAACTGTCAATCAAATATGACAGTTCATAAAATTAAATTTGTATTCTGGACTATTCTTCTCTTTTAATGGATCAAATTACTCCAAATTTTGCAATAATGATTCATTTGGTCTAGAGAATAGCGCTCTGGTCTTAAAGTAGTTGAAAAATTTCGTATTATTATTATTTGTCCTAATTTGTCTGATCATTGTATGAAATGCAGTTTTATTACGGTTCTTCACTAATTTTTACTTCTATGCTATGTTATGATACAAAACTTTACCAGAATAATCAAAATTAAGTATAGAATGTCGCTCTGATAACATTCTGTACAAAAAATGATGCAAATGTGCTAAAATTAGTTTGCAAACAATAAACAGTTTTGCAGGTTATCTGCGAAAAATATGTTTTTTTTATTTTGCCTAAAGGTGGCGCTGTGTAATATTCCTATAGGCCTCGATCTGTTGAATCGACCTATCAGCTATTAGTGTTGAGTGCTTACCGAGACGTACATGCGGTGTGCTTTACCTATTGTTCTGTATATTACTACGTATTATATGATTCTATAATTATTTTTATATAACCTTATATTGTCAAATCTGTCCATCTGTTAACTCATCAATCAGTTTTGTACGACCTCCCCTTAAATAGGAGTAAGCATTAATAATATAATTCTGTGACTCGATCCTATGGATCATTCTAATTTTAAAATACATTTTCTTGTTTAAATAGTCTCTCAAGATAAGACACCACTCGCCTTTTTGAGCACAAATCGAACGTAATCAGACTAATTTAGTTGCTTTTAGTAAGTACTAAACTTTGTTAAAATATAAAATAGACAAAATATTTTTAAAAATTCGTTATTTCTGGGTACGAAAATGGAAGAATTTATTTAGCAAAAGTTATCGAAAAAACGTTAAGTATTTGAAAAAAAGGAAAATGGACTATTCTTCTCTTTTAAATGGATCAAATTACTCCAATTTTGCAATAATGATTCATTTGGTCTAGAGAATTCGCTCTGGTCTTAAAGTAGTGTAAACAATTTTCATTATTATTATTTGTCCTAATTTGTCTGATCATTGTATGTAAATGACAGTTTATTACGGTTCTTCACTAATTTTACTTCTATGCTATGTTATGATACAAAACTTTACCAGAAACTAATTCACAAATTAAGGTACTAGAATGCCGTGCCTCTGATAACATTCTGTACAAAAAATGAGGCAAATGTGCTAAAATTAGTTTTGCAACAATCAAACAGTTTTGCCAGGTTTATCTGCGAAAAAATATGTTTTTTTATTTTGCCCTAAAGGTGGGCTGTGTAATATTCCTATAGGCCTCGATCTGTGAATCGACCTATCAGCTATTAGTGTTGAAGTGCTTACCGAGACGTACATGCGGTGTGCTTTACCTATTGTTCTGTATATTACTACGTATTATATGATTCTATAATTATTTTTATATAACCTTATATTGTCAAATCTGTCCAATCTGTTAACTCATCAATCAGTTTTGTACGACCTCCCCTTAAATAGGAGTAAGCATTAATAATATAATTCTGTGACTCGATCCTATGGATTCATTCTAATTTTTAAAATACATTTCTTGTTTAAATAGTCTCTCAAGATAAGACACCACTCGCCTTTTTGAGCACCAAATCGAACGTAATCAGACTAATTTAGTTGCTTTTAGTAAGTACTAAAACTTTGTTAAAATATAAAATAGACAAAAATATTTTTTAAAAATTCGTTATTTCTGGGTACGAAAATGGAAGAATTTATTTAGCAAAAGTTATCGAAAAACGTTTAAGTATTTGAAAAAAGGAAACAAACACGAATGACTAGGTTCAATATCGCGATTAGCTTAGAGCGTAAACATGAAGACGATCTAAAACGAATCTAAAACAGCGGGAAACTAGCTAACTGTTACCACGAGTCTCACAAGATTCAAGAACAAAATGAGAACTAAAGGCGTTTGAGGGTGCATTCGCGGGTTTATAAAGCGCGCCAGCCCCCCGCATTCTTTGTGCTTAAGCTTCTACTCTCAGGCTGAGCTTTGCGCTTCGCACTCGGACAGTTAATGATATCCTTTACTGTAATTATTACAATTAACATTTTGTCTGCGAAGTAAATTTTTTATATGAATTTTAATTTAAGTAAAATAACAAAAGTAGATATAATGAATATGATTAAATTAATTAAATATTAATTTTAATAAAATATACATAACTACAAAACGAAAAATAAACATTTAACTAATATATTATTTAGCAAAGAAAATTGTTGTGACGTTAACAAAAATTTCAGATTTAAACAATATCCTTTTTCCGGTGAAAACACCGATAAACTGCTTTTTACAAAAAGAAACACCTGCACGGCCGACTCTCTCAGAGGGAATCCCGTTGAATTAAAAAGTAGACCGGGTTCTACTAATTACTAATTACTAAGAATATTGTCTTATCGATTATTTAATATCATTTAAATTGAATAGCGGATGCCTATATGGAATACACTGTCACCACTAATACGCGAGAGACACTGGAGAAAAACACTAATAATTGCAAAGTCGCGAAAATCCAACGTAACACTGTTAGAAATAAATAAATCCACCGTATACCTACCGAGCTACGCCAGCCCACAAAATATGAACTATAAAAAAATACCATAATATAGGTCACTAATGGCTCCGACTAACTACATCTTCGAATGAAACTGCACCCTTTTATATTCTTTATAAAAAAATAAAATAAGAATCGTCGATGCGGAGAACTTAGAAATGCAATATCTCTTTGATTATGCGATCTTTCCTTACAATTTCAATGTCAAAAAATTGCTCCCAGCCTATTAATAAATGCTCCCTTTTTAAAAATAGTAAATTCATCAAGATAAATTAAAAATGAAAGATAATTAATATTACTGATAAAACCGAACCAAAACAAGGTCCTGCGCATGCATCGTGCAAGCGAGCATGACTATTTTACCGCAGAAATTTAAATCTTTGAAGAAACATAACCTTAAAAATAGACAAACACATGCACGGTCGATTCCAATTAAATTTAGAAATATTTATTAACCATTTCAACACCAATAAATTGCTCCCAATAATTACTGACTCTTAATGAAATAATAATAGAAATTTATTAATGCATTAATCAACATAGGAATTGGAACTAATGTCTTACAATAAATTTCTGAATTTGTAAATTTATTTTTAATCTTATTATAATTAAAATTTTTCTTCAATAGTGTCCGGCGTCCGGCGTCCGGCGTCCGACATTCACCATTAAGCGTCTTTTTATTATGTTTTATATATTGTAACGGTAAACGGTCCACGCGAGACGAAAATCATACCGATCGCGTGAGTTTACCGTAGAAGACGCGTAAGGAGCATGCGCGAGCGCGGCGGAGAGCCGGTGTGCACGATACACCGGCAGTATCGTCTCGTCGATGAGAGAGACAAGAAGACGCGACCGTGAGAATCCCGTGACGCGTCAACTCCCGGGCGAGAAGTCAAAGACGAGAAAGAGAGAGAGAGAGAGAGATAGACGGAGGACGAAGCAGAGAGTCCACGAGGTAGAGAGAGAGAGAGTTAGACGGAGGACGAAGCAGAGAGTCCACGAGGTAGAGAGAGGAAGAGGAACGCAGTTCGCTAGGTCCCCGATAGTATACAAGTAAGTCCTGGCCAGGCGGCGCCGTACTTGTCCATATCGGTACGCGAGCGAAGATCGGCGACGGGATACGCGCGGTATCCCGACGCGTAAGCCATACGAGAGGTTAGCCGCTCTCGTCGCGACACTCTCTCTCGCTCAATAAACCACGCGTACGGCAAACCGGAGTGCTTCACGCTCCGGCGCGATCGCAACTCGGCGTTATTTACTGCGAAGCCAGGTAACCCGTACCTGGCAAACCTAACCTCGTTCCCGAGTAAATCGAGACCGCGTGCCTCGACACGTATATGGCGGCGGGCGCACACACGCACACGTAACCGTGTATTGTATATTTTTATAGATTACGCGAATAGCTTTATTTGTTTTGACCCAAGGTTTAACCTTGCCTTGGCTCAGCTTATTGTAGTATTTTCCACTTTTACATTTCTTTTTAATAGAATAACTCATTAACTTCAATTTCGAGTAATAATTAATTTACCGGCAATCACTCCCTGTCCCCGAAGGCGAATACCGCCATGCCCCGCGGGTGTCGTGCATTGCTTCGCACGACACATATCTGAGGAGCCGAGCACGAGTATCGAGGAAGAATAAGTGTGTACTAGGTAAGTGCATACATTGTACACAGGGTCAACATCGTCACTCGGAGCTTGAGGCTAGCTTTGGTCATCACGAAAGGTGATTTTACTGATTTGCCAGCTGTATGGTGAGACAGCTGATCTCGGTACTGCGGTGATTTCCTGTGCATTGAATATATGCACAGGACGAGTATAACCCTCCTGACGTACAATCCAACCCTGTTACAATATATACATGTACATAAGGGTAAGTGTGTCATGGTGAAGAGGTCAGCGTGAGGGTAAGGGTGGAGGGATAGGGATGGGTCACCCTGACCTCCTGGACATCGACTCCAGGAAATGAAAAATTTTTTTTGCAAATTCAAGTAGAAAGGCATGTAGACTTCCCTGCGGACGATGTCAGGATAACCTGGAGGTTACCCTGAGCACCTGGACATCGTCTTCAGAAAGTGACAATATTTTTTGCAAATTTAAGCATAAAGGCATGTACACTTAATTTTTTTTATGTAAAGTATGCAAAACAAGTAAGTAAAAAATCGTAAAAAAACTAAGTAAAAAAAAAGTAAAAAAAAAGTAAAAAAAAAGTAAAAAAAGTAAAAAAAGTAAGTAAGTAAAAGTAAGTAAGCGAAAAATGTTAAATAAACCCATTCTAGTCAGAATGTTTCATGTAAATCCTAAAGATCGAGAACGATTTTTTCTTAGATTAGTATTACTTCATGTACGTGGGGCCGAATCTTTTGAAGATATACGCTCATACGAAGGCGTTGGTTATGATACATTTTATGAAGCATGTATAGTTAGAGGTTTAATCGTTACTGATAATGAATGGGATAAATGTTTAGAAGAAAATTGTAATTTTCAATTTCCTCAGGCACTATGTGAACTTTTCGCTTTCATTATATCATTTGATCACAATTTTGATGCCTTGAAACTTTATAATAAGTATAAAGAACATTTCTTTGATCCTAAATTACCTGAAATTTTAGGAGAACAAAAGGCTTTAAAAATTATAGACAACGTTTTACCAAAACATAATTTAACATTGCAACAATTTAATTTACCTAATATTGGTAATATTGATAATGAAAATCACAATGATATGATTTATAATGATATAATTGCAAATGAAGATAATGACATAGAAATATTGTTAAAATCTTTAACATTGGAACAAAAAACAATATTTGATACAATAGTAGAAGCAGTTTACGATAATAAAAAAGAAAATTTATATTTTATAGATGGTCCTGGTGGTAGTGGAAAAAGTTATTTATTAAATGCTATTATAAAATTTGTGAAATTAAACAAAATACCAGAGTTAGCAGTTGCTTGGAGTGGTATTGCAGCAAATTTATTAATAGGTGGTAAAACTATCCATTCAACATTTAAAATACCATTTAATTTAAACGAACAATCAACATGCAACATTTCACCAAATTCACAAATAGGTCAAATTTTAAAAAATATTAAATTAATAATTTGGGATGAAATATCAATGACTTGTAAATATGCATTAGAAGCTATATATATTTTTTCCAGAGATTTATGTCGAAATAATAAACCGTTTGGTGGTAAAATATTAGTAACATCTGGCGATATTCGACAAACATTTCCTATAGTTCGACACGGAAATAGAACTCGAATATTAGAATCATGTGTAAAAAGTAGTTCTTTATGGCAATTATTTCAAAAACTTACATTAAATAATAATTTAAGATTGGTCAATTCAAACAGTATGTTTAAAACGTGGTTATTAAATATTGAAGAAAATAAAAATATTACAAAATTTGAAATTGATAATAACGTTATAAAAATTCCTTCAGAATTTATTACATTTAATAATTTGATAGATGATATTTTTGGTAATAAAATAAATATTGATGATTTACATACTCTTAAAGACAAAGTAATTCTTTCACCTATAAATAGTGATGTTTTAGCGATTAATAACGAAATAATTGAAAGAATTGAAGGTGACGGTAAGATATATTTAAGCATTGATAGTATTACTAATGATGAAAATAATAAGTTGGATGAAACAATAACAATAGTTTTTATAAATTCATTAATATCAAATGGTTTACCACCGCATAAATTAGTATTAAAAAAAGGAATGATCGTTATGTTACTTAGAATTTGCATTTAGATGGAGGTTTATGTAATGGTACCAGGCTCATGATTACAGAATTATAACAGTACACTATATATGGAGAAATTATAACAGGTAAAAATTTAGGACAAATTGTGATGATTCCAAGAATAGATTTATGTCCATCAAAGGATGATATACCTTTCAATATGGTTAGACGACAATTTCCTATTAGACCAAGTTTCGCTATGATCATAAATAAAGCACAAGGTCAATTTAAAAAAGTAGTTCTATATTTACCAAGACCTGTATTTAGTCATGGTCAATTATATGTTTCATTATCAAGAGTTACAGATGAAAAAAATCTAAAAATAAAATTTTCGAAATCGTCAATGATACTCACTAATACAGAAGGAGATATACTTGAGAGTAATTTAAATAATAATGTAATAATATATACAACGAATATAGTTTTTTCTGAAGTGTTTGATACTTAAATAGTTTTTTATTTATTTTTAAAAATCAATTTAAGGTCGACTTATTAGGCAAACAAATTATAAAATAATAAGATATAAGCAACAGACAAAATTTGTAGATAAAATTACGTATAATAAAGAATATTTTTCAAGTATACATTATTTACATCAAGCAACATTTCAATATATCATTACTTAAGAAATAAACATATATTAAAATATTAGTTGTCTGCATTAAGCGACATTTTATTGGCAAAATTATTTATGAAATATTTAAATTTTGAAATAATCAACTGTCTGCATCAAGCGACATTTTTTTACTAAAATACTGAAGAAATAAGCAAATTTAAAATTCATTGTCTGCATCAAGCGACATTTTTTAACTAAAATACTGAAGAAATAAACAAATTAAAAATTCATTGTCTGCATCAAGCGACATTTTTTTACTAAAATACTGAAGAAATAAACAAATTTAAAATTCATTGTCTGCATCAAGCGACATTTTTTTACTAAAATACAGAAATAAACAAATTTAAAATTCATTGTCTGCATCAAGCGACATTTTTTTACTAAAATACTGAAGAAATAAACAAATTTAAAATTCATTGTCTGCTTCAAACGACATTTTTGACAAAATTATTTATAAATATACAAATTTTAAAATAATGTGTAAAAAGTAGTTCTTTATGGCAATTATTTCAAAAACTTACATTAAATAATAATTTAAGATTGGTCAATTCAAACAGTATGTTTAAAACGTGGTTATTAAATATTGAAGAAAATAAAAATATTACAAAATTTGAAATTGATAATAACGTTATAAAAATTCCTTCAGAATTTATTACATTTAATAATTTGATAGATGATATTTTTGGTAATAAAATAAATATTGATGATTTACATACTCTTAAAGACAAAGTAATTCTTTCACCTATAAATAGTGATGTTTTAGCGATTAATAACGAAATAATTGAAAGAATTGAAGGTGACGGTAAGATATATTTAAGCATTGATAGTATTACTAATGATGAAAATAATAAGTTGGATGAAACAATAACAATAGTTTTTATAAATTCATTAATATCAAATGGTTTACCACCGCATAAATTAGTATTAAAAAAAGGAATGATCGTTATGTTACTTAGAATTTGCATTTAGATGGAGGTTTATGTAATGGTACCAGGCTCATGATTACAGAATTATAACAGTACACTATATATGGAGAAATTATAACAGGTAAAAATTTAGGACAAATTGTGATGATTCCAAGAATAGATTTATGTCCATCAAAGGATGATATACCTTTCAATATGGTTAGACGACAATTTCCTATTAGACCAAGTTTCGCTATGATCATAAATAAAGCACAAGGTCAATTTAAAAAAGTAGTTCTATATTTACCAAGACCTGTATTTAGTCATGGTCAATTATATGTTTCATTATCAAGAGTTACAGATGAAAAAATCTAAAAATAAAATTTTCGAAATCGTCAATGATACTCACTAATACAGAAGGAGATATACTTGAGAGTAATTTAAATAATAATGTAATAATATATACAACGAATATAGTTTTTTCTGAAGTGTTTGATACTTAAATAGTTTTTTATTATTTTTAAAAATCAATTTAAGGTCGACTTATTAGGCAAACAAATTATAAAATAATAAGATATAAGCAACAGACAAAATTTGTAGATAAATTACGTATACATAAAGAATATTTTTCAAGTATACATTATTTACATCAAGCAACATTTTCAATATATCATTACTTAAGAAATAAACATATATTAAAATATAGTGTCTGCATTAAGCGACATTTTATTGGCAAAATTATTTATGACATATTAATTTTGAAATAATCAACTGTCTGCATCAAGCGACTTTTTTTACTAAAATACTTGAAGAAAAGCAAATTTAAAATTCATTGTCTGCATCAAGCGACATTTTTTAACTAAAATACTGAAGAAATAAACAAATTAAAATTCATTGTCTGCATCAAGCGACATTTTTTTACTAAAATACTGAAGAAATAAACAAATTTAAAATTCATTGTCTGCATCAAGCGACATTTTTTTACTAAAATAATGCAGAAATAAACAAATTTAAAATTCATTGTCTGCATCAAGCGACATTTTTTTACTAAAATACTGAAGAAACTAAACAAATTTACAAATTCCATTGTCTGCTTCAAACGACATTTTATCGACACAATATTTATACAATATACAAATTTTAAAATAATTAATTGTCTAATATAGCATAATTACATATCAATTAAATATTTTGATAATACTTGTTAGAATACATTGTCTGCAAAAAGTGATATTATTTTAGAACTTTCTTTAGATATTAATGACACAAAAATTACAAAATATATAAATAAATATAAAATAAATGCCATATTATATTATTTATTTTATTTTTAATGCAGACATTTGGACGTATATTTTATCAATTTTAAAAATTTACGTATTATACATACATAATTTTGAAATATATATAGGGTCGAAATCAAATATTTGAAACTTTTAATACACATTATATTTACGTTCATTATACGACAGTCTCAAGCCTGTAACTGCAGAGAGAAAATAATACAAACCAACATTCGAAAATAAACGTTATAGTTAATATCATGATGAGTAAAAGGAATAAATTGTATACATTTTTTAAAATAAAATATTTTATAATTAATTTATTTGTTTAATAATATAACAACAAATTTAATAATAGTTTAATAGCACATGAAAAAAATTGGTTTGAAAATAAAATAAAATAATTGTATCAAATCGTTTTAAAATTTATTTGTTATAAACTAATAATAAATTTAAGACTACACTTTATAATCAACGTCTAGCCTCAAACATGTGATTCAACCGAGGAGCGTTAGCGACCGAGGTAATATGGCTAGTACATTAATTAATATTTTTATCGGTCTTACAGTCAATTATATTTAGGGTTTTTGTATATATAGTAGATTTTTGGTACAGGGGGCAGTCAAATTGCTTTATTAATAATTTGTTTTTATTTTCAGTTAGTGTTTTTATTTTTTATTTTTATTATTTTTAAAAATCAATTTAAGGTCGACTTATTAGGCAAACGAATTATAAAATAATAAGATATAAGCAACAGACAAAATTTGTAGATAAAATTACGTATAATAAAGAATATTTTTCAAGTATACATTATTTACATCAAGCAACATTTCAATATATCATTACTTAAGAAATAAACAAATTAAAAATTCATTGTCTGCATCAAGCGACATTTTTTAACTAAAATACTGAAGAAATAAACAAATTTAAAATTCATTGTCTGCATCAAGCGACATTTTTTTACTAAAATACTGAAGAAATAAACAAATTAAAAATTCATTGTCTGCATCAAGCGACATTTTTTTACTAAAATACTGAAGAAATAAACAAATTTAAAATTCATTGTCTGCATCAAGCGACATTTTTTTACTAAAATACTGAAGAAATAAGCAAATTTAAAATTCATTGTCTGCTTCAAACGACATTTTATTGACAAAATTATTTATAAAATATACAAATTTTAAATAATCAACTGTCTGCATCAAGCGACATTTTTTTACTAAAATACTGAAGAAATAAGCAAATTTAAAATTCATTGTCTGCATCAAGCGACATTTTTTTACTAAAATACTGAAGAAATAAGCAAATTTAAAATTCATTGTCTGCATCAAGCGACATTTTTTAACTAAAATACTGAAGAAATAAGCAAATTTAAAATTCATTGTCTGCTTCAAACGACATTTTATTGACAAAATTATTTATAAAATATACAAATTTTAAATAATCAACTGTCTGCATCAAGCGACATTTTTTAACTAAAATACTGAAGAAATAAGCAAATTTAAAATTCATTGTCTGCATCAAGCGACATTTTTTAACTAAAATACTGAAGAAATAAACAAATTAAAAATTCATTGTCTGCATCAAGCGACATTTTTTTACTAAAATACTGAAGAAATAAACAAATTTAAAATTCATTGTCTGCATCAAGCGACATTTTTTTACTAAAATAATGCAGAAATAAACAAATTTAAAATTCATTGTCTGCATCAAGCGACATTTTTTTACTAAAATACTGAAGAAATAAACAAATTTAAAATTCATTGTCTGCTTCAAACGACATTTTATTGACAAAATTATTTATAAAATATACAAATTTTAAAATAATTAATTGTCTAATATAGCATTAATTAAATATCAATTAAAATATTTTGATAATACTTGTTAGAATACATTGTCTGCAAAAAGTGATATTATTTTAGAACTTTCTTTAGATATTAATGACACAAAAATTACAAAATATATAAAATAAATATAAAATAAATGCCATATTATATTATTTATTTTATTTTTAATGCAGACATATTGGAACGTATATTTTTATCAATTTTAAAATATTTACGTATTATACCATACATAATTTTGAAATATATATATGGTCGAAAATCAAATATTTGAAACTTTTAATACACATTATATTTACGTTCATTATACGACAGTCTCAAGCCTGTAAATGCAGAGAGAAAATAATACAAACCAACATTCGAAAATAAACTGTTATAGTTAAATATCATGATGAGTAAAAGGAATAAATTGTATACATTTTTTAAAATAAAATATTTTATAATTAATTTTTATTTGTTTTAATAATATAACAACAAATTTTAATTAATAGTTTAAAGCACATGAAAAAAATTGGTTTGAAAATAAAATAAAATAATTGTATCAAAATCGTTTAAAATTTATTTGTTATAAACTAATAATAAATTTAAGACTACACTTTATAATCAACGTCTAGCCTCAAAAATGTGATTCAACCGAGGGAGCGTTAGCGACCGAGGTAATATGGCTAGTACATTAATTAATATTTTTATCGGTCTTACAGTCAATTATATTTAGGGTTTTTGTATATATAGTAGATTTTTGGTACAGGGGGCAGTCAAATTGCTTTATTAATAATTTGTTTTTATTTTCAGTTAGTGTTTTTATTTTTTATTTTTATTATTTTTATAGATTCTTCGGGGGTGATTATAAGTAGGGGCAATCTGACTGCCCATATAATTGACTGTGAGACCAATAAAAATATTAATTAATTTAGTTATACTACAGTCGACATAAGTAATATTTTATTTATTTTTAATACTGTCACGCTGCACTGGGGATTAGGGTGCAGGTGATGGGGGATAATAAAAATAAGGAATATATAAAATAACTTAATTTATTATCCGATGCGATTCTATAAATATCTGCTTACGAAGTAATTATCACGGGTGCCAGTCGCGTCCGTTACGCGAGCTCAAGCTCGGCTGAGATCGGCTCAGGGAGGGGGCGAATTTACGAAGGCGAAATGCGGCTCACTGCGGATTGCACGGGTGCAATCTATAATTTAAAAATCACGAATAGTTATTCGAATCAATGCTACTCGTCCGCGACGAGTTTAATGTCGACCGACGGCGCGGCTGCGATACGCGATCGCGGGTCGAAGCTGCTCAAAGAAAAGGGGGGGGGGAGAAGGGGGAAACCGCGATAACTCGCACACACACAGTAAGGAAGCACGGGAATTGCACAAAACGGAATAAAGGAGGCACAAGACGTATCCACCAACCTTTGCTGCGATGCTGCTTTCGCTTAACTTTCGCTAAATAAAATTGCACACTCGCTACACACTATTGTTAGCACACCGGTTCGGACGTCGTGACGCTACGGCGATCGGAAGAGCTCTGCTCTCCTCGGCGTGGTCGACGCATTGCCCGTGTGCGCGCATGCGTCGCGACGGCCCACTTGCGGTGCGTACGCGGCCTTACTCGAGTGCGGCTTGAGTAACATGGCCGCCGCATCGTCTCGAAGTGTACACCTCGTCCGTTCCCGCAACAACAATGGTGCCGTTGACGACGACGTAAGCTGCTTGCCAGGTAATTATAAATTCGTTCCTTATTGTTCGCCCGTCGGCTAATAATCTCGGTGGTTACAGGGCTGCGGGAGGTGCATATCCGCGGCACGTCGATACGGGCTCATGCGTTGCCGCGTCCGATATCTCTTTCTCTCTCGCTCTTCTGGAGGCGCACGGCTTGACAGGTGCAACGGCGGGCTCGGCTGCTTGGACGGACACACGGCAATATCCAGGTAAATATCCACTTGGAGGACGGCTTGCTGCTTTATTATTAATCTGTGTGTGTGTGTGTGAGCACTTATAATGCTTACCTAACCTCTTCACAAGTCCTCTCCTATACACACTTATTTAAGTAAGTGTGTGCTCCCATCTGCTCCCTTATAGTGAACATTACTACATTAACTGGTGCTTACAGGTTCCCTGGATAATTGCTGGCTGACGGACTTCCTGGATTTACTGGCTTATTCTTCTGGCTCAGGCTTCCTTGGCTTGCTGGGTACGCTGCTACTAGGTTCAGGACTTTGGGCTCGCTGTCAACACCTCAGCATGCTGCTTCATTGGCTCTACGTCAGGGCTTATGTTTAGTTTACTTCAAGAGTACTCTATACTGCTGTGAACTCCTTCTGTGTCCTGCTCGGCTGCTCCCCTGTGTACGCTTGTTAGTGGGCTCGGTGATTTGTTATAGTGTTAAGGAGCTCGGTTATTGGGAGGGTGTTGTACTTTTATTATAGACTCTTAGGGAAATTAGGGAAATATAGGTTCGGTTAGGCTTGTATATGTGTGTGTGTGTGCTCGTACAGGGAAAAGGTTTAGCTTAATGTCGCACTATATGACATGCATTATTTGCATTGTCACAATACATAATATCGTCTGAATTCCTTTAAATTTGAACATTTGATACCTGGACTTCTACCTTTTAATGTTCAAAAAAAACAATAACTAATTTTAAAGTATAAAAATAATTTGTTGAGACAATGCATTATTTATGAGGGTTATGTGGGTATTTGAGACTTATGTAGGCAGTCGTCTATAACTCGTTTTGGGTTGAAAAAGTTAAAAGTAAGTTCGGCCCCGTCTTAGTCAATAACCCGAGGGATAGTTTATTTTTAAAAACATAAAGTAAATCAATAATAAAGATTGTGTTCAGATAAGTACCTTTCCATACATTCATATATATATATAACACATTGAATATAGTTATAATTAATAAAAACCTTTATAGTAAAAAAAGGGTTGTACGATCAAAAATATTTTATCCATCCAAGAATCTAATTCATCGATGATTAATTACCTTCAAAATGGTGCAAAGTTTGAGTGCGGCAGAGCATTTCAGACAAAGTTATGGTGATTTTAGGCAAATTTCTTAAAAAAAGAGAGCGAATGCATTTTATGAAAAAAACAGAGTAACCGTATACTTGCATTCAAACAACATGGCACTAATATTCTTCAATAATACTAAAATATACTATTTAATGTTAGTTACTGATACTTTTCAATCTCTAAGCTGCTTACAAACACAAAGCAGTAGGTGTAAGCAGTTATACCTGTTATGTAATTGGATTTATTGGAATTTTAATAAGTTTCAGGTATTTATTCAATTATATAACAGGTATAACTGCTTACACCTACTGCTTTGTGTTTGTAAGCAGCTTAGAGATTGAAAAGTATCAGTAACTAACATTAAATAGTATATTTTAGTATTATTGAAGAATATTAGTGCCATGTTGTTTGAATGCAAGTATACGGTTACTCTGTTTTTTTCATAAAATGCATTCGCTCTCTTTTTTTAAGAAATTTGCCTAAAATCACCATAACTTTGTCTGAAATGCTCTGCCGCACTCAAACTTTGCACCATTTTGAAGGTAATTAATCATCGATGAATTAGATTCTTGGATGGATAAAATATTTTTGATCGTACAACCCTTTTTTTTACTATAAAGGTTTTATTAATTATAACTATATTCATTGTGTTAAACTAATGTAAATAAAATATTTCAACAGATTCTTCTTGAAATTTATAAACTTTTTCAAATTTAATGTATATAAGAAAAAATTGTTAGATTTTGAGTTATTAAGTGATAAATATGGCATAAAGTCATTTTTTTCAAAAAATTCGATTTTTTGATTGGCTACAGCTCTGGTTACTAATTGAAATTTAGGTCTAAAAATTTAGCTACACTCTAATATATATATATATATATATATATATATATATATATATGTAAATGTATGGAAAGGGTATTTATGTGGACAATTGTTTTAACAATTAATATTTTATTATTATTTTGCATAATATATAGCTTTTCAAGACGTATATCCTCAAGCACCATTTCTAATGCTTCATCTAGCACCCAAAACATAATATTACCTACATATTCCCTTTGCTTTGGACAGTTCAAGCTTCGCTCTTACCCATGTAATGTGACTTAAGTTATTTTTCACTTTTGTGTGAAAATTTTGGCATAAACACTAAATTACTTCTTGTTGATAAAGTTAGTGAATATAGTATCGACAGAAATAATTTAGCAATTTTTTTTTGCTGTTGAGTTTTGAAATAATAAATTTAACTTGTTAATAATTATTATATTTTTGTAATGCTTGGTAGCTAACTTTCATTTTTCTTTTCTTTCTTTAATTATTATTTTCAATTTTTTTGAAAAATAATAATATAATTTATTATTAATCTTGGAATTTTTACTTCATAATTTTAAACTTTCGTACACATTTTATAGAAATAACTTAATAAAAGTACAGCCTGATGAGGATGGAGGATGTCCACCGAAACGTTGACAAATAAAAACATATTACTTAATATTTTTATCGGTCTTACAGTCAATAACAAATTAAATATATGGGCAGTCAGATTTCCCCTACTTATAATCACCCTCGAAGAATCTATTGAAATAAAAATAAAAATTAAAAATTAAAAACTCTAACTGAAAATAAAACAAATTATTAATAAAGCAATCTGACTGCCCCCCTGCACCAAAAAACTACTCACCCCAAATATGTTGTCCGACGTTTCCAACTCGCTGCTACTCCTCATTAGGGACTGAAATGAAAAACTATTCCACACCGATATTTATACCCTGAAAAAGGCCTCCCCACTCCAAGGACCCACACCCAAATAAATTCACACCAATAAACTAAGTTAAGTTAAGATAGGATGATAAATCTTATTTAATTTACTTGACTCTAACATTAAATTACCATTCTTATCATTTCTAAATATATGAATATTCTCAAGACTTTCTCTTTTAAATTTATTCATAATATTTTGTTCTAAAATTTCTACATTATTAAAATCAAATAAATGAACAAAAACATAATAATAATAATTTAATTATAATTATAAGTAATTTAGTTATACTACGCGCGGGGTTTCCTGTTCCCGTATGCGGCGCGTCCCCCGGGTGGTGGATGGGGGAAACCTCGTCAACTTGCGTGAAGGGTAGAAGTGAAACAAAATAGCCTCTGTGGACCAACAGTTGAAGAAGGATGATGAGCAAGCGAATGGAATACCTACTACCCCAAGCGGGCAGCTCCAAACTAGGAGTCAATCCCGCCGTCGGTTCTGATCGGGTGAAAGCCCCGGTGGCCGGCGCTGAGGTGGGGCCCTCGAAAGAAAACCACCAACAGCAGCCGTCGTTACAGATGTTGACTGTTGCATCCGCAAACAGGTTACGAAGCGGCAGCGTTACCAGCCTTGGTAGTGCCATCAGTGGCATCTCTGCCTATAGTAAGGAATCTCAAGAGGAGATAGAAATATTCCGCAAGGAATACGAGAAGGTAGAGAAGGCGCAAGAGGAGATCGATTCCAGCTACGACCACCTAAAGAGCGAACTGCAGGCTATTTTGGCTGCTTGTGCAAAGCAGCCTAACATCTCCATGGTCGTAAAAACAGGGCTGAAGACCGTAGACGCTCTTGTACAAGAGTTCTACGGGAAAACCAAGAAGATGTTTTCGGCAGTCGACGATTACAAGTGCCAAGTCGAGGATTATCGAGTTGGTCACAAGAATCGTCGGCGGCCTAAGAAAAGAGGCATAATAGCTAAAGCCGCCTTTACGGCTACAGCTAGAATGCAGGCTCAAAAGAGAAATAGAGAGGGCCCCAAAGCCCCACCCCCCGAGGTCTCTAAGAGCCGCAAGAAGAAGAAGCCTCGAAAGGAGGTAC
Organism: Theocolax elegans; assembly: GCA_026168455.1. Taxonomy (NCBI): domain Eukaryota; kingdom Metazoa; phylum Arthropoda; class Insecta; order Hymenoptera; family Cerocephalidae; genus Theocolax; species Theocolax elegans. The sequence continues at coordinate 47,542,749 of CM047427.1, forward strand.
CACCACGTGGCACGGACAAGGAGCAATCCAAGTCCGCGTCAGTGGCGGGGAAAAAGCCGACAGTCAAGTCGGGACAGGCGCCTCTTGATAGGAGAAAGCGCCAGATGGCGCCGGTATCCACCCTGGTGGTCACTCTCGCGAGGGACCGTACGTTTGCTGAAGTCTTGGGGAAGCTCCGAAAGGAAGTCAACCAGGACGACAACGGCGCCCTGGTTCTGAGCGTACGGCCGACAGGGCGGGGAGATGTCCTGCTCCGGGTGGGCAAGAAGACGGACACAGCAGCATTCGCGAAGAAAGTCCGCACGGCTACTGAAGGTATGGGAGAAGTTAGGATCCGAGAACGAAGGGTGATCCTGGAGATCAGAGACCTGGACGCTCTCACAACGAGGGACGTAGTGGTGGCGGCCCTAAAAAAAGTTCTCGCGTCTCCGCCTGAGAGCCGACAGGTGAAGCTTTTGGGTCCCAACCGCAATCAACAAAAGACAGCCATCGTGAAGCTAGATCACGAGACCGCTGACAAGCTAAAGTTGATGTGACATCTTTGCGTTGGCTTTGTAAGCTGTCGCGTTCGGGATCGAGTTTTGGTCGAGAGGTGCTATCGGTGCCTAGACTTCGGCCACACGAAACGGAATTGTAAGGAAGTGGACAGGTCGTCGTCATGCTTTAAGTGCGGCGAGCCTGGATACAACCTTAAGAATTGCAAGAGTGCTCCCCAATGTTTCCTTTGTCCTTCAAAGGGTGCTCAAGGAGTATCTCACATGGCGGGGTCCGGAGCCTGTGCCATCTTTCGGCGCGCGCTCGAAACCGCAAGGAAGGCCGTTTCACGATAAGTGGCATTCTCAACGTGGGAGGATAGAATAAGGAACGAATGACGCATGTCACAGACACGCCTCCCAGCTTGAAGTAATGTGAAAAACAGTTCCGGGCTGGGCAGGTGAAAGCGTTGGGTTTGGAGTTTTAGCCGGTAAGAATCCGGCACTGGCGACGAGTGCGGACCCTCGTCGTCGTCTTATGTAAGATTTCTCCAGTTTCCCACGAAAAAAAAAAAAATTTAGTTATACTACAGTTAACATAAGTAATATTTTATTAAATAAAAACATACATGGTTTGTTCATCAAAATCGAGAAAAACCTAACCCCTTTAGAAATAATTTAAATTATTGTAGAAAATAAAATTTTTCTTTTTCTTCATTTGTATTATTACAATAGTAAAGTAAGTTACAACCGAGCTATTAAAATATAAATTAGTTTAACGAATTGTATTGAGCTGCACTTATTATTTAAGTAAGTTCCTTGTACATATTTATTGAATTATTTATTTATCAAATAAATTTTTAAAATGTCAGACCCAAATTGGAGTTTAACACTGCTGTGACGGAAATCGTCACACAATCATCGATAATCATCACCGATTTAAATTAAAGTAAGATTTTGTCGGCCATCTTTTCGCGCGCGAGCAGTGTCGCGGCGAAACGTGAGCGGGTTGAGTTTGAGAGAGAGAGAGAGAGAGAGAGTGAGTAGTTCGAATTAGTGAGAGAGAGAGAGAGAGAGAGAGAGAGAGAGAGAGCGCGAGAGACGACGTGTGAGACGCGTCTCTATACCGGAGTATTCCCCCTCTTGCTCGGGTATCCGAGGAGAGGCATACACCGGTAAACCGAGAGAGAGTTCGCGCGCGACCGTGTTCAGCCGGAAGCGCCCGATCTCACCGAGATCGGTCTCTCTCGATCGCAAGCTTGACGGGAGAACTTTGCCTAGCTTGTATGGGAGCGGCAAAGTAGGGAGAGAGTAGCTTGCGCCGCGGATCGCGGGCAGCGAGAATCCCCCCCGAATAGCGAACGGGAAAGACTTTGCGAGAGCCGATCATCATCGACTCTCTCCGATTGCGCCCGCGAGTGGGAGTGAGAGAGAGAGAATCCCTAGTCGCGGGGAATCGGAGTTAGGTGCTAGGCGGGCTATAGGTGTGTGAGTGAGAGAGATAGCGCGATCGCCTAGCCCCTTCGCGTGTATAAGTCTTCGCAGCTGGTTTCGCCGATAGAAACCACTGCGGCGAATTATTTTTATTTCGTTTAATAAAATAAATTCGTTCCCGCGCGGGATTTATTTGAGATTTATGGTGTGAGAGTGTTTTCAAATAGATCCTTTCGGGAGAGGTAGTTGCCCCACCCCTCCTCCCATTTAAAGAAAATTTAAATATTTGTTTTCTCTTTATACGGGACGCGGCAATTTAATTGGTTGTTTTTTGAGTTCGAGAGCGAAATTTCGTTGTTGCTTTCTCCCCTCCCTGACCCACGCATATATTATATATAGTAATTATAATTTAATAATTGTGTTTATTATTTATTACTAATTATTTATAATATATGTATCATTTTATTTGTGTGTGAATAAAATATATTTTACAACTATTGTTAACTATTTAGACTTGTTTGCAAGTTAAATAATTAACAGTAAGTAACTTTGTATGAATCAGCCGCAAAGTTACAATAGTTGTAATATTAATTATTTAAACTCGTGTGTGATTAAAATAATTAAAATTATTTCTTTATTACAATTATCTGACAGTAATTACTTGATCTAATATTTGGTATTTATTAAGTATTACTGTTCACGATACTTGTATTATATTTTTGAAATTTTTGAGTGTGAGAAAATTTTTTTTTTATAACTCGTGTTAATTGTTTAGACTTGTTGCAAGTTAAACAATTAATGTTAAGTATCTTTGTGTGATTGTTCCGCAAAGATACGAGAGTTGTAAAATATAATTATTTAGACTCGAGAGTGAGTTAAATAATTGAATTTTTTTGCATGTATTTTAATGATCGGCATTTAACCTAATATTTCGTATTCGTTATTTGCTGTGAAATTTTAATATATGTTAAAAATTTTCTTTTCTCTTTTGGTGTGTTTAAATTATATCTCCACACGTTTTTGCCAATTATTTAGACTTGTTTGTTAGTTAAATAATTGGTTATAATTTTTTTTTAGTGTGTTTGAGTAAAATAATTCGGTGTATAAATTTAATTGTTTAGACTTGTTAGTAAGTTAAATAATTAAATTTTCATTTCCTTTTTTTTAAATAAATTGAACGAAAAAAAAAAAGGAAATATAAATTATTTCAACTTGGTAGCAACATGAATTATTTATTGAGTCCTTTTTAGGATAAAATAAATATATTTCGCTGAAACATTGTCGTTTGGGACGACAATTAGTGAAATAATTATTTTGTTGCAAACCATACGGGATTTACAACATTTCGTAAATACCCTTACTGTTGAAGTAATTTAATTAAATTTGTGTTTGTTGTGTAGTGTAAATTATAAAGGAAATTTTTTTTTGTTTTGGGCTTGGAAAAGCAAAATAATAAATAGTGTCTTGGTGTGTGTGAATCACAAGACACTGTATTTATTTTTATATCTATTTTAAAATTAATTATTTAGGCTCGTTAGTGAGATAAATATTTTAATTTTCTTTTCTTTTCTTCCTTTATAATTTGTTGTTCTGTATTTATTAATAGATTGAAACTTTAATTATTTCAATTTCCATAACAAAATAAATTCTTTTCGCCAGTGAGGAATCTTTTGGATTATAACTGGCGAGAGAGATATTTTGGGAAATCGTCAAATTTACCATTACTGGTAAATTACCGACGATATTGAAATAATTTGGAGATTTCTTTTTGTTAATAATTAATTATTTTTGCTTGCAGAAGCAATTGTATAGAGTCTTGGTGTGTGTGAGTCACAAGACACTATTATAAACATTAATTATTTAGACTTGTGAGTAAGTTAAATAATTAATTTTAATTTGGTACAAGTGTTAAGTGTGTGATTTGCCACAACTTTAACCAACAAAATTTAATTACTTTGTCCGTCTAAGGACGAAATAAATTCCTTTTAAAGAAAATCTTTTGGTTTTAATTAAGTGAATTAATTTTGTTGGTACACTAGTCGGTGCATTTTTACAATTTATTGTAATTAAGCCGATACCAAATTTTTTTTTACTCGTTGGGAGTAATAATTATTTTATTGTGTTGAGTCCAATAAAATAATTTCCAATTGAAAATTGGATACTTCCGAAGTATTTGAAACACTAGGGATTTCATCTGAAATCCCGATTGAGAGTACTTCTCCCGACGTAACACGTCGGATGCTGCTGGTCAAAAAAATAATGGCCAGCAGCTATGAAGCCCGAATGGCCCAGCTTATGCGTGAATCACGCATAGCTAGGGATATTCGTCGGGAAACGAAGAAGCTTCCGATTGAGGCAGTGTATGCCCAATTGGAGCATCTGAGTTTAAACGCAAATGGCGAAGAGGCGGAGTGCCGCGAACGCCTTTTGCGTCACCGGATAAGATGTGTAGACATTAATCTGGAAATACCATGGTTCCCTGAATACGATGAGAATGTAAGGGCAGAGCCTGCACATAAACCTCTAGTATGTCAGGAACTATGGGAAATTAGGAAACCTCGTTCCAGGAAAGGGAGTGTGGTCCCATCAGGAACGGAAGTTTCCTGCGAGTCCGAAATGTCGGATCGCGAAAGGGCTGCTAGTGACAGAGCACCTATCCCTGAAGAAGATGGAGCTCTGTCACCAAGTGGTCAGTCTAGAAACTTGCCAATGAGTACTGCACAAAGCCCGAGGTTGGCATCAACAGGTGCTATACCTAAACGGTTTGGTGAGGTACTGGGAGCAAACATGACCACGACTGCAATCCCTTACGTTCCTGTTTCGGTGGCTGCAACCGCGTGCACAACCACTACGTCGACGGTTACGACCGTGACGACTGCTCAACTCGGAGGTTTTTATGCACCCGCACATTACCTCCCAATTGAAGAGCAGAGAAACAGCGGACATCTTGGCACTAGAGAGAGTGAAGTGCCAACACAACATTTTGACTTGGGTTCGCAGACGGAAGCCGACCGTCGTACGTCACGAGGATACACCTGTAGACAATACGACAACAGGCAACCTGAAGCTAATACAACCGCACGTCAATTTGTTGATGATAGGAATGGATATGACCTTCCTAATGACGTCAGTGTTCAATCTTACGAAAAACCGAGGTTTGAACAGAGACGTCGTGAGACCTCTTCTAAGACTTGTGAAGGACAAGATAGAAGAGAGAGGCGTGAGTACACGACTCCAAACAGAAATTCACGACACCATCGTTCTGTGAGTAGAGCCTCAAGCAGCGATGAACGTCGTGAAAGCTGTACGGAGAGACGTACTCATAAACGTCAGTCCAACCGTAAACTCGACGACCGAGCACAGCCGGAAATTCCGGAGCAAAGTCACAGAGAGAGGTCGGACAGACGTAGAGAAACGCCTCGAGAGAGACGTGCGGTGGCCACTTGCGATCAGAGTACTCAGACGGATTCGTCCGATGGGTATCAGTCTGATCGCGAACCTGCTCGTAGGAGATCCGATTCTCGTAGGGCGGCTGAAGACCGACAAGAGAATAGGAATCCTTCTACCAGTAGGCGTAGGAGTTCCCGGACGGATAATAGAGATGACCGTCGGGAAAGAGAGTCCTACGAAGCCAGGCCAAGGTATCGTGAAGACGATAACCGAACGCACGATCGGACAGGGTGCGCACGAGAGCTGCGTATCTGGAACATGTCCTTTTATGGTAGCTGCCCCGGGCGCCCTGCACTGCAGTAAGTAAACCGCATGGTTTACAAGGGCAAGAGTTTAAGGTTGGAGAACCCTCTAAACTCTTTAAGAAGTCTAGCAAATCATTTGCTGACTTCTCTAAAGTCCTTAACGGAGATCAAATTCCCTCTCAGACCGAAGTTGGTGTCGAAAGTAAGTCTGAGTGTAAGGATTCTAAACGTTCTGGGGATTCGACAGATGGAAAAGTTCTTAGAACACAACCTGTCAATCCCACCCGAGCTTTGCAAGGTAAAACAGAACAAGGAACCTTATTAGACCAACAAAAGCGTGAGGCTAAAGATTGGTCTAAGGAACTCCAAAGGCAAATATACTCTGATAGCAGAGATTTTATTGGTGAAGAAGATGTAAAGAGATCGTTATCTCAGCCGCTTAGCACCATCGGAGTGAACGACCTTGGTTGTTGCTCATCGTCACTCCGTTGTGACACACCTAGTAATGAGGACAAGAAGCCCTTGGTGGAGAAGGAAATTGTCCTCAACAACGAGCCCTTGGTGGAGAAGGTAGTTGTCGATGGTGTGCATAACATGAATCGTACAAGCTCGTTGCCGAGAAGTACAGTTCAGGGGGGGGGCAGATGCCGTACCAAGTACGTCTAAAATGACGCACACGACATCGACTCCTAACGACGATAGTCAAACCGATAATTGCTGGAATCCAATCGGATAACCGGCTATTCTTTTTGGTACGACTCGGTGGAAAGGACTTTAAAGCACTTTTCGATCCTGGCGCCATGGTCTCTCTTGTACGATCAGATGTTGTCGAACAGTACAAGTTTAAATGGAGACCTGTCAAGGTTATCGTGAAAGGTGTGGCTGGACCAGCTCTTAAAGTCCTTGGCCTAATTGACATCCTATTCTGTGTAGAAGGCCTTGATGGCAATATCCAACTGAGAATTGTAGAGAATATTGAGCATTCCATCATTCTCGGTATGGATTTTCTACAACATTGGAATATGGAAGTCAAATTATGCGAAGCTATTTGGCGTATTGGCGAGGATTTCAACAAGTCAAAGAGTTAGTTGAAAGCCTACTCTTGCCCTCGGGAGACGTCCACGGCTTTACGACGTTAACGGAGCACCACATAGAGAGGTCGGACAGACGTAGAGAAACGCCTCGAGAGAACGTGCGGTGGCCACTTGCGATCAGAGTACTCAGACGGATTCGTCCGATGGGTATCAGTCTGATCGCGAACCTGCTCGTAGGAGATCCGATTCTCGTAGGGCGGCTGAAGACCGACAAGAGAATAGGAATCCTTCTACCAGTAGGCGTAGGAGTTCAACCACGATCGGACAGGGTGCGCAACGAGAGCTGCGTATCGTGAACATGTTCCTTTTATGGTAGCTGCCCGCGGCGCCCTGCACTGCAGTAAGTAAACCGCATGGTTTACAAGGGCAAGAGTTTAAGGTTGGAGAACCCTCTAAACTCTTTAAGAAGTCTAGCAAATCATTTGCTGACTTCTCTAAAGTCCTTAACGGAGATCAAATTCCCTCTCAGACCGAAGTTGGTGTCGAAAGTAAGTCTTGAGTGTAAGGATTCTAAACGTTCTGGGGATTCGACAGATGGAACAGTTCTATAGAACACAACCTGTCAATCCCCACCCGAGCTTTGCAAGGTTAAAACAGAAACAAGGAACCTTATTAGACCAACAAAAGCGTGAGGCCTAAAGATTGGTCTAAGGAACTCCAAAGGCAAATATACTATGATAGCAGAGATTTTATTGGTGAAGAAGATGTAAAGAGATCGTTATCTCAGCCGCTTAGCACCATCGGAGTGAACGACCTTGGTTGTTGCTCATCGTCACTCCGTTGTGACACACCTAGTAATGAGGACAAGAAGCCCTTGGTGGAGAAGGAAATTGTCCTCAACAACGAGCCCTTGGTGGAGAAGGTAGTTGTCGATGGTGTGCATAACATGAATCGTACAAGCTCGTTGCCGAGAAGTACAGTTCAGGGGGGGGGGCAGATGCCGTACCAAGTACGTCTAAAATGACGCACACGACATCGACTCCTAACGACGATAGTCAAACCGATAATTGCTGGAATCCAATCGGATAACCGGCTATTCTTTTTGGTACGACTCGGTGGAAAGGACTTTAAAGCACTTTTCGATCCTGGCGCCATGGTCTCTCTTGTACGATCAGATGTTGTCGAACAGTACAAGTTTAAATGGAGACCTGTCAAGGTTATCGTGAAAGGTGTGGCTGGACCAGCTCTTAAAGTCCTTGGCCTAATTGACATCCTATTCTGTGTAGAAGGCCTTGATGGCAATATCCAACTGAGAATTGTAGAGAATATTGAGCATTCCATCATTCTCGGTATGGATTTTCTACAACATTGGAATATGGAAGTCAAATTATGCGAAGCTATTTGGCGTATTGGCGAGGATTTCCGCTGAATGTTCTGGTATAATTGAGATACAGGACGACCAGCGGAAACAAGTCAAAGAGTTAGGTGAAAGCCTACTCTTGCCCTCGGGAGACGTGCACGGCTTTACGACGTTAACGGAGCACCACATAGAGGTTGATCCTGGTGCAAGACCGGTTCGTCATAAGCCAAGACGTATGTCTCCCAAGGTCCTCGAATTTGCCCAGAGTGAGGTCAAAAAGATGTTTGACAAGGGCATTATTGAACCGAGTGCGAGTGATTGGTCAGCTGCTCCGGTCATCGTCCGCAAGGACGAAGGAAGTTATCGCTTCTGTATCGATTTTCGAGACCTTAATGCAGTCACAAAACGTGATTCTTATCCAATTCCTAATATGGATACCATATTGGATAAGCTGCATAATGCAAGGTATATATCGAAAATTGATCTTAAGAAAGCGTACTTCCAAATATTAATGGCCGAGGCGAGCCGGCATTATACTGCATTTGCTGTACCAGGGTCGGGGCTGTGGCAGTTCACGAGAATGCCTTTTGGCCTCATGAATGCTCCTATGACCTTTGCACGGCTTATAGATGCAATTTTCGGGCCTAAGGTGGAACCTCATGTGTTTGGTTATTTAGACGACTTGATCGTCATTACCGAAACTTTTGAGGACCATCTGAAATGGCTCGAATACGTACTAAGGACGTTGAATGACGCTGGACTCGAAGTGAATCGAGAGAAGTGTGAGTTCTGTTGTTCCAGCGTAACGTTCCTTGGGTACAAATTGGACGCGGACGGCTTGAGGCCTGACGAGGAACGAGTCGCTCCAGTCCTTAATTACCCTACTCCTCGTAATGTCAAACAGCTGAGATTCTTCCTCGGGATGGTAGGTTGGTACTCTCGATTCATTAATCGAGAAGCGGACATTAAAGCTCCCCTTACCAAGTTGCTGCGTAAAGACTGGGCTTGGGATTGGGGCGAGGAGCAGGAGGAGGCGTTCTGTCAGCTTAGAGTTGCGTTAGCTGAAGCGCCTGTACTAGCCCGTCCAGACTTTTCTAAGCCATTTACCGTCCAAAGTGACGCTAGTGACTTAGCAATAGGTGCGGTGTTGACGCAACTGGACGACGAGGGTTTCGAGCATCCGATTGTCTACGTCAGCCGATTATTAAATCGCGCTGAACGTAATTACATTGCAACGGAAAAAGAATGCTTGGCTCTCATATGGGCTATTAAGAGATTGAGACCATACATTGAGGCCTATCGACTCACGGCTGTGACCGACCATAGTGCTCTCAAATGGCTCAAAAATCTCAGAGAGCCGTCGGGTAGGTTGGCACGATGGATACTTGAAATGCAGCAATGGGACTTTGAAATAGTGCATAAGAAAGGAGCCTTGCACTATGTCCCGGACGCGCTTTCTCGTGCCGTCAACCCAGACCCCGACGAAGAAGAGATTGCCTCGTTCGAAGTAATTACAGACCCATGGTATATTGCTAGATTGAACGATGTACGCTCATGCCCTCAGAAATTTCCGGAGTGTAAAATTGAGGATGATATGCTATATCTTTTTACAAGTGATAAACTCTTGGACTCTGTAACAGAACGAGAAGAAGGCTGGCGCCTTGTTCTACCCCTAGAGCAGAGGAACCGAGTCTTAGTAGATTCTCATTTCCACCCATCCATGGGTCATATGGGAGTCGAAAAGACTTACGAACGTGTTGCGAGAGACTATTATTGGCCAGGTATCTACCACGATACCCGCCAATTTGTCTTACAGTGTCTGATCTGTCAGAGCTATAAGACGTCTCAAGCAGGTCCTCAAGGCTTGATGGGTAAACGTAACATTGAGAGACCCTGGGCTGTTGTGGCAGCAGACGTAATGGAGCTTCGACGTAGTAAAAGTCAATACAAATACATCATAGTATTTCAAGACTTGTTTACAAGGTGGATAGAGCTCAAACCATTACGTACGGCGACCGGTAAGTCGGTGTCGAAAGCATTCGAGGAACTCGTAGTCTTCCGTTGGGAAACGCCAGATTTCCTAATAACGGATAATGGGACGGAGTTCATCAACGGCATCATGTCGCGAATGCTGGAGGAGTATGGCATAAAACATGTCAGAACCCCTCCTTACCGACCACAAGCCAACCCGGTGGAGAGAACAAATAGAACGTTAAAAACGATGATTGCGACGTTTGTGGATTCGGATCATCGTGGGTGGGACACACACTTGCACGAATTTCGTCATGCAATAAACACGGCAATGCAGTCGAGTACCAAAGTCTCACCCGCGTTCTTAAACTTCGGGCGTCATTCACAACCTGTGAAGAGTCTCCGCAGGGAAGTGGAAAAACAGGAATTTAAGATCCTGGACAATCCCGAAGTATGGCTAGATCGTCTTAAAAGACTTGATGCTCTACGCGACTTGGTCAAGAAATACATTGACGAGGATATGCTATATCGTTTTACAAGTGATAAACTCTTGGACTCTGTAACAGAACGAGAAGAAGGCTGGCGCCTTGTTCTACCCTTAGAGCAGAGGAACCGAGTCTTAGTAGATTCTCATTTCCACCCATCCATGGGTCATATGGGAGTCGAAAAGACTTACGAACGTGTTGCGAGAGACTATTATTGGCCAGGTATCTACCACGATACCCGCCAATTTGTTTTACAGTGTCTGATCTGTCAGAGCTATAAGACGTCTCAAGCAGGTCCTCAAGGCTTGATGGGTAAACGTAACATTGAGAGACCCTGGGCTGTTGTGGCAGCAGACGTAATGGAGCTTCCACGTAGTAAAAGTCAATACAAATACATCATAGTATTTCAAGACTTGTTTACAAGGTGGATAGAGCTCAAACCATTACGTACGGCGACCGGTAAGTCGGTGTCGAAAGCATTCGAGGAACTCGTAGTCTTCCGTTGGGAAACGCCAGATTTCCTAATAACGGATAATGGGACGGAGTTCATCAACGGCATCATGTCGCGAATGCTGGAGGAGTATGGCATAAAACATGTCAGAACCCCTCCTTACCGACCACAAGCCAACCCGGTGGAGAGAACAAATAGAACGTTAAAAACGATGATTGCGACGTTTGTGGATTCGGATCATCGTGGGTGGGACACACACTTGCACGAATTTCGTCATGCAATAAACACGGCAATGCAGTCGAGTACCAAAGTCTCACCCGCGTTCTTAAACTTCGGGCGTCATTCACAACCTGTGAAGAGTCTCCGCAGGGAAGTGGAAAAACAGGAATTTAAGATCCTGGACAATCCCGAAGTATGGCTAGATCGTCTTAAAAGACTTGATGCTCTACGCGACTTGGTCAAGAAATACATTGACGAGGAGCAAAGACGTCAAGAAAAGATCTACAACAGAAACAGACGTATTGCCTCGTTTCAGGTCGGAGATCTAGTCATGAGGAAGTGCCGAACGCTTTCCCAAGGTGCGAAGGGCATATCTGCTAAGCTTGCACCAAAGTATGACGGACCCTTCGAAGTTAAAGAAGTACTCTCTCCAGTAATTCTGAGACTAGAAGAGTCCGGTCGGAAACGGACCGAGGTACACATATCTGATGTAAAAAGATATGTACCACCTCGGGTTGTCAAATAAAGCAGTAAGGGTTGCGTATCGGTTCGCATGAGAACAGTTATCGAAGGTTGGGCCTGGTAACTGTATGCCATGCATTGAGAGAGTGATATTTGAGATTACTTGTGTGTGAGTGAATGGGCAATTCTCCCTTGTTCGTAATTTATATTTTAATTATGACTAATAAGCTTCTGTTTTATTTCAGCTCCCAGATGGACCCAAACGGCGAGTTGATCGCCCTGACGGAGCAGATGCTCAAACAAAGAGCGATCGAGCGCGACGAAGGCCACCGCCGGTTTGAGAAGGAGGCGGCCAGAAATCGTCGCGCAATATCGCCGGACGCCCGAGACCTGGAAGCAGGAGACGGCGTCACTCCATCTCCACCTCAGCTCATACTGCTGGGGGAAAGCCCACCGACTTTGGGGACCACTAACAAGGTAACTCCGGTGTCTCCCGAATGCTTCGAGGTACCTGCAGATGACCCGCTCGCTGGATGTGCCCAGTCGGTGCGGGACATCGACCAGGTGCTAGTGGAGTTGGAAGGGACACCACGTGCCTCAACGGTGGACCTCACTTCGTCGGCTGAGTCCACCCCAGTGGAGCGGATGGAAGTGGATGTGCCTGCGGTATTAGTACCGGGGCCATCCGCCAACATCTACCCCGCAGAGTATGCTGAGGATCTGCGTGAGGCAGAACGGGAGCAGCAGAAGTCCGTCGCCGCAAATCGCCCACGCCGCAAGAAGAAGAAATCTAGCGGCAACAGGCAATTGACGATGGACGACTACGAATCAGGAGTCCCCGCCCCACCCCGAGCAACGATTCGGCCGTTTTCGGAAGCAGGGACACCTGTCGTAGGTCCATCACGAGCAGGGAAACTCGATGTTGGGGTCGAGTCCCTGCCCAAGCAGGCGAAGACTGGGTCATCTACATCCGGCCCAGTCATCACTAGGGGTATTGTCCTCCGACGATTAGTAGCAATACCATTCGATCGGTCGGTAGATCCCCCTAAAAACGCCTGCTACAATTGCTGGGCTAGCGACCACAGTCACCGGGAGTGTGCGATTTCGCAAAAGACATACTGTCTTATTTGCGGACGCCGAGGGGTGACTGTGAGGGAGTGCCCCAGATGTTCGGAGCCGCATGATTTGTGGGTCCGAGAACGGGGTTACTCCCCCTTCGCGCCATCTAACCCCGTTGCACCGGCCGCTAAGGTCCCTGACTCGCCACAGGCACCGAAGCGACCAACGCCACGGGCAGGTCCGAAGGAGTCGAAGAAGCGACGGGTGGAGACGCCCACCCGCAAGGAGGGCGCTAGGAAGGGCTCGTGTGTGAAGCCTTCCAGCAACAAACCTTCCTATGCGGAAGTGGTGGTGGGTCGCCGTGTGGAAGAGGCGACTCGCCGCCAGGCCGCTGCATTTGGCTTGGATTCCACGGGGCCCTTCGAGCAAGTGAAGGCAGCCCTAAGTGCGGTCGTGCAAGCCAAAGCGGACCAGAAGTCGAGGGAGTACAGAGACAGCCTGAACGCTCCCTCGACCAGCGACCAAGCAGCGGAACCAGAAAGGCAGGGACGCGAAGAGAGCGGGGCTCAGCCAGTCCCTGTCCAACGAGTCAGTGGAAAGGGTAAGACCAAGACCTCTGTTCCGAAACCTCGTGGGGAGCAGTCGCAGAAGGCTCGGCCTAGCGATTTGCGACGGCCCACCCCGATGGAAGTCGACGCTACGAGGATGGCTGGGCCATCTCGTCAGCCGACACCAAAGTCGGGAAGTGGGTCTAAACCCCGTACATCTTCGGAGGTATCGGCTTCTTCAGCTGGGTCGACAGCACAATCCAGCAACGAGGCGGACATTCTCAGGGAATGTCGTATGTTGCTGGAGGCTGCTGCCAATCTCCCAGCTGATGTGGCACGAGATGTAGGACAGGAGGTGGTCCGTATCCTCAAGGACCGCATCCCTTCCCGCCACTGATTGAAGAGAGAAGAGGATAGCGCGCGGTCGCGAATAGATTGTGCCTTCTTTCGACTCGGACTTCCCGAGGGAAGTAGAGTCTAGGGGGGGGGGGGCTTTGTGACGGAAATCGTCACACAATCTTTTCGCGGCGAACAAGGCATTTAAAATCCTGTTAAATGTAAGTCGTCGGAGCCTTTGGTATGTCAAGGCCAACCGACGACATTTGTTTACGTCGATCAAAGTGTACAATTACGCGCGCAATGGTACGTAGGGATGAGAGCGCGAATGTGTGTGTGTTCCCCACTCTCATCCCTTTTTCGAAAATTAGGAGATACCTAGTTAGTATGTCCCGATCCGCCGATCGAGGCGGACAAACTTATCCGGTGTCGTGATCGATAGTTTTCCGGCTGAGATAAGGCGCGTGAGGCGCAAAGCCGTCGATACCCGGATCGTCCTCGCGAGGTGAGCCGCGAGTGTTTCTGGTGTGTGTTAAGGACGGGAAGTGTTGGTGTGAGTGCGGACGCGGTTCGCGAGGCACTCGCCGCGGCACAGGGCCGCCTTCCACCACCGCAGCCGACGTCGGTCCTCCGTTGCCCAGGAGGACACAGGGACAAGGATCGGCTGGGCCATCCACGGGGCGCACCCCGGTAAGTCCTCTTATATTACCGTGCGTTTCCCCCCCTTACCCGAGTGTATGTGTGTGTGTACATCGGGAGTGTGTTCGGGTACGCCGGTACCCGAATAGCGGAGATCAAGAAGGAGTCAACCGCAGGCGAGGATCTCGATCCGGTTGGCTTCCGATTCTTCCGCCCGCGCGAAAGAACATTGTCGCGGCACACGGCCTGGATGGCCAATTGTTAATATGTTAAAATAAATGTGCTTTGATTTTTATTTTAATTAATTGTATTTATTGTTCTCCCCGCTCCCGCCGACATCCTTTAATTTTCACAAATCGTGTCGAGGCAAGGAGGATCGCCCGAATCCTCCATACCGTACGTCCCAGCGAACTCGTGTTCCTGGCGACAGCCCGCAGTTCGCGATAAATAAATAATTGTGTGCGCGGTATTGGGCAACGCGGCCCAACGGTTTTCATTAATTACGTTAATTAATTAATTTAATCGGGTACGCGAATACTACGTCACACTGCATACACTTGCAGATGAGAATTATAATAGTTTGTCGTTAGAAAAGGGTGTCCAGCGAATAGGAGAAAATTTTTATCAATGCATTAACCAAGAAATATTGCAATACGCGGATATAAAAAACCTAAATGCTAGTGACTCAATCTTTCAGGTGAGAAACCGAGTTAGAAAGATATGAGATACGCAAATGTTTCGGGTCAACGGTGGCAGATTGAAATCCTTCGATAGACGGGACAAACTATGGACAATTAGAAGGATCCATAGATTCTATCATAATCTCAGATGGGCGAAATTACTTAAACAGTACGTGGAGGAATCGAGAGGAATGAATTGGGAGTTTCTCCGGTGCTTTCGAGTAACATGGAAGTGCACAATGGTGTTGTCTCACGTACTCGTGCACAGTTGCCGACAGGTCAAACGATGGGACGATACAGAGACTCGTTAACACTTAGCAATTCTCGCGATTCTACCACTCTAGTACGTGACGAAAATACTAATAGGGTTCGGGTAGAGAACATAGTAGCAGCAAATGCAAATTATAGGTTACAATTAAATTTTTCACTATCCTCATCTACGTCAGAGCCCCTCCAGCCCTAGAGTAACACATACAGTTTACGAGATAATATTAATAATTCCCCATGCGCACAATTAACCCAAATTCCTGCAGTGATACTGGACGGATAAATTCGAGAGAAAATATACAGGAGAACAATGCGGTGGATCCTATGGAAATTAGATTTTAAAACAGAGAAATTTTAAGTACTAGTTTTAAAGCGGGACAAAATGGTAGATATGATCAGACTTCCTACTTGCAAATTCGAGAATTCGTAGCGAGAAATACAGGTACGGAAAACATGAGGTCACCACCAACTCCAGTACCAAGAATATCTACATAGAACGTGTCCTACATCAAATTTGGCAAATGATGAATAATTAGAAAATAGAACGTCTCCAATATACACACAAGCAGGAACTAGGACGCAAGGGGTAAGATTTAGTGACCAATTTACGGATAATCTGGGAAGGCCGATACCAGCAACTCAAAGTACGGATAGTACGGCACATACAAGAGGAAATTATCGAAGAGAAGAAACATATGAATACCGACGAGAACATATACAAAATTTTTACACTCAAGCAGATTCTTCCCGTCGATGTGCAGTTTTAGACGAAGAAGTCTGGTGGTGGTTTCGTAGAGAAAATTGCAATTGGGTAACATTAGACGATTTTAATCGAGTTTTTAGAATACAATATTGTAAGGAAAACATCCAAAATTATTTGAGGAAGAAAATCACAATACGAACACAAGGTCCATTAGAAGATATTTCGACATATATCTCTAAATGTAGAAACTTATTGGATAAACTAAAATACCCAATGTCTCTAAGTGAGCAGCTAGCAATTACTTACGATAAGTTACATCCGGATTATAGGCAGAAGATTGATAGAGATAAATTCACCACATTATTAGTATTGCAGCTATTGAGTAAACAGGAAGAGGTGAGGAGATGACAAGATACATTGTACCACCCTCCTCTAATCGAAGATGACGACCAACTCTTCAACTCTGCTTATTAACCAGTGAATATGAAGAAGAGTGGTGAAACAGCGGCAATCACTGAGATTGCCAGTATTGCATGTCAAGCACAAGAAGAGAGAGCCACAGCTGTGTTACAGAAACCTCCAACACCAGTAAAAGCCCAATCATTTACTACGTATAATAGTAATATGATTCCTAATGTAGAGAAGCAAACTGACAAAAAATAAAATGGAAAATGGCAAAATAATAGAAATAAACAAGGCCAGTTAAAAACAATTTTGAACGGAAACCTCAAGCAGAAAAGAAGATAAGCTAAAAAGGAGATAACATACAAACAAGGAGTAAAGACATAGACACTGTTACACCTGCGGTAACACAGGACACTAGTCCTATAATTGTCCAGACAATTCTTGTAAGGAGCGTGGTTGGTACAACACACTTAAACGAAATTGTCTAACATGTGAAGGCTTTAGACCAGCGGGAAACGACTCGCGGAGGAACCAATTGGGGTCAAGGTATCCTCCTTAGGGAAAAATAATATAGATCCCAACCCAAAACCTCAGGCTAATAGTAATAAGAGAAAGAAGACAAGTTTGAAAAACTTGGAGAAATAAAAGAAGTCCCCTCCAGCTCCCCTGGAAATTCAAGAAAACTCCCCTCCAGCACCAGCAATAATTCAAAGGAAGATTCCTCGAGCGATGATGAAAAGAAAAATTTCTCCAGCTTCCCCAAAGATTCAAGGAAATTCTTCTCCAGCATCAGCAAAGAAACAACGGAATATTAT